>VXAC01005940.1:105164-303560 GCA_013399225.1 Rhipidura dahli
TTTTTTTTGCAAAACCAAGATGAATTGACATTCCTAACAATAAACATCCGCCCACATATTTTTACTGGAAAAATTAAAAATCATCTGTCTGTGAAAAAAAAGTATGATTCACATAATTTTCAATTCATTTGGATGTATTAAGATAGCAAATTAACATGGGATTTCACATGAAAACTCAGTGTTTCTTCCAGCTGTCCTTTTTTGATTAGGGATATTTTTCAGTAGAAAACAATTAAGTCCTTTTATTATATAGAGGTGTCACAAAAGCTGATATTTTAATGTGATTTTTTCCCTTTTATTTTCAGATTTCTAGTATACACTCCATAAAAATATTTTTAGCTATCCATTACTCTTTTTTTACTATCTTCTTTTAACATCCCAAGAGCGTCATCATGGCAACACACTAGGAAGAGTAAGGAAGGTAGGAGTAAGTAAGTGAGGAAGAGTACACTTGCTGCAGTGTGAGCTAAACAACGTGTTGCTAGCTCAGGTGTCGGGAAATGACTGCAAAGATGATTCTCAGCAAAGCTGATTGAAGCATTGAATTGCAAGATAGCTTGGGTTGGAAGGGACTGAAAGATCATCTAGGTCTCACTCTGCTGCCTGGGCAAGGACATGTTCGATTAGACCAGGTTGCTCATAGTCCCATCCAGCCTGGCCATAAATACTTCCAGGGATGGGTCATCCACAACATCTCTGGGCAACCTGTTCCAGTACCTCATCACCCTCATAACAAAGAATTTCTTCCTAACATCTAGTCTAAATCTCTCCTTATTTACTTTAAAACCATTACCCCTTGTCCTATCACAATCTTCCCATATAAAAGTCACTCTCCCTCTGTTTTTATTAACCCCTTTTAGGTACTGGAATGCTGCCTTCTCTTCTCCAGGCTTA
The DNA here is from genome assembly GCA_013399225.1 of Rhipidura dahli. Lineage (NCBI taxonomy): Eukaryota > Metazoa > Chordata > Aves > Passeriformes > Rhipiduridae > Rhipidura > Rhipidura dahli. Next base: position 106,059 of record VXAC01005940.1, read on the forward strand.
ACTGCAACTCTCTCTCAGTCTATCTTCATAGGAGAGGTGCTCCAGCCCTCTGATTATATACTTGGCTCTCCTCTGGACTTGCTCTTACAGGTCCATGTCATTCCTTGCTGAGGACCCCAGAGCTGGATGCTGCACTCCAGGGAGGCTCTCACAAGGGCAGGATAGTGGGGAAGAACCTCCTTCCTCAACCTGTGGGTCATGCTTCTTTCAATGAACCCCACAATTCATATTAGTTTTCTTGTCCTTCCCTTGCCTTCCCTTCCCTTAAGAACCAAAAATTTGAAAGCAAAATCTTGCCAGACATAGCTATAGGAAGTGAAAAAAATGCTTCTGAGCACATAGAGTGAAATCTGGCAAGATGTTCTGTAGCTTTAGAAAGCATTTTTCCTCTCAGAAATAACTATACATCCTTTCTATCCAGACTGACTAGGCTCAAGGGGTTTTTCTAGAATGAGCTGCACAAGGAATAATGCAAACATCTAAGTGGAGCAAAAACTTTTCCAAAACTTGAAACTGAGGAACAAATGAAAAACATTACCAAAACTGTAGATTGCAACTTTGATGTTAAGGACTGAGTCTTGCAGCTTGTCAGTAAATGGGAAATGAAATATGGGATATATCAATCTGTCACTGAATTATTTCAGTGAATTTCTACAGGATGCATACACACTTTGCTAACTTGGATTTGGCAGGAACTGTTTACAGCTCTCAGTGAAGCCTTGTGAATTCTCCCCAGTGAGATCTGGTGAAGTTGCTACATACTTGTGTATGTTGTAGAGCCTAACTGCGTTGTCACATAGTCGTGCACATGACTGTGTCAGAAAGAAAGGAAGAAATAGAAAAGAACACTAAATAAATGTGTGTAACCCTCTGTGCTGGAGATCAGAGGTAAAAGGGCTATTTGCTGCCATCTATTGATAAACTGGACAAAGAGGTGGAAAGAGCCACAAGCCCCGTGTTAATCATTCTCTCTACCATGATACAAAGTCTTGGCTAGTTTTGAAAATTTCCGTAAGATTTTCTTGTGGGACCACTGAAATACCACTACAGTTTTTCTGCTACTGAAAAACAACCACTATGACTGTTCTCAGAAAGGCAGCTAAAAATATGGGACCTACTGTGGAAAACAGGACATAGCAAACACATTCATACTTTGGGAAGAGTGCATGCTTGGTAGTTGTGAGTAACACAGTCACATAGACCAGCAAAAGCATATACACACTGTGATCATACACATTACTAAGTACCCCCTCTAGAAAAATTAAACAATTAAATGTGACAATACTGGGGTGGTATGACAGAAGATCTGCAATAACAAACAGCTGCAAAATGTGACTGAGGACTACGAAAGATTGTTTTCAACTTTTGTGATGGAATTTCCCTAGTTTCACTCAGATGTGTTGCCTAAGTATAGTCTTTGAAAGATTTTATCTAAATTTTGGGTTGAATTTCACCCATATCCCTTCAAATCCAGTCCCAAAATTTCTTGTGATGAAGTTCAGTTAGTTACACAAGAGAAAAGTTGTTATTCATTTGTATTTACTCTATATAATAAATGAGGAAAATGGAAGTAAATCTATCATATTCATTTTCCATTTTATTTCCTTATATTCTGATGTTGTTTCCCTTCCCTTCCCTTCCTTTCTTTAGGTACTGGAAGGCTGCTAGAAAGTCTTCCCAGAGCTTTCTCTTCTCCAGGCTGAACAACCCCAATTCTCTCAACCCGTCTCCATAGGAGAGGTGTTGAAGCCCAAGATAAAACAACATCTTCTTGCTCCTCCTCTGGACTGACTCTAAGAAAACCATGTCCTTCTTATGTTGGGGGCCTCAAAACAGGATGCAGTACTCCCTTGTGGTATCTCTTGAGAGCTGAGTAGAGGGGGTGAATCACCTCTCTTTTCCTGCCAGTCATGCTTCTTCATCTGCAGACCAGATATGGCTGGATTTCTGGGTGCATATTGCTGGGTCATGTTGAGCTTCTCATCCACCAACTATCCCAAGTCCTTCTTCTCAGCACTGCTCTCAATATATTCTCTCAATCCCTCAATCTGTTTGTTCAGCCAAGGCATTTGGGAGTAGAAACTGGGCTGGGCACAGCAGGAGCAATATAATTGGAATTCTAGAGCTGCCCAACATTATCCCCTGGATGACTGTTGCAAAATGAATGAAATATTCAATAGGAAGATTCAGTCAGTTACCTCTTTCCAAGTATTCAATTTTCTCAAGATATTCTGTTAATTCATATCTTCAGATGACCAGCTGGTGACGTCCTACATCACCCTAGGAATTACCGACTAAAGAAGTAGCTCTGCCCACAGGACCAGCCCTCTTATCTCTATCAGTAGTGCAACTGGATCAAAGTGCAAAATCTTGTCTGCTATCTCCCTGTATTATGACTATTATATGGCAACAAATAACCATAAGAATCTTGCACTGCATGTCATACAAAACAGCAAGAAGAACTGAGAGGACATTTAAGACACAGAGTCCCTGGAATTTATAATTCAAGATAAGAATTTGGTCAGCATCCCCTCTTTTTGGTGAGTGAGTTTATGGAAATTTAGAGTAATTTTTCTCTTAGCTTGACAATGAGTGATTGCTATTAGCTTCTAAAATATTCCAAATCAGGTGTATCTCTGCTTTCAAAAGTCAAAATTTGAGTGAGAACAAGCAAGCTATGATTATGAGTTCTACATATGAGAGGAATTCATATAACAAATATAACAATTACACTTGGGACAACAAAAATACAGAAGAAAGGAAGGTAAGATATATTGATCTGGGAGAAAAAGGGAAACCAAGGTGGAACAAAAGATGAAGTAAAGAAACTGATGAAGGGGAAAAGAATATCTAATGCTTTGAATAAATCAATTGTAACTGTATTAACATATGGTTTTTACCTCGAAAAACATTTTGTTTTGTCTTTGACCCACATTTTTTACCTAAATACAACAAGACAGTTAAACAACGTGAAACTTAAATAATGAGGGCAAAAAATGCCTGCAGAGTTTTACAACTGTGTGACTGGAATCAAAGGGAAATCTAACTAGCAGCTTCAAAGTGCTTACAATTTTCTGCTTGGACATTCTAGGCAGGTCTAGGCACAAACAGAACAAGTTGTGTATGCAGTTACAAGACAGGTAAGAGATACTTGGATGCCCAGCTTTTCATTTTCTTCAGTTCTTCTCCTTCAATAAAGTAAGTTACAAACCATCCTGTTTATAAGGAGTTTTCTTGGGTAACATATATTAAGAGCTGTAAGGATTTTTTTGGAGGATTTATAATTCTGGAGGCACGGGAGGTATTTCATTCTTAGGCTTCCCTCATCTTCCCCCAGAGGGTATCTGTTGAAAGATGTTTTGGGCCCAGTTAGCAAATACTTAAATAAACAATAGAATTATTCAGATAAAATGAACTTGGAGGAAGTTTTAACTAGGCAAGGTTTGAGATGAGCCCTCCATATGCTTATCTGACCTCCAAGCTGTATTTTCAAGTGTTGAGCTAATTAAAAGATAAAACAAAACAAGCCAAATCCTTCCTTACTGTGTTTAACATATTCTGGTTTCTGTCAGAAGGCCCTGGGCAGTCTGACCTAACACAGGTTCTGCTGAACACAGCAAGGAGTCTGCACTTTTTTTTTCACATTCTATCACTATAGAAATGTGCCTGTGAAGTGCACTGATCTGCAAAGAGCAAGCTCAATTAAGAGACATTTCAGAACAACCTTCAGCTGAATAAGGCATTTGTCAACATAGGGAACCCTGGAACTTTGCAGAACTCTAACTCCAGGGAGACAGCAAGAGTCTTTTTCCAGAGTTTTCACATGTGATCAGCTGACAGGTTTTGTGGGAAAAACAAAACAAAACCCCTTACTAAGCCACCTACCAAAACTAACAAAGAAATCAAAATCTAATGAAACAAAAAACCCAAACCTAAACCAAAACCAATAAGAACAAAAAATCCCAACAACAATGAACTTTGAAAAAACTCCCAGTCTCTTAGTGAGACAAACCACAATCATAATATTGATTGTATTGGATGCTATGGACACACTGACAGAAGGACATCCCTTAGCTATCCAGAAAATGTCAATAATCTTAAAGTTGAGGTGATCTGTAGGAACTTTGGAACAGATAAGGATCTGTGAGTACTTAAATCTGGATAATTAATTGTGTATGTAGCAGATGAGCTGGAAGATGACACCCCTTCTAGAAGGAAAAATAAATTAAGTGGAATGAATAGTAATAATTTAGAGATTAGAGGTAATTTTGGTTAAATGCAACGGATAGAAGAAAATAAATGCAATAATTCTGTGGCACAGAAATATAATTAAATTTAAGAGAATTTCTTTTGGACATGCAGAGGTGATAAAACCTTGAAAATGTTACCTCTTACAAATTTTTCAAAGCTAGGATTCTCCACTGCCACTCCTTTTAAGAAAATAATATTATAAAAAGGCTGCCATGGCAAAAAAGTACTGAAAAAAGCTCATGATTAAGACACATTTACAGAAGTAAATACCAATGAAAGAAAAATACGAAAGCTGAACTAAATATAACTTCACACTGTCATTATAAAAGTTGTTTTCTAGCACAAGAAACATGCTAAATGAATTTCAAAAAAAATGTAATAGAACATCTAGAATATGCTTAATATTCATTCATTGTCAGAAACAATCCGGTGTGATGAGAATTCATCAAATGAATATATATTTCTCTTTTCCTTATTTTGTTTTATTTTTAACTTGATGGTTAAAATGGCTAATGTGATCATAACAGTAGAAATAAACCTCTTTCAGAATTAAGCAGAGATTATCTGGAAACAAGACTGAAATATTGAAAGTGACTGAATCTTTTCTGACCCCCAACAACACTATTGACAAAATACTTCTGCATTTTCACACATGATTTAGTGGCAGCTCATTTGAGCACTCTTTGGCTCTTTTGTACATCATATTTACCATCAGAAAGCAATCCTCTTCAGTTATACTGTGTGACCAGTGTTGCACCCGGGAGCTCTTTCTCATGATGGTGTAGTTTTCTTTTTCATATCATCATTGGTGCAGCTTGGCCATCGTAGTAAGTGGGAAAATGTGACAGTGAGAAAAAATGAATATAAAGAAATGTATTTCAAATTATTATGGCAGTTTCAACTGGGAAAAAAAAAAAGTTATCTGAAAGTTCTGTTTGTGAAGAGTTAGGGGGTTTTATTGTTAGTAGACAAATTATTCTTAGACTTTTGTCACTTTTTGAAGGAAAAAGTGGTTTTACTGTAAACACAGCTTTCTGTCTAAATAATATATATGAAACATTTTTATGACAAAGTTTTTTGATAGAAACATTAGTTGTGTGTTTCAATGTACCAGTGTTTCAAAGGGAACCTTGCCCTGGAGTTACAAACCCTTCATGACATATTGCACTATGTGTGCATTACTGAATATTTGTTGTAAGAAGGACAGGACAGTATAAGGTTTTCACTGTCTTGGTATTAGAAGAAGTTAAATGAGTGCTTGAAACTGTTAGAAAAGCATATTGGTTTAAAATTTAGCTTTAAAGCGCATGAAAGGTTAAATCAAGGCTAACAGTCTTTGTCCAGTGGAAAAGTAAGATGTCAATACAACATTTACTGTTGGGCTAAACCAGTCATGCCATAAAGAGTTCTCCTCTTAAATTCTATGGGTGAAGTATTTTATAAAAATGCTAATTAAGGTTTAGCAAAATCTGTTTTGCTCTGCATTTACTTTTAAAAAATGTCTGTTCAGCATGGAAAAATAGGAACATGGCAGATGTTGTGGAAAAATCAGCATCTATTGAGGGTTTCAAGTGTCCTAAAAAAGACTTACTGCCTTTCTGAATAGGATCAAAAGAAGAGAATTTTTGTTAAGAAGGGAAAAAGAAAGTAATTCTAGTGAACAGAAAATCAAATAGCATATGCATCTATTTTTTAAACAATCAGCTGCTGTAAGTGATGTGCATTTTGTTCTGAGAGTAATAGCTTAAGATTTATTGTGCTTCTACTTTACTGTTTTTGACTATAAGAATAAAAGCAAAGTGTAAGGGGAAAAAAAATGCTACTGATTTTGACAAATTTAAAAGGTTGGCTGTGACAAGTAACATTATGTCAGACCAATAGTGAGTATAAGGGGGAAAAGCAAGCTAAATTTCTAGGCATTAGAGGAGGGAAATCTAATCCCTCTGTGTTTACAGAATAAATAGATTCACAGGTAACTGTATAAAAATACTTTTCTGTAAGATTCCCATGCTATTCCCCAGTCACAGATCAGTTTTCAAGGATGAAAAAATCCACTGATTTCAAAAGAATTCCCAGAATAGTAGATGACTCAGGAAAACATCTCAAATATGCAATCCAATAGTATTTCAAGTCAAAACTTAAAGTTTAGAAACTGTTTAGCACCACCCTAGATGCTGTCAGATGGACAACCACATACCACAGGTTTTTTTAACTATTTTTATAAATATCTAAATATTCAGAGTAAATTCAATAATATTTGCATAAATCATAAATTATGATAAAACTGTGGTCTTATGTGAGTTAGCAATTTACTTCTCAAAAGCCAATAATGTCTGCAAGAGATTTTGAAAAATGCATGGTTTATTTCTGGCATTGTTTGTGAAATATTTAATTTTTATTCTGAACAAGGTCTTCACTACTACGTAAATGAATTATTACTTTTAGGTTAGACATACATATTTGTATTACTTGAATAACAGAGACACATCCTCTTGAAAATTTTCCTGCCTTGGCCCTGTTTGGATACATGCATTTAGTGATATCTTCAAGGTATTACCACTCTGTGATGGATAACGCAAGGAACTGAAGGTGAGACATTATCTCCCTTGCTTTTGAATGTTCCATTTTCATGCCAGCAGTTTTATTCCATAGACATTCAAATAAAACTGAGCAGAGCTCCAAAACATCTGTGAGTGAGGAAGTTGTCTGGGTGCAAGGATGAAAGAAAAAAATCCCAGTGCTTCCAGCTCAGAATTTGCATAAGGCTTTGCTCTCTGACAGAGACACCTACCAAGTTCTTGTGTTATTAGGGACATGGCAATTAATATGAAGTGAAGTGAGAGAAGAAATAAGGAGATCTGTTTCCTTTTACAATATTCCTCAAACCCTATCTTCTTTTTCATTAAATTTATAATTATATGCAGTTCATAGTGATGTCATGATGGTCTCCTTTTAATTCTCTTTCTAAAATCAGTATTGGAAGCCAAATATATTATAGTTACTACCAGAAAAGTGAAAGAGCCCTTCACTACTTCCATAATTTTCAGGTTTTTGTAATGTCTACTTATTCCTGTAGTAGATAGACATCCATAAATTTCCGTTCTGCACCACACACAATAAGACATGGAAGAACTTATGTCTGAATCTAAAGGAAAGACAGAGAAGAAGATAAGAAAAACTCTAATAACGTGATAGTATGTATCTCAAATCTCAGGATAATGAGACTCTAACTTCTAATACAGTGCATTTTCTTCCCCGCTATATGTTCTACATATGTATCTGATAGTCCTAGAATATTTTTCTTTTACATGTTGTACCTAAGGAAAAAAACCAAAGGAAAAGATATCACATTGTCAGCTGGATTCAATTGATGCAATCCTATTTTAGATGAACAACTTATTGGCATTGATGTTTGATTTTATCCTGCAGACTCCTTTTACAGTCTGAAGAAAGTAATAAACATTTTGGTTGTGCAAAAAATACGTAAAGCAGAAAAACTCTGGTCTGGGAATTCCTGTTTTTCTTCTCTGTCAGCCTAGGGGCTGAGATACAGAAGACAAGTTATAGAGTTCAAATGTTGGAGACCCAGTGGGGGAACAGGATTGTGTTGCAAACCAATAGGAAAAAAATAAGTTTTTCGAATAACTTTTTTTTTTTTTTTTGTAAGAGCCAGCAGAGTTATGGTAAAGCATTTTATATGAAAATTCAGATATGTTTATGCAGGAGAAGACCTGCAGATCCAGAGTGCAAAAATATGAAGACTATTTAAAAAGATTTCTCATAGCAAATGCCATATGTACTTATGAGGACTATGCTTACTTCTTTCAAGGTAAATACAGGAATACTAAAACCCAAGTTTAGTATTTTGGGTTGAATAGCAAACATTTTAACACTATTTACAAGTAGCAGACTTCATGAGACTTTGTTACCCAGCAAGACTGCTGACAGAGCTCTGTGATTTGGCAGCTGCAATAGCTTTACTGAAAAATGCAAAAATTTAGGAACTGTCCTAGTTAGTTGTGTAGCAAGAATTTAATCTTCTGATCATTATTTTATATCAGGAATTACTTATGTGGTTATCACACATTATTCTATTTATTATCTTTCTTACTATCAACTTTTCCTTTCCTTTCAAAAAACAACATTTTTTGGTTCTTTGTAAATTCGGAGTTAAAAAATCCTGAATATCAAGACAGTTTATTTCCCCAGATTTCCAAGTGGTGTCCAGAGCCAATATTTGTTAGTAACACTAGAAACTCAACCTGCCCTTTTAAAAACCAGTCATGTATTGGAAAAAGTATTTCACATCTAGAAAACTAGTTCTAGTGGTAGATTTTTGTATTGTACAAACCTAAAATGAGGTAAAATGAAATATAAGGAAACAACTGAGATGCTGATAAGGGCATGCTCCAAGCAGCTGCTTGGCAGAATGATCATAGATCAGAGCCCCGTGGAGCACTGTGATGTATATTAATAAATAAGCATAGACATGGTCTAAATGCCCAGAAGATGTTGATAAAATCTGGTTCAGATAGCAATCAAAGAGTGCCTTTGGCACTATATGACAAAACATTGCATTGATAGTACAGCAAATGAGGATGGCATTCCTTATCTGTTCCTGATACTTGTGAGGGAAGACAACATGAAAATATGTATCATATAAAATGGAGGGAGAATACAAAATATTGGTCACAAAACTAAAAAGATTAAGCATTTTGTCCTTTTCATTCAAAAATTGTCACAGATTTTCACATAAAAAATCAGTCACAAAAGCTTCTATTTCTGAAAAAATTATCTAATCCCATTTGATATACTAAAAAATCACAACAGCAGCTATTTTGACAGGTTTGTTTTCAAGTGATGTGGGCATTCGGAATCAGATATTCTGCTGAAGTGTAACTTAAAGACAGAGAACTGGATATCTCACTCCTTGGAAAGCTATCATAGACTATTTTTTTTATTTATTAGAACACACAGTAAGTCAGAAGTCAGAGCTTGTATAAAGCACATAGGACTCTAAACTGAATGTTTGTGAAAAACAACCTTTGTTTTGTCCTATTCAGTTGTGCAAGACAGTTTTTATCCTTAAAGAAATTACATATTCTTAATTTTTTTTTTTTACATTCACAGACCTTCCCTCTTTTTTTTTTTTGCTGTTTTGTTTTGTTGTTTGTGTTTGGTTTTGTGTGGGTGGAGTTATTTTTGGGGTTTTTTTTGAGAAGAAGAGGATTTATGACAGACACTAATTTATTCTGGATTTTATTTTCAATAATTGGAATATTTTTGTAGACGAGGCACACTGATATAAGAACTCAGATTTTTTGGGGGAGAGAATTTTCTGGATGTTTCCTTAAAGAGCCCCTTCTTTGCATTTTTATACAAATTAGTTTATTTATGTTCACACATGCACACAGCACAGACAGATAGCTAGACAGACACATGCACGTGGAAACAAGCCGAGGGACCATACCAGTCACTACTGTTTGTCAAGGTGCCAAAAGTAGTGTCAGGACGAGGCCACATATGCAATTGCTTTGTTAAGACAAGCAAAAGTTCTCCTGTGTGAGACCAGGTCTTCTGTCTGTGTATCCTTCCAAGTTTCTTCCTAGCTTTGTGTCAGGAATATATCAACCACATGCCAGTTCTCTCCCATTTAATCTTGTTACTTGTTTTCTACAGAGAAAAAATAAATCTTAGAAGTTCTTTAGAAATGAGGACATTAACCAACAGATCCCTAACTTGAGCAATGTAGCAGTCCAAGAGTTGTGCCCAAAGGCTCATTCAGACACAAGTGAAGTGTGCTACAATATGTGGGGTTTGGTTTGAAGGGTTGTTGCAGTGAGTGAACTGGCATAGGCTTTCAGCACTTTATAACAAGTCTTTCTTTCTCTGTAATTTTTTTCTGTAAAATTTGCAGTAATTTTTCTATTATGAGCATTTTTCTTTTATATTCATCCCTTAAAGTTCAGACTTCTGAATACGTGTTTGTCTGCTGTTGGAAAACTGAGACATCTTTTGCCTTGCAAGCAGTTTTGTCACGTACAAGCTTTCTGGAAAACAATAGTGATCTAAAAATTAACCTGGGATAAAGAAAACATGTACATAGCCTTCAGGGCTGACCAACATCTAGTACCTGTAACTTCTAGGGATATCTTCTGACACAGTCTCAAACACTGGTTACTAAAAGTGTTGGTAAGACCGACAAATATGACACCATTAAAATGTATTAAAAACACGACAGACTGATGAAAGTAGAATCCTATCACACTGCAGCATCTTGCCATTATTAAAGTCTCTCCTTGGAATCTTGTCTAGTGCTATATTTCTTAACAGATTTCATAAATGCTACTCTATTAAAAAATGTTGACAGATTTTTTTTTAAGAAGGTATCATTTTAGCCTATTTTGCTTGGGTTTTGTTTGATTTCTTTCTTCCTATTTGTTAAGTGCTAATCAACCTTAAAGCTGAATGCAGTTGTATAGAAGCAAACCAAACCAGCTTTTGCCATCAGGTATATTTATATTAAATTTTAAATTACATTTAGCTTCCATTCATAAAATAAGAAGACTTGTTTTATTTCCTCTTATGTGTCTCCAACTTTTTTATCATGGTTAGTACAGCTTTGTAACAACAGTGCATTTATTTGTCAAAAGTATTGTTCATGTCTTGTTTAAGATTGAAGCAGAATGATTGGGAACGATTGCTGAAATCATGTTGAATAATTTGTTCTTTTTTTATCTCCCTGATTTATGTTTTTTAAGACATTCTGCATTTAGTCATGACTGTCTGTGGATCACATTTTGATTTCCATCTCTACTATCACTTCTGTTGCTCTTGAAACATCTTCAAATTAGCATCCAATGCAATCCCGGACTTTTAGTAACATCCAGTGTTGGACTGTGGTCCTACTTCCAGTTTTTATTCATTTTCACTCAATTTTGCACGGCGGTCCTGAATTCTGGTACACTCTCTTTTACCTTCTGTCAAGCCCCAAGTAGAGTATGTGACACAACACTCTCACCAGTGTTCTGATTCCCTCTTCCTTTCTCAATAGCAAAAGGCAAGAAAGCTGATAACAGCATCTTCCTTCCATGCAATCATCAATCCTTTTCACAGTTATGTCCTTCATCCTCTCTCTATGCTTCCCCAAACTCATCTTAGATATTTCTCCAAACAGGTTATCCTTCTCTCTCAAATCTCTGTCTTTGATGAGTCCTACAGGCTCTGCAATTATGAACTCTCTGCTCAGTAACAACTTAGTCTGTAAATATTTATACGTTTAAAGCAGATAGCCTACATTTCATTTTTATATATTTTAAAAACCTTCTTCTGTCTTTAAATGCACCCCAAATTCATTCCCTCTTGAGTTTCAAATTCCTTATATAAGAAGTATCAGCTGAAACTTCCTGAACTGAAGGAAAAATATTAAGTTGCTCTTTTTCCCAATGTTCTCTATTTGACTAATAATTTTGCACTCTAATCTACTTGCTTGCCTCATTTCAAACACATTTTAAGATTTCTGTGTTCAGATCATGTCATGCTACCCTACAATAAAAGAAAATGTCTTTAATGAAAATCATACAACTTCCTCTGATATCTAGCAATATGTAGCACCAAAACTCAGCCCCCAAAATTCTCTAATAGAGAGTGTTTGGGACAATTTCAAGGTCTTGTTTCTTCACAAAAATATTCTAAAGAGGAGAATTTCTAATAGGAATCTTCTGCAATGTTGCCTGTTGATTGATTTCTGCTAATGTAAAAGGGTAGGATAAATGCGTATGAAAATGGTGAAGATACTCAGGAAGCATATGAAAGACATGTCAAGAGCGAAAAATACAGTTTAAAATTTTCAGAAACCAAAACTGTAATCCTTTATTAAATATTATCTACTGAGTTTTTAATCAAATGGTGAATTTTCCACAGATGTTAATATACCTCATTATTTGAAAAACCCAATTTTTTTCCAGTAAGAGATATAAATGTTTAAGAATGAAAAACTTTTCGTAATAAAATCAATAATAAAAAACCTAACAACAACAATAATACTGGTACTAATAATAATACCAGTCAAAACTGTTAAGACACTGATGCATTTCTGCTGTCAATGGTGGGACTATCCAGAGGGAAGTTTTACATTATCTTTGCTGAGCCATACACAAAAAATGTTTGGGCTTTGAAGGAAAACTGAAATTGCACACGAAAGAGAATTCAAATTGGGCAAGCTGTGCCTGTAACAATTATTTACAGAAATTTCAGCTCTTAAAGTTTTCTGTTTACTCCTTTGGAAATAAAATACCTGTGTCAGGGAGAAAGTAAACTTTATTCTATTTCTCTGTTTCATGTGATTCTGTGTTCACTGAAAGGCAGACATGATTCCTAAGAAGATATTTTAGGATCCTCTGAAAATTATTCTTTGTTTCTCCATGCAGATTTTTACACTTGATCTAGTTGCAGTACAGTCAAGCTGTATCGGCCAAAAAGGTTTTTTGGCGGGTAATCCGCCTTTATCACCACAGCTGAACATCAACAGCATTTCTACATCCACACTTATCCTACCATCTACCTCCCACATGTCTGTGCCTACTGTGCCTACAGCATTTCTGCAGGCTGGGAGGAATTCTTCCAGGAGCATATCTGTCAGGAACAAAAAAAAAAGTTGTAGGATTATGCACAGTGGTAATGTTAGTTCACTTGGAACACGAGCTATACAGACAAAAAAAAATTAAATCAGACTGGTCACCTACTGACACTAGGATCCCAGTGTGATGATCCCATCTGTCCTGAAAGAACAACACTATTAGTAGCCATGGTGATTAATCCAATGCTAGTCCCACAGAGTACAGATATAGTTCACTCTAAGAACCAGCTCTCTGGTGATAACACCACATATTTGAGAGGATGGTATGTCATAGACTACCCTTTACTGAGCTATAAGTTTTTGTTTCTTTCTATGTCCCTAATTTTTAAGAAAAGCTGTTCTCAAGATAGCAATTTTAAAATAATAGGTACTGAACTTTAAATTACGGGCTCAATAAATGCTAAATTGCCCGCAATTGCTAATTTGGCCAGCACTTAACAAAAGCACCTCTGTGAGAGGTCCCGTTTCATGTGCTGCTTTTCTTTTGTTGTTTTCCTTATGAAGTTTTTCTGTGTGATATTTATTTGCTGAGTCTTTTATGTCTTACATAAAAAAACTTCTTGCTCTACTAAGCTAATTTCAAATCAGTAAGGGATGAAAAATTTAATCTCTAAATTTTTCAAATTCAGTTTTTATTACAAAATTGCAAATCAGTCATTTAGCAACTCAGTAATAGAGCTGCTTATTATTAAAAAATAAAATTATGTCTAACTTTTTCTAAGAAGAAAGGAAAAAATTTCACTAGAAATATTGAAAGGTTATGACTACAATTTTTCTAAGGCTGAATGCAAAAAGATTTCTTTCCTTAAATGGTTACAGAACAAACATATTTCCATACATTTGCAAAAGCTTGCATTCATTCCAAAAGCTGTTGGTTGGCCATGGATACTATTTCCTTGCCTGTGGCAATGCTTTTATCTGCTTGAAGAAAGGAAAAAAACACACCTTGAGGAAATAATGGCAACCTGTAAGCAAAAATCAGAATTCTGTGGAGCATTTTGTATTTGGTCTGTTTTGGTATGTTTGTTTGGTTGTTTTATTTAAATAATAGCCACAATAAGTAGCTAAACAATGACTCTGCAGGATGAAAAATTCTTGATATAAAATTCTTCAAGTATTTTTGAAAAAGTAACACAGGCAATTATAAAATTGGCAAAACCTTGATTTTTTGAATATATATTTTTGCAGAATCAGCTTTTGAAGTTGGAAGACATCTTTAAACTCCTTGTTCTGTTACAACAGTCAACACTGAAATTTTTTTCCTCATCATACAAATCTTGTCTTAAGTACTGGAAAACTGCTAGAATGTCCTCCTACAGTCTTCTCCAGGCTGAACCAGCCCATCTCTCTCAGCCTATTTTTTTAAGAGAGGCTTAATCCCTCTGGTCATCCATGTGACCCTTCTCTGGACTAGCTGCAACAGGTCCATGTTCTTCTTATCTTGTGGGCCCCAGAGCTGGATGCAGCATTCCAGGTGGGATCTCACAAGAGCAGAGCAGAGCAGAGGGGCAGAATCCCCTCCCTTCCCTGCTGCCCACCCTGCTTTGGATGCAGCCCAGGATATGTTTGGCTCTCTGGGCTGGGAGTGCCCATGACTGGGTCATGTCCAGCCTCTCATCCTCTAGCACCCCCAAGTCCTTCTCAGCAAGGCTCTCAATCTGTTCATTCCTCAGCCTGTGTTGATATTGGAGGCTCCCCCACCCAGGTGCAGAACCTTGTACTTGGCCTTGAACCCCATGAGGGTCACATGGGCCCACTTCTTGAGCCTGTCCAGGAGCATCTGGATGACATTCTTTCCCTCAGGTGTGTCAACAACACCTGTCCTTTGATCTTCCTTTGCTGGATGACACACCTGCAGAAGCCCTTCTTATCACCCTTTATGTAGCTTGCCAAGTTCAGCTCTAGGCACACATTGGCCCTCCTAACCCCAAACCTACACAGCTTGGCAGCACCCTTATACTCTGCCCAGGATACCTGTCCTTGCTTCCACTGCCTGTGAATTTCCTTCTTGCCTTTTTTGTTGGTCAGCAGGTCTTTACTCACCATGCCAGTCTCTTGCCTTTCTTTCCTCATTTCTTACACTTAGGAATTGAGAGCTCTTGTGTGCTATGTAGTGTCCTTAAAATCTTCCAGCTCTGTTCTTCTTCCTTGTCCCTGAAGGCAGTTTCACAGGGAATCCTATTGAGTAACTGCTTGGAGAGCTGGATCTGAAATTCTCTCACAGGGGACTCAGCCAGGGCACTTGCAAAGAGTGGATATCCAGACTGTATTTATTCACTGGGAAAATGGAGGGATGAGACACAAAATATGAAGCAGGGATTAAATGAGAGCTAAGGAGCACCAGAGATAGAACAGAGGCCCGTGACTGTTACCCATCTTCATTCTGCTGATTATCTCCTAGTGTTTCCATCACATGCACTTTCATAAATATATGGATATGTTTTTTAATGGTCATATCAGATTTTTTTTACATTTATCCCTTAGGTTTATGGGTGGGTGGAATTAATTTGCTCTAACTTGAGGATGTACAGATTAGATACCTAAGCCTGAGTTAGTCACCTTAGTTGGACTTGTCTTAATTTAATATCAAGAAATAAATATCTTCCTAAGGTGATTTATTTTATTTTGTGAGAAGGTGATGTAAATTACATGAACTATTCTCTGAAGTGTCTGATTTTAATTCCGACTGTAAAGGTAGCCTTGCATTTTAAAACAAATTTAGTAATCTACAATTTTTACATCTAAGACTGAATTTAATCCTTTGCTTAATAGCTTGAGATGAATGTGCTCAGCACTGTGTCTTGATCTGGTATTCTGTCTCACTGATTATCTGTACTTCCAAACCTTCTTATATTAATTTTAATATAAACATTCAGGATAGGACCAGTAGCTGTCTATCTGCATCTTTCTCTAGAGGAAGACTAATATATATGAGGTAGTCATCTTAATTTGTAGCTTACAATAGTCATCTAATTAGTGCAGAATTTAGAGCTTGACATCCATGTGAGTTTGTCGTGGTTTATTCCCCAGAAGCATTAATTTTCAAATCATGTAAAAATTTCCCCTCATAACTTTCTCAGATGTCTTTTCTTAATATTTCAAAAATGACACAGTTGATTTTCAACTCTTCTGATTTTGAAACCAAGAAATTCTCAATACGTGCAACTGTAAGAAAACTGTAAATTAGTCAGAGAAAATGCTACTCTCACTTAATTAACTGCATCCTTTTAAAAGTGTCTTGATTTCAGCTGAGATAGAGATCATTTCTTCTCAGTAGCTGCTACAGTGTTGTGTTTTGAATTCAGTATGAGAATAATATTGATAATATGTTTTGTTTGGTGCTAAATGATGTTTATCCTAAGGACTTCTATGTTTAATGCTCTGCCAGTGAGGAGGTGCACAAAAAAAAAACCTAGGAGGGAGCACAACCAGGGCAGGTGATCCAAACTGGCCAAAGGAATATTCCACACCATAGAATGTCATGGTCAGTTAATAAACTGGGGAAGTAACCCAGAAGGGGTTGGATTGGGTTGCAAGGACAGGCTCTGGAATTGGTCAAAAGGTGGTGAGCAATTAAATTGTGCATCACTGGATTCCTTTGTTTGTGTGATTTTTTTCCTTTTATTAACATTATTATTTGCTATTATTGCTTTGTTTAACATTTGTTTCAATTACAAAATTTTTCTTATCTCAGCCTAAAGTTTTACTTTATATTCTCATCTCCATTCCACCAGAATAGAGGAAGTGAGCAAGTGGTTGTGTGGTATTTAGTTGCCAGCTGGGCTTAAACCATGACAAGAAGTTGGGCATCTAGTACAATCCCTTCAAGAAAATTTTATCTATTGTCATACAGAGAAGATAGGTATTTCCAAAGTGAGAAACAACTTGGTAACTACCTTACACTTTTCAGACAGTGAGATTTAATGAGACGAATCCAAAATGGGTAAAAAATATTTTACATATGCATACTGGTCAGCTTGCATATACTGAAGTTCGGATTTCTATTCACTGTTATATTGGGAAATGCATTTTGTCTGTAAAGGTTGTTTACCTCTATAAAACAGGAATACGGTGCTTTTCTGTTTTGGAACCCAAATATAAAGAGTAGTTGCTAAGTTTATGATGCCATTAGCAGAGAATGGAAGGTATTTGGCTGATAAAAGATAATTTGGCTGAAGTTATAAAAAAGAATTAAGGTATTCCCTCTCAACAACAACCGTTTAGTTTCTAGTCGCTGAGGAGGAATCTGTTTATCTCGGCTTCCTCCCTAATAAGTAGAAAGAGATAGTCCTCCCTAGATGTTGATATATTTAAAACTGAACTGCTTTTTAAAGTCTCTTTTTTTTCACTTTCAACTAACTGCAGAGTGAGTCCATGACGAATAGAATCCCAAATTACTTGTTTTGAATAGGTGTGTGGAATTAAGGAGAATGAAACAAGGTCAGAGAGCAAAGTCTAAGGAATGGAAATTATGCTTGCAAATGTGTTTCTCTAGTAAATATATTTATCAGGGAAATTTATGACAGAGAGCAATCAAGATATGATCTATCAATAGAATTTTCACATTAAAATAATATTCAGATGTTTTTATTTATGAGAGACATTTTTGAACATAGTTAATTAAATTTTCATCTTTCTAGGATAAGGATTTTGAGGAAAATGGTATATAATTAGTATATACATTTATGACTGTACATGCATAGAAATATGTATAAATATTATTTTGTATTGGGTTTTATATTCAAATTGAAGGATTATAAGCATATCCTGCAGGAAAAGCTAGGTGGTGTAAGACATCCTGTCACTAAGATGCAAAGTAATGACAGGTGACTATTTTCCTCAGGGCTGTCTTCCTTCAACCTGATTTAATTATAGCAGTGTTAATAATTGTCATTTTTTTCAACCATCTCACACATTTTTACTATCATAATAGAAGCTGGAGACAGACCCTGTCTTCTGAATCTGCATAACAGTTGTACTAGATCAGCAAAACATAAAGATCTTACTCATCAAGTAAGATCTAAATATTCCTCAGCTATGACAAGCATGTAGAATCAGCAAATACACTTCAAAGAATATGTAGATGTTGAAAAGGAAAGAGTGAGCATACTTTCTGTTACAAATGCCTTTAAAGACTACAAAACCTGTCACACAGTGTGAATTGAAGCAGTTTAAATAAGTTGGCATGGTAATTTAGGACTTTAATTATTTTCAAACGCCTGATATTTTTTTGTTTGTTTATTTGTTTGTTTTGCTTATATTGGGATGAGAGTGGCAGAATATATTTCCTGATGAATAGATGAAAATATACGAGTTTAGGTTACACAGTTATGTTATATATTCAATACCACAGGCCCCAGCACAAAGTCTGGTATAAACTGTATTGCTGGAGCTCTTCCACTTTATAAAAATAATAAAAAATACTGGCTTTACATGGGGCTTGAATGCAGCCATTCTCCTTTTGCTTTCTGTATTAATATTCTGCCCACCAGACCAAAGAGAAACATTCTCTGAAAAGAGTTTTGGAGTATTTCTGAAGTAAAAGTGGATCATGAGGAGAAAAGGAGTACTCTTTGCACTTGTGCAGTTTATCTAGAATCCCCAAACTACAAATACTTGAGTAAATCCCTTTAGCAAAGAAGGGAATAGAAATTTTCCATAATCTGCTGAGTCCTCAAACCACTGACCTAAAGGACTGCAGACAAGCATTGCTATCACAGAATCACCGTTACCTGAATTTTTTAAAAATTTATTTTTATTTATCATTCTCTTTCTCCAGACAGACTAGTTGGTAAATTTGTCCTACTTTTAAACACACACTCTAAAAATTTTAACTGAGAAAAAAATGCATACCCTTTTATACCTATAAGTGGGTAGAATTTTGAAAAAAAAAAATTATCTTCTAGGAGGGGATGGAAAATTCCCCAAGTCCTCAAATTGTGACTCCAGCATAAGCCTAACCTTACTATTCGTGGCTAAATGCATAACAGTTGTACTAGATCAGCAAAACATAAAGATCTGTACTCCACAGATGGAGTCCAGGGACTTTAACTGCAGTCTGTAAATTCTCTGTAGAATTGTCTTCTGTCTTTTTTTTTTTTAATGATAATATGTTGCTCTTATTCTCAGACTAATAATCATATGTCCATCTGATAGTTCTGCTTGTGTGTCCGTGTTGATTTGTAAGCAGTTACTTTATAGATTAGCATCTGATCTTGTGAAATTGGCCATATCTGTCCCTGTGTATGTTTCTTGCAACTGCCATAGACTTTTTGTCAGAATAAGGTTTATTGGAATTTTATAGGGCAGAACTAAAATTCATTTAATTCTCTAACTCTGTGAGGCAAATCAGGAAATGACTAAGCTTACTAAACTAAGAACTATAAGATATCATTCATTAACTTAAAATATAAACAAAGGATTATTGGTTCAAAATAGATGTATTCATTTGATTACTTGGAATAAAGTAATACAGCTTTTTATCCTTTAATGGGAAATTACAGACTGATAACATAATTTAGATTATTTTTTTCTTCATATTGTTTACAGCCAATATAGAAATAAGGTGGGAGATCTTCAGTTTCTATGAAGAACTTTGAAATTGTGAAGGTGGTTCTAAGTTTCATAATGGTGAAAATGTTCCTCAGAAACAAGTGATCTCCTATACAGAAGTTCTGTATTGTTCTCAAAAACATGTTCAAAAGCTACCAAAAAAAAAAAAAATCATTCTATAGTTAGGTATGGCAATCATGAAACCTTGCAGATGAGGGTGATACAAATTATTTTTTCAGTTATGTAAACTAAAAAGAAAAAATTAATTTCCTCAACAACGAATGTATCACACAAAGAAATGGTTCTGCACAAAGTAAAAATTGCATGATTATCACCATAGACAGTTTGTTTCATTTTATTTTTCACTGATGGTCAAATTTTTATAGTTGATGAATGAATTAACAAGTAAAAAATTAAAAAAAAAAAAAAACAGAAAAATTGAGCTGATACATGCAGAATGATTTGTAAGATATTAAAAAAAAAGACCCAATAGGGATGGTCTGAGGAGTTTGATAAAATAATCCAAGGTAGCTGAATACATTAAAAACATTTCTGACCTCTTAACAGCAGCAACCCCTGGAATTTAAGAGATTGATCCCAAATTTTGTAGCAAGAAAAACTACTAAGAAATCTTTAAATCTAAAAGAGGCTTTCATATAAAGCCTCTAAAAGAGGCTTTGTGGGCCTTGATGAAGTAATTTTGATAAACAATTTGTGCACTGATGATTTTTTAGTTTTATTTTCCATGGAAAATGGAAAAAAATATTTCATTACTCCACTAAGTTGAATATATTGACACTATATAGCTATGTCTTATGAAATAGTTACTTGTTTTGTTTTCAGATGGCCACAGGATCACAGGCACATGAAGTTGCAGCCCTCACAAAATAGTTGTAGACTGTGTTCTCCACTGTTACGTAAAATAGGACTGACCTTTGCTAGTTCATTATTAATAAAATAGGATGATAAAAAAAGGTATGATAACAGTTCATTTTCAGGGTAACATTTCCTGTACTATAATGTGCCCATTTTTTATAGATCCATTTGCCTGCCAAGGGTCATCCATATGAACTGACAATTAAATTTCTTCTTTGCTACTATTTAGCCTTTTTGGTCTGTACTCAGAGACCAGTCTCTGTGGAGTCAACAAATTTCTAGTAAAGCAGACTCTGTGATTCTAGGAGCAACTAAATGACTAACTAATGACAGCTGATACTATTCCATACAAAAGGCAGCTGAGAACTGGTTTCACTCTTTTGTTGCCCATTATTGCCTCCTCAGCTGGCTTCTTGTATCTACTATACCTGCATGTTCATGACAGCAGTGGGAGAAGAGAAAACCTTGTTCATCAAAAAAGCAGCTTCTCACTCACCTTCTCACTCTAGAAAACTGCTCTCCTGTCCCTTAGATTGAAGTAGCAACTAAGATACAACTGTTTCTTCTCCTAAATAAATTAACTTTGCTGGCCACTGTAAATGTGGAAATTCACTACTTGAGCTCAATGGAACTACTCTGCTTCTCCTTTCCCTGCTTTCAGAATGAATTGTAGTAGGAATGGCCCTGTGGACTCTGAAAAACATTATACCACGTTCTCATGAAAATTTTCTCTATGCAGACTTTGCACCTTTCATCTGGACAATGGTTTCTGTATAAAAGAATGAATTCTGATTGTGTTTCCAGGAAATTCAGTCATTCCTACCCTTTCATTATGGTCAGAATTTCACCATACACATGGGGAAAGAGGGACTAGTGAGGTTTTACTGGGAACAGCCATCTCTTTTGTGTTGAACACAGCTTACTTCAATCTGTTCTTAGCAGATTTGCCATGTCTTTTCCTGTGTAATATCAGTACACATCAATGGTTTCCATGTCTACCTCAAAACAAGATGATTAAAGGAAAATAATCACACGCATAGATTTATATGAATACAAATATTTGTATTAACACAGAGGCAGATGAGTAGGCTCTGACCTGGTATTTAGCTAACTGAACACAACATGGAAAACATGACAATGTGAGATTAGCATGAGAAAATGCTGAACAAAGTAGAACACATTAACCTGATAAAACTTTCAGACAGCATCATGAGAAATGACAGGACTAGCTAGCATGTAGGAAGAGCCTAGGAAAGATCCAGAGTGTGAGTTTCGGAATGAGTTGAGGACCTAGGATCCAGGATGGATCACATGGATGTTAGGCAAACGTAAAACCTGTGCTAATAATAACAGATCTGAGAATGTGGGTATGACCAGGGGTTAAGGAGGAAAGGTGTCTATCTGTCAGCAAGTCTGACTTCAGTCCTAATCAACAGGAGAGGAGGAACATGATTTAGTGTTGTCTGTGTTCATGTGAGTGCTGCATTAAAGGCCCTTGGTTTCTGTGTCCGTATATTTGTGTCTGTGTGTGTAGTTGTGTGTGCATACACATGCACTTGTCTTTGCAGAACCCTATTTACTGTCTGGATCTACTGATGGAAACAGCAGCAGGCTGTGATTCCCTGGAGAATGAGAGTGCACCACGTTGAGCTCTAGTGCTCTGGGAATTAGGAATTCCCAGTGTCCCGAGGACCATCAGATTCAGTTTCTGTAACAGTGAAAAGCATGGAAAGATTTAGTTTAAGTACTTTGGCAATTGTAGTCTGTAGTCATGTTTGTTTTGCTGAGCTTTACTATGATATACTGCTGCTTACAAAATGCTGAAAATCAAACAAGAACCTTTACGGAGCAGCTCTGATATGCTGTTTGTGTTTCCTGCATTTCTCCTGCTGTGAGTTCCAGGCTGCTTCTCTTGTGAAATTCAGTGTCAATGTTAAGAAATATATTAGATAAACATGTGAAATTCAGGCACAAGTCCAGGAGAAAAACAATACAATCTCAGCTGATTGTAATGCTTAGGCACCCAGCTGCTGAAACAGAGACAGGTACTGAGTATGAAATATTTTTTTCACTCTTCAATGTGTGAGAACAATTGGTGCTTCAGATTTAAGACCAGAACAGACTGAATGTGAACAGAGACCTGCCCTTACCATCCAGTTACATACTGCTAGGTAATTACAAATGTGGAGGTCACAGACACATTTTAACTTGCTTGTTTAACTGGACTGTAGGACAATAGGTCTGACAACGGAGAACCTACGGACCTGAAACATCTCTTTAAGGTAAATGCTTACAGTCTTTCCTCTATATATGAATAGGTGTACTTTTGCTATTTTTCTTTGGAAATTTACCCAAGTAGAAAGGAGTTAAAGAAATGCTTTTAATACTGTTGGAACATGAATGAAATATGCATCTGAAAGTACTTGTTTCAATACCTCTCTGACAGAAATTATATTCAAGCCAGTTCTATAATATCAGCATCTGTTTTGGATTACAATGGGCTATAAATATTTGCTATGTAGAGACATTTGCTATGTTTCTTATTTCTAATATTGTGATTAGAGGGACCGAAGGTTCAGGGTGAAGGGAAGGGAAAGTGAAGTGGTATAGTATTCCATCCTCAAGGTAAAAGGCAAAGCCTGACTCCTGTCTCCTGTGTGTTTGTGTGTGAACACATGAAGCACAAGAAAAAGAAGGAATGAAAGACTACATGCAGTCGCAGAACCACAATATGATTATGATGTAAGACACATGGTGGGGCAGCTTCAATGACTAAAGTGCTGGATGGATTAAAGCTCTTCCAAAAACGTAACAAAGAGAGGAGACAGTTTTGCAGAGTACCCTGTGCAGAGTAGCTTGAGAGTACATTTATATTTCTAAGGAATGACTGAGAATTTATGGGTCAGGATGGGCCTATATTGGGTTTGCATGGCCAAGATTTGGTAGCAGGGTAGGGAGTGGCTACAGGGCAGCTTTTGTGATGGGCCTCTATGCCTGTCAGAGCACGCACTGAAACTCATGGGAGAACTCAATGAAGGCCTTGTTAGAGTGGAAGCAAATAACATGGCTCCTCTACCATTCACAGTCAGTCATTTCACTGTAGAAGCCAAACATCTTGGCTATACACACTGGTAAATTCCCTGGGAATTCCTTAGGGTGTTCCCTCTAATTTTTTGTCCTTCACATCAAAATAACAATAGAAGTTCTCAAAATTCTTAGCATTGGGAAGCTACCACTGAGAATGAGAATTGTGAGCCTGAAATGTTCTTCTGTGAGAAGAATGGTAGCAGGTACATAAATCTATATCTTTAATACTCCACTTGCAAGGAGCAAGGACAGTGAGAAAGCATATCTTTTCTTTTCTTTTCTTTTCTTTTCTTTTCTTTTCTTTTCTTTTCTTTTCTTTTCTTTTCTTTTCTTTTTCTTTTTCTTTTTCTTTTTCTTTCCAATTTTCTTTTCATTTTAGATGGTCCATGACATCTGGACATGTTTTCTCATTTGTATATTGAGAAACTCTCTTTAAGGAAGAGAAACTTTTTCAAAGATATCAGAGCAACACTGGAGAAATCCAGAGGTTAGCAGGCTTTATGTATATTAATAGCAACTTAGATATTTATCTTGAATCCTAATGGTGATTAAGACCATTTTAGCTTCTCATAGTGGTCTAAATGTATGTATCAATTCACAGGAAACTGAGGTTACAGTCTTTCTGTGATCTGGACTCTTTTTACCAGTAAGGATGTGGCTAAATTGTTCCTTGTGAGGTGAATTTATTGGTAAATATATCTCTTCCCATAACAAAAAATGGCCATTTAAAAATAGCAATCCTTTGTTGAAAGGCTTTTAAAAAGTTTATATGTTTGGCTTAATTGCATCCTTAAAATGACTGAAATAATCCTCCCAACCATCCCTTCCTATTATCCAGGATTACGACTAAACCTTTAAACAAATTTACAATCTCTTAAAGGCCTGATTCTCAGCTGGTATAAATTAGCATATATTCACTGAAATGTGTAAATTGGCAAACCTGTGGTGCTAGTAAAGCTATATTGATCTAAGTCAACTAGAAACTGCCCAATAATCCACTGAAAACTCTTCAATAGTTTGTTTAAAATACTGTATTACTTCCAGGATGGATTATAGGAATATAAATGTGTTTCCCTGTGGGTGTAAAATTTGTTGACTTTTCCTGTCTCAGTAGAACTTTAATAAATTAGCTGATTTCCATAGGGCTTTCTTATACATAATTACAAAGTGCTAAGTATGTTATCTTTAAGTCTATTTACACAATAGACAATAACAACCATGATTTTAAAACAAAATTATTTTATTTAATTAACAGTAATTAAATAATCTAGTTATATTTACTCAGCTCTGTGAAGATTCTTTTTCTGTGAGCATGAATGATGCTTAGACACTTTAAAAATAGAATATGACTAGATATTTTGCTTTTTTGATGCTTCTAGCCCTCAAGATGGGTGTCAGTTTATTTTCTTGCACTTTCAGTTACACTGTACTGTACTGATACTGCTTATAATTTATTTTTCTTTTTCTTTTTATATATATTTTTAAGAGAGTTTCACACTGTGTGTAAAAGTTTAACAGGTTAAACCTATTTCTTGTCCATCCACATCAAGACACACCAACATCCTTTTCAGTGACACCAAAAAACATATGAAGAGTTATATAAGTATTTTGGCAGACCTATACTCACAGAAGAAGGGTAAAATGACTTTTTACACTCAAGGGTGGAAAGTGCGTCTCTTCTACAAGCAGCATTGCAGAGGGGAAAATCAAGAAATGTCATATACAGGAAACTTGATTCTTCTCTTGAGACCATGCTTTAACTCACTGTTTACCTACAGAAGAAGCCAAAGAAATGACTGCTTTCTTTAGCTGGATTATTTGAAGACTGAATGAATGAAGAAATATTTGAATAAAATTGTATAATTTACAGTGTGCTGATGGAAGTACTTACCTGAAACAGAAAAGTCATTCAACTCAAAATAAAATATCCCCAAGTGTACTCATTATACATAAGAAATAGATATCCAAACATCAGCTCACCTTTTAAATTATGTATTTTCTCACATTTCCCTGCAGATGACCATTAGGAAGACTAGAAGACCAGAACTGTACTTTTCATAACCACAAGCAATATCAGAGAATTTTCATCTTGCTAAGAATATGTCTAGATTAAAGACAAAAGTAGCACCCTTGAATTACATCAGCCAAAGATAGATCCTATTTAAAGTATTTTTTTCCTAGAAATACAGGTCATATTTAATATATCTAATACTAATCATGGTTCATGTGGGCCATATTTTTTGATAACATCATAGATAAAGAAGCTTTATTTTGGTATTTATTAATTTCACTTTTCTGCACTATAATTTCAATGTATTTTGAACAAACAGAGTTTGAAAAGAGAATTTTAAAAGCACTTTGACAAAAATAATGAAAATTGTTACATGAAAAATTACTTTGCTTTTTGTAGAATATATCCTATGAAGGTCTTCATTTATTGTAAATAATAACTTTGAAAAAACAAATATGTTGCTGCTTACTTACAAAGCATTCTGTAGCTGTCAGAAAAATACAAGAAATAAGACCCTACTAAAAAAGAACTAAAACATGAAAATTTATTTAAAGACATTTTCAGAAGAGATTGCAAAACTGCAGGAGTTACTCAAGTTAGTAGCAGTGGGGGGTAAAATTACATTCTGTGGATTAGTAAGCAAAGTAAATGCAGGGAAATAATTCCCAGAATCTGTCATATTTACATAATCATTCATATATATTTTATACATAATCTAAATAATGCTTCATTTTAATAAATTAATGGTGAGTTAGGACAAACACCTAATAATTTTTCAGTGTCCTGACTATGTGTACTGGTTCTGGATAGGATGGAGATAATTCCCCCCACAGCAGCCTTCACGGAGCTGTGTGCTGTGCTGGTGGCTGGAAGAGCTGGTGACACTCGGGTGTCTTGGCTGCTGCTGAGCATCACGGGCACAGCCTCAGCACTGTCCCCCCAACCTTCTCCCTCTCCCCAGAGGCCTGTAGGCTGGAGTGGGCAGGAGGCTGGGAGGGGACAGTTTGGACAGGGAGTTTGGATTTGGACAGCTGACCCAAGCTGACCAAAGGCATACTCCATACCATATGATATCATGCTCAGCCATCAAAGATAAGAGAAAGGAGATGGGAAGGAGTAATAATTAATAAGGCATTTTTCTTACAAAGCAACCACCACTCGTGGTGAAGACCTACTTCCCAGGAAGTAGCTGAACATTGCCTGCTAATGGAAAGTAGATGATAAATACTTTTTGTTTTCTTTGCTGCTATGTGTGACCTTTATTTCTCAAACTGTCTTTGTCTCAACCCACGAGATTCTTGTCTTATTTTCTTCCCCTGTTCCACTGAACAGAAGAAGTGAAAGAGTGTCATCAGGGCCAGCCAAGATCACTCCATCCCATTAAGGCTTACAGCTTTCAAGTAATTGTGGAGATGATTATTTTCATATAAATTATTTCATGTTTCAGTTTTCTTCTGGGGCTGAAAAGCAGGGAAAGGAAAAAAAAATTCCTACAAGCCAATTATTCCGTTGCATGTAGAGGCAAAGCAAGGCAGAAAAATAATTAGTAGGGTGTTTCAATATAAAGATCACAAACAGAATGCCAAAGCTTCTGTATTCAATCCTAGAAGGATGAATGAGATTTTGGAAACAAATTATATTTCCCTTGTTATATTCTGGTTTCTCTTCTTTGCCCATTAAAAAATGAGAAAAAAACTTCCAAAGTAAAAGAATAGTACTTTAGTCTCAATAGTAGTTTAGTCTCCCTAATTTTGCATCTAAAATTTCTTTCTGAAATTGTGTAATTAAATGTTGAAGAGTAACACTGTCTGAGCTGATGGTTTTCTGTAAAAGGTCATGTAGAACTACTGAGGTTTCTCTGTAGTGCTGTTCCACTGCATGGAAAAGTGAACCCATACAAGTGGATCAAGGTTAGCATCAGTTATAATATTTTACTCGATTGTTTTTGAGAATTAATTTGTATAAAAAGAAAGGCTTTTGCAAATATTAATTGGCAGACATATTGTGTTAATGACTGAAGGTATTTTTTAGGTACAGTAACTGTAGAGATTTTCATAAATATCATTCTAATATTATATGGAGAATAAGAAAAAAATTAAGTAAAAAATTAAAATTAATACCTTCCAATTCAATCTTTAATTGCATTGAATAATATATAACAAATTGCTTATCTCAAATGTTCTAAGACATGCTCTCCACATATCACAATGAATCAAATCTCAAATAAGCCTATTATTTTCAATGCACATTACAGTGATAAAGCAGCACAAAGTCAAACAGCATTAGTTGAAGATCACAAAGATGAAGATCCAAAACATTTCAGCTTAGTTCTATATTGATCCACTAATGGTTTCATAGATTGGAGGCCAGACCCAAATAAGGACTTAGTTATTCCAATGCACAGCCTTTTCAATATATAGGATTTTATAGTAATAAAATTAAATAATAATAATATTTTTTAAAAGTCTGTGAAAAGTTAAAGCAGTAAATTTTGTGTGAGGTTTTGATTCTTTTAGGCATTAACAATATATTTTAAAAGAAACTTTAAAATCCAGAGGTTTGCCCCCGTGGAGATTCTAAGTGTCAAAGCCCAGTTGTGATCCGAATTCTCCAGCTCACTGAATTTAGACATGAAGGTAACCAATGCTTCTCAACAGATTATTTTTTTGTTTGCTGTTACCTCAACATCTAATATTACAGCTTGTTATGTAGCCAAAATTTTCCTATAAGAGACTGGATGAGCAACCTTAAAAGGATTTAATTCCTTTTTAAATCTTACAAACCTGCAAAAATGCATTCTTCTGCCATTTAATAAATACATTTCTGTGATATGCTTGTGAGAGAAGGCAAAAAGAATTAGGGCTGTGCAGCTTGGAGAGGATAAGGCTTCAGGGTGACCTAATTGTGGTGTAACAGGAGCCTGTAAGAAAGATGGAGAGAGATTTTTTTACAAGGACATATAGTAATAGAAGGGGAAATTGCTCAAAACTGAAAGAGAGTAGATATAGAAGAAATATCAGGAAAAAATTCTTTACTGTGAGGGTAGAGAGGCACTGGAGCAGGTTGTCCAGAGAAGTTGTGGATGCCCCATCCCTGGAAGTGTTCAAGGATTAGCAACATGATGTAGTGGAAGGTACCTCTGCCAATGGCAGGGCATTGGAGCTAGATGATCCTAGATGGTTTTATGATTCTATAATCTTAATTCAAAGTACTTGATTCAAATTGCTTTATAGCATGGTAAATACTGGAATTAAAAGTGAGCATGATTGCCTCTCTACTGCCAATGTGCCTGAGTCACTGAAAAACACCCATGTATTTGTGAATACAGGTTTCTGAACAATATAAAATTCTGAGCCTGTATTGCTATAGCTAAGGTCAAGGGATTGGTTTTCTCCAATTATATCTGTGATTTCCTTTGTTTGTTTTGGATTCAGCCTATAAAATTTCCCTTTACTTTTCATGCTTTTCCTCATAGCTTGTTAATTTGGGGGGCTTTTTAACCCGTGTTATCCAGTTCTGAGCTATTTTCCCTTTCTCTGCCTCTATACTGCTGGCTTACATTGTGAAAAAGCATAACAGAATCTCCCCCATGGTCCTCATCTTCACAGACTTTGCTGCAGTGGACAGTTCATTTGGCAGTACCTGTCTTTACAAACAGACATGTGTCTCTGTGGTTTGGGGTCAGCTTCAGCAGAGTCTTTCTGCAGTGCCCTTCAGCTCTTACCTGAGGCTTGTGCAAAGGGTCCTTTCCCATTCCAAGCAAAGGGGAGCACGGGGTGAGTGATGGAGCTGCTTGTGGGTTTCCCAGCAGCCAGTCGAGGTCAACCCACCACCCTGAGATACAGTTACACCCCAGGGGATCACTATTGCTTTGCGCATCCAAACAGCAGCAAGAGTAACACACAAACTCACACATTAGAAAGCAATAAAGGCTAATGTTTTAGTGTCATAAAATAATCTTATTAGAAGGGAATATATTGTAACTTTTACAGGGGTGTTACTATCTGCTTACTGTATATTCACTGCCTGCTCGGCAAAGGGATGAAAAATGCATTTAACCTCTGAATTCTTAAAGTGGAGGGAGCAGGGAGGGAAGATTTTAAAAAAAAAAAAAAAAAAAAAACACATAAAAAGGCTTAGTATCCCCAGCTGAAGATAATTGATCTCCTCAGTTGCTCTAATATGCANACATCAAACTGAGTAAATGGCTGACAAACAGCCTGATCATTTTTTTTTCAGCCTTGTCCTTTGTTTTCCCTCCAGATACACCACATCTGTTCATAAGCCTGACTTGTTATGTCATGTTTGATTTAGGCTGTGCAGGGCAGGAATCCTTTTAGTGCTGCATCTGAGTGGTATATGGCATGTTTACATGTGAAAATGAAATATGCCAGTCGAAGAAGAGGTGTTCATCTCAGAAAGCAGAAGCATAAGCTACAACATTTTTCTAAAAGCTGGACTCAGGTTTTTTGCCAAACTGAAGGACACCTGCATTTTGAAGGCAGATATTTGTATGCAGCCCATGAAGAGTGTAGGACTGCTATTTTCTATGGGTTTGGCAACAGTAATAAATGAACTTTTCTACCTTACCAAAATAAACATCAAAAAATTTCATGTTTAAGAGCTTAAGATTTAGGTGCTTAAAGATTTGAGAGCTTAAAGCATTAAGATTTAAGTGGACTACCAATAATATAAAGTGAAATAGTATGGAACAAAACTAGTGCTTCTTCTAGGGATATTTATTTTTGAGTCACAATGAGTTGCAGAGTGAACTCTATCTGGAGGGGAAAAAAAGAGAGACAAAAAGACAGAGAAAGCTCGAATGCTGCTATGTAGAGGTTCTTTTTTAGCAAAAAGGAGAAATCCTATATTTTCATGAATATACATGCTCTCCACTTAATCTATTTTACCTACAACTTTGACATATTTTTGGCAAGATAAAACTTACTTATTTTTTAAAAAGTGTCTCTTTTTTTTTTTTAAGGTCTCTCTTTTGTTTGTCCTTTCTTTCTAACTTTTTTTTTCAAGGACATCTAACTGGAAGTTATATTTTTCATGTTCTGAAGAGATAGGAAAAATGGTAAATATTTATATATTTTCATTATTTTTATTATAATTTCAAAATGGTACCTGGTGGGGCAGGGACTGAAGGTCTGGGCATTCAAGGGAGTCACATTCTAGGGGGCCTATTCTTTTGGCAGCCATCAGTGTGCATACTCAGAGCAAAAAATTCATTTCAGACCACAGACAAAGGGTTTTAAGGCCAAGGTCTCAAGATCGGGAGTTTCCCATTCTCCCTCACTATGACTGTTTAGCAAGCTCCAAATTCATACAGAGAGAAACTTCTTCATTGCACATGTCCTTAATCTGTCTTTCAGGTCTGGTCCATAGTTACCACAGACCAAAAGAATAACATTAGCATTAACAAATAGGTGTATCCCTATTATGTATTTGACAGAACTTTATATGTAGGGTTTTTTTAGAATGCTATAGAATCAGAAATCTAATGTTTTATCTCGCCTTTTTATTTAGGTGGGAAAAAAAACATTATGTGACCAAGAGGTGTCTGTGGGAGTGGTGGTGGAAGAGTAGCTGTCAGGAGAGACTGGAAGAGTTACTGGGGAGTGGGAAGTTTTTAACAGCAAAACCTTGGCATGTGAGTAATAGGTTATTTCACCATTCTACTAATACTGTTGATATTAACAAGGACAGACCTGTCAACAGTGTAGCTGAACTACTGACATTTGTCATCCCTTGTCAGCTTTCACATCTCTTTCCAGTTGGGGCTGTACTTTCCTGGAATGTCAGATTTTTGAGAAGGGTCCATTTATGATACTCATAAGGCAAACACAAGGATACAATGAAGTGGATTTCCATGAGTAATTACATCTGTCAGCAGTGGCAGTATTTATGATCCAGAGTCATTAACAAGACACAGGAGCTACCAGGATTTTGCCTGTACCATCTGAATGAGTGACTGCTATTGTCAGCCACTGAATGCCCCAAGGAAAGGTGGGGATGTTGGCTTTCTGAGGCCCCAGCAAAAGTGGCAATGTGCTGGTGCAAAACAAGCAAAGAAGTTGGTATTTCCTTGATTCATACCTGCAGAACTGTTAGCCTCGAGCAACACAGCATGATTGGTTTATGCATGATTGTATTTTGAGTGTTAGTTTGATTTCTGTATGCAGGCTTTCAAGGACAGAATGAAAACAACTATTCATAAACACAGTCCCAGTTCTTCTCTTTTCTGTTGTCTGGTCTAACTGAGAGGAGAGGATCTGATGTCAAAAGATTTGGAAATTTAGGTATGAAATTTCTGTGTATCTTTATAATTTCAATAATGACAAAAGGAGCCTGGCTACCTGACTTTCTCAAAGGTGTAATGATCCAAAATTTTTAGGGACTATGAATATCTGTTGTAATAGTATTCCATTCAGCACTTTTTGTCAAACAGCAGAAATATTATCCCTTCTGTAGTTATTTTTGCCTATCCAAGGCTGATATGAGAGCAATCTCACAGATATGTATCGATAGATTAAACAGATACATATAGATGTAGATGCAGATGGAGTCAGAGACAGATATGAAAAAAATCCCAGAAAATAATACCAAAGAGGAGTGAATTCTTGCAGGGATAAAAAGTCTTTTGTCTGCTCATTAATTAGAGAAGGATTCCAAGAATGGAGGTTAGTATGAATTGCATCCATTTGTTTGGGTTTGTCTTTTTTCAGTTAAGAATATCTTAAACATTCAAGGTACAAGTATGGACACATAATCATAGTTTTTCTTTTAAAAAATTAGACCTGCAGGAAAATACATTATTCTTTAATACATTTTCTGAAGACATTTATTTTTTCTAGTGTATAATAAATTTTATAAAAAGAAAATATTGTTTCTGTAGACATTAATAAGGAAACCCAACTACAGAACAGCAAAAGTTGTTGAGAATGAATTTAATAACAGATACTGTTTCCTGCAAGGTATTGTGCTTCTACATTTCATACAGCAAAAACAACACAGACTGGATCAGCAGAATAGTAATACCGTCATTTTCCCTCAGTGTCAAGCTCACAGATTTACAGTAGTCTTCATCAAAAACTGTAGTGGTACCAATGTGAACTCCTTAGACTCTGCATTCTGTAATTTAGTGATCCATGGTCTTAGATTCCAGCAAAATTTAGGTTGTATACAGTGGTGTCAGTTGATTCAGGAGAGATTACAAAGCTAATCCAATTTTTAGGGCTAAGAAGGAAAGGTAGATTTACCAGAGCAAAATGCAACCAAAATGCATAACTTTTGAGATCAAGGTAGTCTTCTAGTTTTTCTTATCCAAACCCACATTGTAGCAATAATTCCATTAGGAATAGCTGACATTTGAATACACCATGAGCATTTCAGTGACAATTAAGATTTTTACAATACTTTGATTCATACTTTACTACCAGTAATTTCATGAAAGGAAATCAGCTTGAAGAAGAATAATTTGGTGTGTAATGTGAGAAACAGTGACTATAACCTGATTAATTTTTAGCAAAACCTAGTAAATTAAGCTGACATTATCATAGTACTGATTTCATTTTAAATTAAGTTTTGTGCATATACATTATTTTTTGTGTTCACAGAAGTTAATTTGTGCTTAATATCATTCTATTGTAAATACTGATTGAATTGGGATACATCTAGAACAGTGGAAACAGGGCTTCATCTGAGGAAATGAAGATATATTTATTTCTAGGTGTATTTTCGAGTCCTCAGTGGGATGGCTTGAAAGCAGGCTGAAACACAGCATGCTCGGTGACCTTTGTTCCATCTGTTCACAAAAGGGTCTTGTGATACCCATAACTCAGCTTCTGCCTATGGCACCCAAGAAGTCTCAAAAAAACTTGAGTCCATCCTCAATCAGTAACATGATATATCTTCAAGACATGCAAAATATGTGTTGATGGTTTAAAGTTAAGCACACAATTTGTGGCCATTCCCGGCTCATCCACAGCACTTGTAAATCTTTTCTTGATTTCCTAAAACAAAGAATCAGTGTTTTTTTGTTTCAGATCCTGTATTTTTTCCTTTTTTTTTGTTTCCTAGCACCTGTGTCTGAACATAGACTCTTGATTCTAGTTCTGGGATCCATGATACATGTCTGTTAGAGCAGGTCCAAAGGAGGACCATGAAGATGGTCAGAAGGCTGGTGCATCTCTCTTACAACAGCCTGGAGAAAAGAAGGCTCTGGGAAGACCTTATTGTGGCCTTTCAGTTATTAAAGAGGATTTATAAGAAAGAGAGAGGTCTTTTAAGAAGATCTGTTGTGAAAAGCACAGGGCAATGGTTTTAACCTGAAAGAGGGTAGGTATAGAATGGCTATTTAGATTGGCTGTATTCTTTACAAAGAGGTCAGTGTAATACTGGTGGAGTTTCTTCTGAAAAGATGTTGATGTCCCATTGCTGGAAGTGTTCAAAGTTAGGCTGGATGGAGCTTTGAGCAACCTAATCTGGTGGAAAGTGTCTCTGTCCATGGCCAGAGGGTTGGACTAAATGATCATTGATGGTTCCTTCCAATCTGATCCACTCTGTGATTCTATGAGAGATGGACAAACAATCATTTGGAGAATAAGTACATCACATATGACACAGGCAGGATGAAACACATATGCATACATACAGTTCAGAATAGGAGCAATCTAAATCAGTTCTACCACTGACTTTCTGTTGGCACCAATCTGTGATCTCCATTAGAAAGAAAACAGATGTGTTCTAGCTTATATTTATTAAAATTTGTTTGGTTTCTTTTTCTCAGAAGAAAGGGCTACATTTTTAAATATCCATTGGTGTTGCCTAAATGGTTTATCAGTTCATGATGCAAGTGTTACATGCTGTTTGAAGAGAAAAGCACTGCTTTTGTTGAAGTTTGCCTTATATGAATTTGTTCATGGGAGGCTGATGCCGATTAGGGAGGAAAAGATATGGCGCTGGTAAAGCATATTTAGATTACTACTGTATATGAAAAGAGGTCACCTGTAAGAGAAATATATAAACATAAACATGGAAATTGGTTTAAAATACAAGTCCCAAAAGAAGATATTTTTACAACTGCAATATAGAACTATTTCCACTAACATTTTGCTACTATTGTGAGGGGACAATATCTTAGACCTTTACTACTATTAAGGAAAATGAAAATCATAATTAACACTGGGAGGTCTAATAAGCTTATCAAGTATTGAATCCTTAATGTGTGCATTTAGTTCAACATATCTGTCTCTGTTGAAACCAATTAAGTAAATTAAAAGTCACTTTTTAATTATTCCTTTTTTTTTGTTATATTTTAACACATTTCCAAATTGCTTAAAAATTCTTTTTGTGAAAGGACTGAAATCAGATTTCTGGCCCAGCAGTCTTCTCATGTCATCAAACATTTTGCTGATTTATTTTGTTGGAAAATGAAATATTGAGAGAATTGTTCTAGCAATATTTGTGTCTTTGTAGGTAACTAGATTTATGTGTTTCTAACTTCAAGATAAAATATCTTTTCATATTCTTATTTTAGAGATATTTGGAGAAGGGATACAAAACTAAATTCATGTTTGCATTACATACTAGAGACTCTCACCACACATAATTTTCACTTTAGAAATAAGTCAAGAGAAGACTAAAATGCCCTCAGTGCAGAGTTCATATCTGGCCTATCTCACATTAAAATCCACAGAGGAAATATTACCTCAAACAATACTGATAGTAGTAACAGTCAGTAAATTTAGAACCCCACTTCAATATTCCAAAGGAAAATGAGTCAAACTCATTTCTAAATACATCTGATTTAAAAATATACATGCAATTTTTGTCAAAACAGAAAGACAGACAAAAACTTGGTCTTCAGATCTCAAAACAGTAACAGCAAAAGATATGTCAAGTACTGACACAACTATTATTTTCCTTTTATGGGTTTAATTCTTCATCCATTACCTGCCCTTTAATTTTAATCATACAGTTTTTGTGGGTTTTTTTAATTTCAGTTGAATTTTAACAGAATATTATGATATTTACGTACATTTGCCCTTATTCCTGAGTCAAGCTTCTAGCTCTGCATCTTTTTCAAGGAGACAGCAGCATGGAGTAAAGGATTGGGTCAAATCATAAACGACAAAGAATCAAGACAATGCAGAAATAATTTGTTGTCTGAGGTCCAACACACAGTGGAATTTTGTGTAAGGAGTGAGCTGCTTTAAAATTTTCTAGCAGGTATATGGGCAAGCAACTTTTGAACTTCCAGTGTTCCTATAACAGGAAAAGTTCTCCCTAAGTAAACATAAGAAATAAGATATCCTTTGAAGGTGTAATTAATATAACCACTTATTGTAATGGTATTTACTTTCTGTGCAGCTGAATACATTTAGTTGCTGTGTAGGAATGTGTAAAATGTCTTCCAATTTCATGCACCTTCCACAGGTACCATCTTCCTAAGGGATGGTGTCTGAAGGCTTCAACACACATACCCAAACAGCCTTCCTCTGCGTGGTTTTATACAGTTTACTACTCTGTATTCAACTGTTTTAACATTCATGTACTAGAGTGAATTAAAATTTAAAAGCCGGTAAAACATCTGCTATGTCTTTGGAAGACATTTGTTGCGTTAGACTAGAAGCCCCACAATGCTGAGCCAGTGGTGTACAGATCAGCAAGGCTACACTTTAGAACAATTAAAATATTTTTTTTCTTCTGTTGGATCATCTCCATAACATTTTGTCCATATAGGAGTATGAATTGCTAGTTGTGTTGTGTAAAAACAGAAATTAACACAAAATGAGAGCAATTTTGATCTCAATGTTGAGTTACCTATAAACACTGAAAATCATTCTCAACCCTACAATGTAATATTATCATACAGAAAAAATTGTGTTGAAAAGTCATGGAAAAATAACAACTTACTATATTACTGAATGTGACAGAGTTTAATTGCAGACATGATATTTTTTAGCATTCATTAGAGTTCTCTTTTTTTTTCTAAATTTTAGTTCAATACCATAAGGCTCATGATCTTTTCATATACTCAGTTACATGTGTTGTATAAAAAGTACATATCTACTGTTCATTGGCAAAATGGAATAAATTCTGGCAATATTCAGAAAAGCACAAATTCAATGTTTATTTTTTTTAAAAAGTTATTTTACCTGTGAAATTAAAGGAACACACTGAAATATTCTGATTAATTTGATCAATTCTAGGCTTGTTGGCCAACATAAATTTTTGCAAGCAGTGTTTAAATCTATTAGAATTTTTGATTCAAGCACTTATGTATAAATACGTGAAACAATTTTTAACAAGTAAGTCACTGTGAAATGGTGTACTTCTGAATTTGTACCCAAGAAGAAATATAATATTTTAGTTCCATTTATTTTCCTATTTAAAAGGTAAGATAGAGTAATCTAATAATTATTATAATCTCTTTTCTCTGAGTACATATATATTGTATGCTACTGTATTGGTTTGAAAACAAACCAGTGGGAGGTCACAAGTCAAGGTTGAAATTAATAGAAAAAAATTAGAAACAAGCAAAATAATAAAAGGAAAAAGCACAGACAAAGTTAGATACAACCTGATACCCTATGAGGGTGGTGACAGCAGTCCAAATGAATTAGTTCAGTTGAAGCAATGATCCAATGGAAGGTCTGGCCTCCAGCTGAAGCTCCGTGGTGGCTCTTGTCCTCTGGTCACCCAGCAGACAGGGCTGAGGCCAGGCAGTTCTAAGGGCAGCTTATATCCAGGTGGGAATGCCCAGCTCCCCCCTCCTGGGTGGAGCATCTCACAACAGGATGAGATAAGTCCATGAGTCATGTGGTGGTTTCTTGATGGCCCATTGTCTGTTATCAGGGGTGGGTCATTAGCAGGTGATAACAGCTAATGGCCCACAGCTGGTGGTAATAGAATACTTAAATACACCTATTTTTAAACTAGGACAGCTACAAAGCATCATAATATATTTCTATTACAGCATTAGACAGATTTGGCCAGATAGAAAAGACTCAAAATATATTCAGGTTAAATCATATGTAAAATAGTTAACATAGATTCTTAATAAAATATGTGTATGTGCTTACTTTTACCAATATGCAGAAAATCCTTTACCAGCACAACGTTATACAAGAAAAGCATATTATTTCATATAGGCCTGAGCCTCAACTTTAACATCCAGTTTCTCCTCCTAGGGAGCTAGCCTTTTGTCTTGCTATGCTTGACAGTAAACAGCCTACAGTGATTTTTCCCTTAAAAATATTCCCATCACATGTTGTACTGTCAGAGTGATTTAGGCCACTGTTTCTGAAAATGGTTGAAGTTGTTTCCTTTTGCTACACAAGTATTTGTATGATGAAAGCAATCATATATTGTGTGTCTCATTAAAGATATTTTCTAACCTTATCAAAACTTCTTAAAATAAGTAACAAACTTCATATGTATGTAAATACACTTATCTGGAAATCTATCTATCGTTAGAGAAGCTAAAAGAAACAAGTTTTATAATCAAAAGTATCTTTCTCTGTGAAGGATGACTGATAAGGAGTACTGTGCAGTGAGTTATATGTTATTAACATGAGATTATTCATGTCAACAAGAAAATATTATCACTGAGAACTGAAAAAAAAAAAAAAGAAGGGTTGCAGAAGTTTTAATTTTTCAAAGACTACTGTACATGACCAATGAAGACCAGTTTTTAGATTTTGGTGATATTGCTGAAATCCCATCTTCCTTTTTTTTTCTTCCTGAAATAATTTGATTTTGGGGAAAAAAATACAGTATCTTGAAAACATATGTTTTAGGCTTTTCAATATCTTTTAACATGTCACCTGGATGAGCAGTCTACAATGTTTTCTGGCATTTCAACACTAAGGAAGAAGTTGGTATCAAGTTATCAAAGCATACATTATATTACTAAGGAATCAGGAAAACAAAAATATAAAGTTCTTAATTTTCACTTCTGTGAGACATCACAGTGCTATTTTTAAAACTAGTATTTTGAACGATTTGGTTTATTCTGACCTGGTGTGACAAGTATGTGAAAAACTTCAAGGCATAGGATTCAGTCTATAATATATATTGACAGGTGAACTAGAGATCCTTTAAAGGTCCCTTCCAACCCAAACTATTCTATGATTCTATATAGATT
The DNA here is from genome assembly GCA_013399225.1 of Rhipidura dahli. Classification (NCBI taxonomy): domain Eukaryota; kingdom Metazoa; phylum Chordata; class Aves; order Passeriformes; family Rhipiduridae; genus Rhipidura; species Rhipidura dahli. Next base: position 144,630 of record VXAC01005940.1, read on the forward strand.
TATTCACTATATAATAAGTAGGTGTGCAGGGAAATTTCAGTAGATAATACTAGTGGTAGTGCATATGGCATATAACTTCAGCATACTTGCCAGTATGGATTAACTATATAAGCACTCTAATCTGTTATAATGCCTCCTGATTATTAAGGTTTGCCTTCCTTTTCTCAGACCTTATTTCCATGTAGTGATGTTTGAAAGAGAACCGAAGTTCTGCATAATAATCTGCATCACCCTGAATTTTGGGCAACTTTTGGTTTACATGATTGCCTGATTCTGAGAAGATGGCCAGACTTTTTGAGCTTTTACATTGTGCTTTACAGTGCTTTGGAGCTGTTTGGAACTGGCTGTGTCTGGCAGAAGGCAGGCCCAGCCCGGTCTTCTCAGAGGCCATTCCTGCAGCCCACCCCACTCCCAAAATCTTGAAACCTATACCAAATTCAACAGCCATTATAGTAAAAAAGTATTTGCTCATGTATAAGAATTCCTTGTAGCTCTACTTTACTCATTCTTTCTCATGCTCTCACTGGGCCCCACTAAGAAAAGCCTGGCTTTATTTTCTTTGTTCCCTCACCGTCCGATATTTGTATATGTTGTCAAAATCCCATAAATGCTCCAGACTTCTCTCTACCAAGCTAAACAGCCCCAGATTTCTCAGCCTCTCCTCATGTGACAGATGTTTCTGTTCCTTCACCATCTTGGTGGCCCTTTCCTAGACTCTCCCTAGTATGTCCATGTCTCTCTTGTACCGAAGAATCCAGAAATGGGCCCTGCACTCGAGATGGCCTCACCAGTGCAAAGCAGAGAGGAAGGATCATCTTCCTTGGCCTGCTGCTGACACTTTTCCTAAGGTAACATAGGAAGCTCTTGGTTTTCTTTGCTTCAAGTGTGCATTGCTGCTTTGTGTTCAGCTTGTTTACTAGGACCTAGAGGTATTTTCTGCAAAGCTGCTTTCATATTTGAGTTCCCCTAGAAAGTACTGAATATACCATCAAATGCCAACATTTTTTTTCCTGTTTTTTCTGTTATTTATTTTAAAATCTCTTTGCTCAGGTGCAATACTCTGACTAATCCCCACTAAAAATAGTTTCAATGTTCAAATCTCTCTACTGGCCTCTCTCATAAACTTTGAAGCAAATAATTAATTTAGCTTCATTTGCACTGGTTTTATACTCTTGAAATCCTATTTTACACTCTGATTACTGCTCATGCCTTTTTGATTCTTTGGCAGAATCCTTGATTCTGACTTTTTGATGAAAAAATTAAATTGCACACCATGAAGGAAAAAGCATTTCACAGCAATTTTTCATACACAAAAATATGGTCTGTGACTATGATAACTGCTATATACAGAAATCTTAATAGTAATGTCTTAGAAAAGTTTCTGGCTCCTTAGAGACTCTCAAAATCATTACCTACATGAAAATTCATTGCAAAGGGATTCTATAAATGGCCACTGACTCCACAACCTCTGGCCCCAACTGTTAGTTTTTAGAACCCAGCCTCAGTGCACAGTGACAGACAGAGACACACAGACACATAACACCAACAGGGCCAGTGCCACAGATGGCTGCATCCAAGATGCTGCCTTCAACAGCACCCATGTGTGAGTCCCACCAGACACAAACCCAGACAACCACATCCCCTCCTCTTCTTGGGCTGCCAGAGGCAGGAGGGCACCAGTGAGGCAGTGTAGAGGCAAAAACATCACACTGTCAGGGCTGACAAGCAGAAACCCATCTGTGAATCCCTCAAGAACAGGTCTGATACCCCTACCTGCATCCCAGCTTCTCCTACCTGCATATGTCTTTCCTACATCACAGACCCTCAGGTCTGCACTCTTACACTTGAGTGTCGGAGCTCAAGTTTGCCTGTAGTTTTCTCATGGCCCATTAATTGGCGTGACTTGTAAGGACTGAATCTTAGCTTTGTCATCATGTTTGTCAGATTTATTTCTCTGTGTATTTTCTTTATGGCTTCCTCATTTTTCTTAATACCCCATGTGACATAGTCTTTGATCAGATAATTTTACTGAAATAAACATTCCCACATTTCAGGTACTCTAATCAGTTAGTCTGACTCACCAGGTTTGGTTCTTGTTACTGCCTGCTTAACTATTTTTGTGTCTTATTTATGTCTCTGTGTGTTTTGTTTATGGCTTCCTCCTTTTCTTATTATTCATTTTTGCATTGAGCAGTCACAGACACACACCCTTGAGGAGCAAAACATCTCTCTTCCAATTTCCACTACAATCCATTTCTATGCCATTATTTAATGGCTTCTAGGGTCTTTGGTATTCAAAGACAGTTAGACTATTTTCCTCAGGTACCCTGTAGCTGAGATACTTAATTCTGATTAACATTTATTCTTTCCTATTTGCCTAGGACTATTTGTAAATATTGAAAATGTTCTTTTGATATATTTGAGAATGTAATGATATTACTTAAATTCTCCAAATTTAAAAATCAAATTTATATATGAAACAACAAAATTTTTACAGTAAGTCAAGGATCAGAAAGTTAATGACAATAAATTTATATGTTGCATTTGTTTTTTTTCAAGACATAATGTGATATCAGCTTGTTCTATTTACTATATCTACTAAATACAATTGTAAGGTTTTTCTGCTGAAGCATGTTGCAGCATCCCAATTATTATCTTCTCAAACAATAATTGAAATGCTTATAATAATTCCTGTTTTTTCAATTACCACTGCTCTGCAAGATACCTACATTTTTTTAGTCAGATAGTATTTGTACAGAAATACAGTTTGGACTTGCTTCAAGAACTTATTTCAATGCTTTACACTTGATAAGATCTTTATATTTTTTATAGTTTCTTCTGAAACACTGGGTTTTATGACTTCATTTCAAAATTACTAAATTGTACACCCATCAGAACTCAGACTTCCTATAGTTTTTAATTTTAAGACTCTATATCTCTTTTTTATTGCTTAAACTAAGTTCCATTAGGCATGTTCCATTTTCATTTAGGTGAACCCTGTCTCTAAAGGAATGGCTCTCTGTCATTTTTTTTCCTTTCCTATCATATCTAAACTTCCTCCATGCATGATTTTTTTTAAGGATAAACTCAGACTAATTTTCATGAAGTTGGATTTTTCCATGCTAATAAAAGCTTTTCAATGGTTCATACATTTATTCTTCTACACAATCATGCTACTCCACTCTAGTTCTTAACAATTAAGCTTTTGACTTTCCTCACTTCATGGTCAGGAACTTAGCTGAATTAGGATGGTTGATTATGCTAGAGTTTTATTCATAAGGCCAAATATAGATGAAAGAGAGTATTTCAAAACAAGCCCCAAAATGTCTATGTGGGAAAATTGAACATGTCTAATACATAAAGGCAAGAGGCTACTGCAAGCCTACAAAATGTCTAATAATCTAAATGAAAATCCAATAGTACCATTATTTGTATGTTTACCATGCTGTTATCTGCCTGGTACTGCCTACTTTTCCTATGGCTGAAGCCTTTATCCCCAAAGAACAGAGACATCCCATCTCTGCTGTTTTTTACAGGGGAACTCTAGCAGGCATAAATCCTAAAACCTGTCAGGAAGACTGCTAGCAGAAAGCCACCGTGGATGATCATATACTTGAGCTGGTGTCTTGGTTCTGTTTAGTTCATAGGTGTAACCATAGTGGCTCTCTTTTGCTGCCTCTACCTTTCATAATATTATGTTTTATTTGTTTTCCTTTATCCCGTATTTTTCTGACTAACCTGTTTTTGAACCAGTTCTCTGCTGTGTGGTCACTGTAATTCAAGCTTACATGTGGCTCCTTCTTGCCATGGCTTGGCACTAGCAGACAGCTCATCCTCATTCATCCACTTGCTTCCTCCTCACAGCAAGGATGGGAGAGAGAATCAGAAGAGCAAAAGTGAGAAAACTCACTTTAATAGCTGAAGAAAAAGCTGGGCATTCAAGCAAAACAAAAATAAAAGGAATTCATTAACCACTCCCTATGGGAAGGCGGGTGTTCAGTCATCTCCAGGAAAGCAGGGCTCCATCTTATGTAATGGTGACTTGGGAAGACAAATGCTGTAATTACAAATGTACCCTGCTCTTCCCTTCCTCTTCCCTCCCACAGTTTTATTGCTGACCATGACACCATGGAATGGAGTCATGAGCATGGAAATATCCCTTTCTTCATTTGGGGTCAGCTGTCTTGTCTTGCTCCCCTCCTAACCTTCTCTTCATCACCAGCCTGATCACTGGTGGGGTGGTGTGAGAAGCAGACACATCCTTGATGCTCAGAAAAGTAACTAAGACTTGTGTGTTTCATCAACACTGTTTTGATCACAGATTCAAAACACAGCACCATGGAAGCTACTCTGAAGAAAATTAAGTCTATTGCAAGTGAAAGCAGTATATTCACAGTAAGTCCCAGGGAGTGGAGTAGGAGTACTCCTCTTGCCTTAATGTAGTTTACAGTGCCTTGGTTAGTCCCCACTGTAAGAAAGAAAGAGGCACACAGAGTATTCCAGAAAGCAACTCAAAGGATCCAAGTGTCTTTATTCTTATCTCTGCAGAAATTAAGGATATGTAAGCATTCAATAATAATAAAATATTAGAACACCTTGTTCTCTCCTCTACCAATGTTTACGTCCTTAAGTACCTTGGTAGAATCTAAATACAATTTTCATAATTACATTGGAAAAGGGGTAGGAGGAAATTGTGTGACCTGAAAACCAAATGCCTGTGGTATTTCAAAATTACTTAAACCACAGTTTTCTGTATGGTTTGAATACCTGTTCACTTTATTTGCAATATATAGAACAGATCAGAAAAACAGTGAGAAAAGGAGAACCTTAACAGGTGAAGACAGAAGTATGATATATGACAATTTATTCCCCTGCACTGATGATCTCTTGTCTTCCAGTCTTGGAAAAATTAAGATGCAACTGATAATTCTGCTCTTATGAAAAAATCTAGCTGAGTTTTTTCTTTTTCAGCACTAGCAGGATAAAGCAGGATTTATTATGATGCATATCAGAGAACAAAACATGATGAATTAAAAGAACAAGAAGATTGATCATAAGGAAGTTGTTTCAAGAGCAACACAGGCAAACTAGTATTGTTCTCTGTATGGAAACATATATTGTCAGCTTTACAGGTTTTTAAATGGACTTTGATCCTAAAAGCCTAGCATGACGAGATGTCCTGACAAGCATATAAATAAAAGCTCTAGTATGTTTAATCAAAAGTAGAAATGGGAGATTTTTTTCTGAAAAGAGAAACTTCTCTTAGGAATATAATTACATGAGGGAACTAGAGTTATTTAATGATTCAGGAAAAATACATGAAAATGCATTTAGGGCAATGTGATCCAAAACTTCAGATATTTCATTTTGTTGGAAGCAGACATTAATGTATTCTTGAACATGGATGAAGAAGGGCTAAAGAGGCATGTTAAATAATTCAAACCCCAAATGATGTGTTTGTATAAAATTTCTGTTCTCTGTCTAACATCTAGCTTTGTAGGCTGAAGACAAAACAGAATATAGTAGACTGTCTGAAAAAAAAAAATTAAGTATTTAATTTCAAATTGTTTAACAACTAAATGAAAAAAATTAGCTCCTTTTCAAAACAGAAAAACATATTCATATGTATCAATCTCTAAATACTGCTCATGGAAAGACTTAACTTTAGGTTACATTCATGGAGTTAGTCCATCCTTAGCCTTGCCTCCCATTCTTAAAGGTGTTACAGAAACCAAAAAAAGTTTTGGGGATTTTGGTTTTTATTAGATATTTTTAAAATTATTAATTGCAAGGCTTTTTGATAGGTCTTTCTTTAGCTACGTTTGCTGTCATTAGTAGCCATAAACTTTTAAAGAAAATAGAGTTTTAGTTTATACTTCACAGGAATTCTTACTAGCCATTTTAACAGTGTGGCCTAAATTTTTGGGGGGCATATTGGAGCTAATGGGGTTGGAAATCCATGTTTCATAGCCGGAAACTCCAGCTGTCAAGAGCACATTTCCATTTTGTCTTACTTGCACATTTATCACTATTGAATGAGATCCTGGTTTACAAGGGCATATGTTGTAATTATTTTCTGAAATTATTTATTGACGTTTTCCTTTTTCTTTTTTCATAGTCTTTGTGGGGTTTTTTCTGTCCAAGGATGATTAACGGGTTTGTAGGACACATCACCTTTACAGCTGTTTCTTCTTTGCTTCTGGACAACCTCTACGGGGTAAGTTCCCTTGCCCAGTCTGAAAAATTTATTTTAAAATGGTCAGAAATCTGTTGTAGTAATTTGAATTTGAATGTTAAATATGACACAGGTAATTGGCTACAATTCTCCATGTCATACACAATACTATGAGGTACAATTTCTTTGTAGCTCTTCATATCTGATGAACCATCAGCTCTCAAGAGAGGTAATAGATGATATTATCTTAATAGAGAAGATGTATCCACTCAGATCATTTTGGCTGCATACACCTGCAAGAAGCTTTTCCCTCTTCTTTTCTCTCCTGTTCCTGAAAGTTTATTGAAGTTTATATAACAACTATGTGTCAAATAGTTAATATTTGAAAAGAATTATCTTATTTTAGTACCTTTTCGCTACATTTATTTAATGAACTAAATACAAAATTAGACATTTAAATGGAAAAAAAAAAAGGTGACTGATTACACTGGTTTTGTACGACATTTATTTTAGAATTTTCAGACTTTTTTTTTGTAGCAGTCCAGGAGACAGAACTCAGAGAGATCTGAATTTGTTTTTTTCTAGTAAGTCTCTGTTGCAGAGGCATTAAACCTCTAAAACCTCCAAGGACTCATCCAGCACATGTTTTCATTTGACATCTCTTTATTCTAAGACTCTATGTAAGCAATGGGACAAACGTGTTTCTAACAAAATTATAACAGTTCAGTGAGGTATTGACTCATGATTTGGGGTTATCTATACATAATACAATAACATACAAATTTATGAGAGCACAAGAGAGTAATGAAATAAGTAACTGCAGAAACAACACAGACTTTTCAACAAGGAAACCACAAGTCTTCGTAATGGCTGTACTACTGTACAAAAAGAAATGAATACATTTCAAAATAACAGCTATTAAAGGATTTGCTACTTCTTTAAACAGCATTAAAACAGCTATTTTTCTGTTTACTGAGAATTATATTACAGTAGGATATCTAGCTTGTGTGTCTCATAAATGCAAGCTTTATCTACACTGCTTTTTGAGAAAAGTCTTTAGAGTACAGGACATACTAAACACAGTTCTCTGCTGTGTATAAACTGAACCTTCAAGAGCAGGCTCTGGCACAGGCAGTGCACATCCTTCAAAATACAGAGGCAGTGCACATCCTTCAAAAATACCCTCTTATTATTCATTTCCTATTGTTGTGTGGTATAAAACTTATCATCATAGTAATTTTTATACCTTTAAGTAAAAATTAGAGACAGTGACAATTTGATAGCCTGTGCAGAGTGAAATATATGATGAAGCTGAATAGATGTGTTGTGTGTGTGTGAGGTGTATATATGTATACACACATTCCTGTTTGGAAATAGGTATCTCTGTGACGAGACTATTTAGAAGAATAAATTTGATTCATTAAAAAATTTAGGAAGAAAGACATTTGTTAACAGCATTTTGTGCTAATGGCTAATTCTTAATCATTATCACTATTTATTGCTGCATATAAAACCCTGCTAGCTTTTAACACTTCTAAATTAGCTTTGAGTATACGTTGCAGCAGAGGTGATGATAAAAAGCACAAAAGTGAGCACTGAAGCATATCATCTCTTTATTCCCCATCTTTCCCTACTTATGCCTGGTGTTCTTGTGTTGTTCACTCACCCTTCCCTCATCCTCTGCTCCTGATGCTGATTAATCTTGTTTGCAGTCTTGCCAGTCATCCTTCTGGTGTGCTTAGTAGGATGCCTTGCCTTTTTGCGGTCCATTGTACTTATTTTTTCCTTTGTTCTCTGTCTGGAAATTGCTGCATGGGTGTCTGTTCACACATTTTTATATGCCCCCCAAGTGCAATTCTATGTGTCTTTGACCCATTGGTGGTCAGGTTGCTCAGGTATTTTGCAAAACATTTATTTTTTGTTCAGCTATGCTGTCACAGTTAGAAAGTGATTATGCTTTGCCAGTAATTCTGACAAGTCTAAATGCATGCTTCCATTTGGATTTAAGGCTACCCAACACCAGTTATATCCTAATTAGTAGTGCTGTTACTTACAGATAGCAAAATCCTGGTTTTTTGCTGCATAGGATCTTAGAATAGGGATGAAGGTCAGTGACTTACTTTTTATGTGTGCAACCGGCACGACACTGAAATAGCAGGAGTTCTAATAAATCATCAACGGTAAGGTAATATTTATTGAAGGACAGAGCCTTCAGAGACAGGTGTTTCATTGTTTTCAAACAGCAGATACCCAATATATGTAAAACATATTAAAGAGAGTAAAGCAAAAGCATGCATAACAATTTTAAGGAGACCTTTCCCTAAACAGTAATCATTTATCTTAGGTACATTCTTTTTCCTGCAAAAAAATCACTCTAGATAAATAATAGTTATTTTACTGGATAATCTAGATTGCAGTTAAATAGAGACTCTCTCCAAAATTTTGCTCATGTAACAAGTTGGTGCATTTTAGGGAAAAAGATTTTGTCATATGGTAAAAACTTCATAGGATCATACCATTACTGAGTAATTCAGAGATCTTAGATCTCTAACCTCCTCCTCAAAATAGGATCAGGTGTAAAATTAGATAAGGCTGCTCAGAATTTTTCAAGTTAGGTCGTGGAAACCTCCAAGGGCACAGAGTGCACAATACTTCTGGTCAGCCTGCTCTTCTGCTTGATGTATCTTGTATTTCCATTAAACAATTTAAATTTCGTTGTTTTTTCTGAACTTTATATGAGGGGAAGCAAAGGCCTTTTAATGCTTCTATTGCAGGAATGTAGACTCATTTAGAATGACTATTTCAGTTGTACTCTGAGTAGATCCAAAGAAAATAATAATTCCTATGAATAGAATATCTTTAAGTTTTCACACAAAAGACTGTGTATACGTTGTATTCTCTATATTGAGTACCTCTCATTTGTAGAGATCATAATTCTCTACCTTCTCTGGCATATGGGGAAATAGGATTTTATGGTTATATTTCTTGGATAATTTTACTGTGTGACTTTCTGTCTTATACTGTACTCTCAGCTGTGGAAAAAATATTTTAGAAGTTATTTTTAATGGTAGTGGAACTAATTACTTACTCATTAAGAAAAACATTATCAAACTGACTGAACTCTTTAATAAAGTGGGCACCAAGCAGCTGTTGAATCTCTGTTTTACATTACTGTTATGAGGATGTAAAATGAAGATGTCACATGTATACTCATATAAACCCTTTGGTTAACTAAACAGTAATTTTAAAATACTTTCTTATAACTAATAGCTGTGTTTTACCCTGTTGCATTAACACTAAAACACCTGGCTGCAAAGCCCCATTAGTGAACATTTTCATTCTGTAATGTTGGCATTAATGTCTATGGCAGTGCAGAGAGGCTTTTACAAGCTCACTTGAAGTGCTCACACAGTTTCAGTGTCATATGTGTACTTCTGGTTATCATATGCTTTGTTCCTTTTAAACTAGAAAGCATCCTCTGAACTGCTGAATTTGAAGATCTTTGCCCAATATTTCTAAGGCAACTCTGTGACATGAGTTGCAATTAATGAATTCATGTGAACAATGTTCCCACAGAACATCCTTTACAAATATTGTACCTCTAGTTACAGATATGAGAAACAGCTTATGTGTTCCTGTTGATGATCTATATGGGAATTTCAGGTTTCATCTGCAGTGTTAGTTGCTTGTAAAGTGAAGGCCTCCTTTACACCAAAATTATTGCTATGCTGCCAACTCTGTTGCCAAATCACAGCATTACTTGCTTTTGAAAAAGCTTTTTGAGTTCATCTAGTCCAGTCCTTCAAATGATGCTCTTTTGGCATATTTTGATGTATAGCCCTGTGAACTGAGTTTAGGACTGAACATATACTATTCTTTATTAAATAATGATTTGCCTTCGGCTCTCTTCCCAGGCTCTGAGGCAGCTGCTGCCTTCCTATTGACAGGTTCAACCTCTAGCAAAGCTGAGCACATGTCCCAGAAACACACAGGGGGCACTGACAAGGCTAGTTACACAGGCAGTCACAGACAAGGCTCAGATTCCAACAGCAGCCACACAGAGGACTCAAGCCAGACACAAACATGGACAACCACATCCTTTCCTCCGTCTGGCCTGGCAGAGGCAGGAGGCGTGACACAGCACACATGACACTCTTCAAGTTCACAAGCATGAACACAGCTGCATATTCCCCAAGCACCAGCACAGCTCCTCTGCTGCCTTACACCCCTGACTGGATCCTGTCCCCTTTTACTCATCCCTCATTCCAGCCATTCTCTGGCTGGTACAACTGGATGCTCATTGCAAACATGAATGCTTGCCACAGGCACCCCACAATGATGGGTTTCCTTGAAAAGCAGCACATACCCTCCCCCCAAAAAATCCCCCAGCCTGGACCTGAGGTCTATCTGTTCATGAGCACACCACACTTAAAAACTGACAGCAAATACACATGTACACCTGGTTTGGTGAACATACAGTCACCATCAGTCAGCATCAGACACGTGGCCTCTGGCCATTCAGTCCTGCTGCAGTGGCTGCTGCTGACCTGTCTTGCTCACCCTGGTCCCCCCAGCAACTGGTTTTCAGACACAAACCATTCCTGTCTCAGTGGCTGGAGGTTAATGGTACCTGCTGTTTCCAGGAGCTGATGCTGACATCTCATGGGCTGCATTGCCTCATGCCATAGTCCAAGGGCACCCACAGCCCTTTCCTGACTCAGGTAGCTGAACACCCAGTAATCTTATGCCAGTCCCTCCAGTAGTTTGCACTGAATCTCTGCAGAGTCACACATACGTACAGGACAGTTGGACGCAGTTGGTCAGGAGAATGTTTAATAAGACAGGACAAACTGCAGCAATAAAACATAAAGTTCAGCCAGACAAGCATACTGGCTGTCCCTGTTTTATGTATGACCTGAGGTTTTTAATCCATTTGGCTGTCAATATCACCTCTTTTTCCCTCCTTTCTCTCTTCCCTACTCTCCCTTCCCACGAGCTAGTATAATCCTACAGATTCCCTCAAGCCTAGCTGGGTGAGAGGGATTTTCCCCCAGTTTACCTGAGGTTTCTTGACAGCCCATCAATTAGTGTGACTAGCAAGGCCTGTTTCTTGTTGTTGTCTCCATGTTAGTTTGGTCACATTTATATCTCTGTATGTTTAGAGTTGGCTGTTTTTTCTTACTCCCAGTTACAAGGTTTCTGATCAGATAAACTGGCTGGAATAGGGATTCTCACACTCCCATATACTCTTATCATTAACTGATAACAACGAAATTTGATTTCCAAGACTACCTCACACACATTGTCTGGCAGTAACTTCACCAAGATGTCACTGTGCCAGCAGCAGACAAACAGAAGAGAATAGTGACAGGAATGGGTTCTATCAACAGTTCAAGGACAGCCAGAAAAGATAATATGGCATACCAAGTCCAGCCAGTGGCCTCAATCATCAAACAAATTTATGGTAAAGAAATTGATCTAAAGTCAAACCAAGCAGTCTACCCACAGAGTTAGAAACAAATCCAGTGATCATCTAGCAGATTATTATGGCTAAGAGGCAAGACACAGCTTTAGTTCTGTTTCATTTGGGTTAATGTTGTGGGTTAACCCCAACTTGACAGACAGTTGCCTGGTCGAATCGCGTTTCTCTCAATGTTATCTATAAAATCCTGCAGAAGACGGGAGTTGGGGGAGTTTTTTCCGGCCCAGGGGTGGCGGCCAGGAACCACGGCCCCACAAGGGCCCCGCTGGGCCGGGTGTCCCTGCCCTTGCCCCCTTGCCAGGCCACAGCACGGACTCTGGGGCTCTGGGGGGGCGGCCCTCGGGCTCCCTCCGGCGCGGTCTCTCTGGGGCCGGCTCTGTCCCACACGGGACCAGCGGGGCACTGANAGCCTTAGAATTTCAAGCCACAATTACTCATCCTTGAAAGAGTAATACCCCCATGGGCTGGCCCATGTTCTAGAGTTAAAGGAACCGCGAGAAGGTTTGTGGAAAAAGAGACTTTACATTACTGCAGATTGTTTCTGCTGCAGGCGGTGGCAGTTTGGAAAACCACGTAAAGCAGGAAAAAACCCTTTTCTTTTCCTTTCTTGAGAACTGCAACATGGATTGAGGGAGAGAAGAAAGAGGGGGAGGGAGAAGAAGAGGAGTTCTGGCTGTGTGTTCTGTTTGTTTTTTTCTTTCTTTTTTTCTTAGGTCTGTTAATAAACTTTATCATGACATACAAGTTGTGTGCCTGTTTTGTGTCTCCTAATGGTTTATCTCACAGAAAAGAAATCAGGGAACAGTGCATAAATTGACCATAAAATCACTACACTAAATATGGTGTTTCTGCCCGGTTTTGCAAACTAAACCCGCTACAGTTTATGAATAGAGCACGCGAGCAAACAACATTCCAGCATGTCTCAGACAGGGAAGTATAACTCAGAACAGAGTTTAAATAGAGGAAATCCTGTGCTCATGCATAGCATGTATGAGGGTGGGGAGCTCCAGGTGATGCTGATCAGGATCCTTAGGTTTTATTACTCCACTCAGAGCCCTCGCAATATGGTTATTATCAGAGAGAATGACAAACATTGCTAAACTCAGGATAAACATTACACTCTGTTTTGCCATTATAGACAAAACCAGTCAACACACTACAAAATACAATCAGAATGTTCAGTCATTATATATCCTAGGTATATTCATGCTGGCTGCTAAAAAACCACCTTCTTGCTCTTCATGTGTTTTGAATAGCTTTAAAGAGGACTTTGCTCTATAATTTTCCCAGTGTCTGAAGATAGGCTGTCTGTTCTACATGTCCCTGAGTCTTCCTTTATCTCTCCTTGAAGTCAGCATTGATACCCTCTCTTTTCCCTCCCTAATTATTCTGACTTTTCACAAATGGTAGAGAGCAACCTTCCAGTGACATGACATAAGTATTTCAGCATGTCTAAATACATCACATATTTTCTCATGAATTTGTGTACATCAAGTTAATTTAAATGACCCATAACTTAATCCTAATGTACCATATTCTTCACTTCTCTAAACAGTGATGTTGCGTATATAAACTCGATTTGTGTACCACATCTAAAACTTGCAAAGCTACAGGATTGTTGTGGAGAAATGACATTTGTCTGAAATGACCTCTAGTTTTTCTAGGTTGTTCTTTTTTAGATGGATGTCTTGTCTGCCTTATGGGTTAGCAATGAGCGATGAGAATTTGCTGTTTTTTACTTTAGCACCTAAATGATATATGGTTACCTAAGGCCTTTTATAACTAGTTCCTTGTTATAATATCATCACTGTAATGCAAGCAATCTTTTGTGGCTTTCTAATATTTTTTGTTTTATTGGGTACTAATGAAAAAGCAATAGTCCACTTGGTAGAAGTGTTGAGCAAGTGGACTTGGAATATATAGAATACTACATACAAAATGGTCTGAAAAAAACCATAGCCTTTTAAAATTGGGCAGTTGAAGATAATGCTATTGGATTTGTCTTTACTATTCATAGAACTAGGGCAGTAATACCTCTTTCACAGGGACGTAGCCACAACATATGCTGCCAAATCAAAACACAATTCCCATACTATTGTAATAGAAGTAAAAAAGGAACTCTTGTTATCTGTGAAATAATAATTTTGAATTTAGAACAGCTCTAGATTAGCATAAGGCAAATAAAACCTACAGCAATACATTTAATATTAGGAAAACAAGAGAAATGAGGAGCTACTTTTTAATGGAAATTTAGCTTTCTCTTGAGTGTAATGGGAAAGTTCATGAAAGAAAAGTAGTATCAGAATTTATACAAAAATGATGATCAAAAAGAAGTAAATCCCTTTTCCTAATCTTTTCATTCCCTGACTTTGAAATCTTATAAGTGATTGTTCAAAAATATGAGTGAGTGCTTGCAAAGTTTTATAGCCACCACTAGTAGACAGTTTTCTGGTTTCATTTTGTTCTAGTATTGTCACCAATGTCATAAACAACAGAAGTAAATAATTTATTAAGAACTGTGTTTCTGGAGAGGATTCTACATACTCGTATTTCCACCTACCTGTTTCCACTTCAATTAATTTCATGACCTTCTATTAAATATATAGATAAGTTGGCTCTTGTGATGTATTCTAAGCAAAGCAATTGACTCTGTATTGATTTGAAATTTGTATAATGTTTTTTGAAGTTCTACTGGGAATTCAACATGCGTAAAGAGGAGATCTCAAGGTAATTGCATTTAATTTGAAGGAGAAAGCTTGTAAAAACCCTGCTAATACCATATTTAGTGTGAGCACTTGTTTTCAAGGTGACAGTACAAAGCTAGATAGAATTCTTGAAGTTAAAAGTGTTCAACTACCACCATTCCTGGTTAGAAACATACACAGGTTCTTGTTTAAGTATCCTTAGAGAGTGCTTATTTTTGCACATCATTTATTTACATCAACACTCAATCTGCCTTTTTTTCCCCCTAAAATCTTTATAAAACATGTTTCCTGAGAAGAACAGGTTTCTGAAACTGTTTTGCTATTTTTTAGGTCCCTATGGTTGTACAGAACTTATTTTAGACATATATTCATGTGTATGTTTACAGGTTGCAGAGGACCCAAGTGCAGAACTTATAGAATTTACTTTGATGTTTTGTCAAGAAACAGTACACAACATTTTAGATCACTTTAGTTTAATGTTTAAAATGTTAATTCAATTAAGTTTTCACTCAATTTTATAATTTCTCCACTGTTCCAGAAAAGTAGTGAATGCTTCATGCATCCATGTATCTTACATGCGGTGTTACCAGTCATCACCTGTAAAACAGGCTGTGAGAAAAATAATTTTGTTGAATGCTTTTTCATGTAATGGGAATCTTAGACTTCATTAACTTTGTTAAACTTCAATTCTGAAAAAGAAACCAAAAAAAACCAAACTCTTATTTTGTCTATTGAAGCTGAATTTCCTTCAGTAGTCAAATCCAGATGTAAATTTATGTACCTATCAACATTTAAACAAATTCCCAGAATATGTGATCTAAGTAGATGCATTATTAGTTTCTTTAAAAATACAGTTTAGCTAAAAACACTAGAACTTTTAAGCCATTGAAACTGCATCAATTTAACAGACTAGAAGAAAGACAGATAGTAAGGTGAGATACCTTGCCCAAGGTAGTGCAGAAAACAAATCAAAATCAAATCAATGAGTATCAGACCACTGTTCTCTTCACTAGGAAGAAATATTTTTCATAAATATATATTCAGTACTGTTTCTTCAATAATGTTACAAACACGCAGATTAATTTCTTTAATCATCCTCTTCTTCCCTCACAATGAAAAAATAAATCTCCTTTACCACTGAAATCCATCTCATTTAATTAGCTTAGTATTTCTTAATGGCTTCTCAAATTAGTAAAATTAGCAGCAATAATGGAATAACTAAATGGCATTAAAAGGGAAATGCCTGAGAAATTAAAAACATATGTAAAAGGTACAATGGAGACAGATGTAATTAAAGACTTGTCATGCCTTCAGCTACCATAGCAATGCTGAACTAAGAGGATTTACCTTAGAAAGGCTTCAGGCATTTGAAGATATGGAAGAAAAAAACCCCAAACCAACCCTTGAAATTTACGCAGAACAGCTAAACCTAAATAAGGAACCTAAGAGTTTTAAGGACAAAAAAAAAAAGAGGGCAGAAAGTGTGAGAAATTGAACATATAAGAAAAAGAGACAATTTTACATGGGTAAGGGCATTGTTGTTCATAGCACATTTACTTGTCTCAATTTACATCTAAAACTTCTAGTTTAATTTTTGATTCTTAATTAGCAAAACATGTACAGGAAGAGATTTCCCGTCTTTCAACTCTTATCTCATTATCAGAATAAACACAGCAGTGAAGTGTCATATAAAATTATTTGGCCTTTCTTTCTGATGTATTTTGCAACACATTTAGAGCACATTACCAAATTTTTTGGAGTGACAGAAAAACCATTATGCCATTGTAAAAAGTAAAAGGATTTGTCCACTTCCAGGAAATATGTTTATAAATACAAATAAAAAATAATACTCCACAGAGATGAAATAAGCTTATGAGTTGAATGTTGTTTCTCTGCTGTAAGCAAAATATATTTGATGGTATATTTTTTCTTCAATTAGTAATTTCAAACACCTAGTTTGTTTAGTTAGAAAAGGACCATTATAATTTATAGGAAAAAATAATGCATGAATGTGTGCATATGTATTTTCACAGGCATACCTACATTCTGATGTAGTAAAACGTATGTATCTCTTCCAGTTCTCATACTGCTTCAGACTACCAAGCACAAATATCTCTAACTTGTGATAGAAAGAATAAAATAGGAGCTTGTATAAATAAGAAACTAACAGACTGATGATAGCTTTATGGAAGCCCTGATGGTTAATGATATCAGTGTTTTTCAGAAAGTGTTGCTTGGTTTGGGTAAACTTGTAGACACCAAGGTCGGAGTATAATCACTGAAACCTGAAATTTTGCAACAATTCCTTTGAAAAAACTGATTTAACGACAACCTACATTTTTATTTTCCTAGTGACTGTAGCTGGCTACAAAATTCATGCTGTGGTTTGACGCTGGTTAAGCTCCAGGCACCATGAAAAAGGGATGGCCCTTCTTCCCTGGCAGTGTGGCCCTGGCTGCCTTGTGGGGACAGGCCTGGCAGCCCTTTCTGGGCTCCCTCCCCACCCCTTGGTAGGGGGCAGGAAAAAGAGAACTTCTCCTTTTTTAAAGGTTTTAATGGTTTCTCCTTTTTTAAATACATCATCATATGTTGTTACCAGCTTATCTAATTGGACAAGAAACCTGCCCATGGTCAGAGCTTTCAGCAACTGGCTCTGTGCTGGAGAGCCAACAGAAGTTTCAAGTTCTCCTGCCCCCACAAACCAAATTTGTTTAACCCAATACAGCTGGTAATAGAAGAATCTGTCTGACATTACTTGGCATTCCTAGGAAATGACTAAATAATTTTAATAATTCTTATTCAATATTTTTCATCTGAAGATCTGAGAGTTCTATCTAACAGAAGGTAAATCTCACTATCTTCTTCAAAAAGAAAAAGAAACAAAAATAGGGGCTTTACAGCAAGATCCAGTGGAACTTTCACCAGAATTCAATTATGTCAACTCCCTGGTCATGCTCATCTGTCACAGTTGTTCAACTCATCTCTCGTTTCAGTCACCAGCACATTAATTAGGTTAAATTCCTATTAAAATCGTTCCATTAAAATTAAAATAGATTGTGTATAAAATGAGTTGGTATGTTCAAATGAGAGATACAGGTACCTAAGTTCAGATGTTAAATATTATTTTCTGAGACACTTCAGGTTATTCAATGCAATCATATGGAGCTGGCAGATGCAACAGAGGACCCAGTTTACCTATGATCTTCTGGAGCAGGAGTAAGAGGCCAGATGGAGTAAATTAGGACATTTAAAATGACCTTAGGAAACATTGTTTGAAGAATGGACTCCTGCCACATCTAACTGGGTTCAGAAGTATAATATAGGTCAACTTAATAGCTCACAGTGATCATAGTGGGAGCTTAGACATTTGATGTGTGCATGTCTGAAGCTGAACTCTTTTCAAATAATAATTTTACCCAATGCCACTTGAAAAATCAACATTTATCTGACTATCAGCTAAAAAAAAAAAATTTTGTTATTTTACTTTTGTGCAGAATATTTCCCACTACTAGGATTCTCTATGTTCTGCAAAAGCATTTTAGGTTGTATGAATGTCCCAATAATGTCATTCCCCCACACTCTGTGCTAAATGTATGCATTCTTAATAATGTGTCCTTCTGGAAAAAAGATTTTTTGAAGAGAAATATTGTTTACACAATAGTCCATCCTTCTAATGTACTTTTTGCAATAAGTCTAAAATAACTTTTATAAAGGAACCCAATTTATCCAGCTTCAGAGAGGAGTCCAAGTCCCACTGGACACTACTACACTAGTTAAAGGGTCTGTTTCAATTTAAGTGCACTAAGCAATTATATGGCAACAAAATCTACTTTGCTGCTTCTTTTTATGGATTCTCACTCTCATGTTCCTATTAATTCAATTCAGAATTTTGGTAAGGATTTTTAATGCTGGTCACAACGTCTTGTTTTGTTTGTACTTTTTTCTCAATCAACTCTTACCAAGTTAGTTAGTTACTCTAAATTACCTGTAACAGTACTGTGTTTTTAATGGATCCTGACATTTACATTCAAATTTATATTTTTACGTATTAAAAAAAAAAAAAAAAAAACCCAAAAAAACCACAAAACCAGGTAGTTCCAAAATAATGAAAACTGTCCATTATGTATTTTTTTTGAATCATAGGCTCACAGATGTGTTCTGGTGGGAAAGGACCTCAGGAGATCTTGAGTCCAAACTTCTGCTCAAAGCAGGGTCAGCTCTGATGTAAGACCAAGAAGCTCAGGGCTTTTTCTAGTCCAATACAAAGAACTTTAGGATCTTCAGATGAAAAATATTCAGTGAGAGCTATTAATATTATTCAGTGCTCTCCTAGGAATGTCAGTTAAGGGGGTTTCAATACTTATCAACACTACTGGTGTCTGGATCTTCTCTCGTATTTAACACCTTTGAAAGATGGTAGAAAGCTGCCTCACAAGGAATTCTGACAGCTCTCTTAGCAATCTTTGATGCATCCTTTTAGGTGTCAGGTAATTGTACAGGTCTAGTTGTCTCGAGTAAACCATGACTTAATCCCTGTCCACTGCTGATTCCTCTCCTTCTCCTTGAATCCTTAAACTAATCACACAGGCCTTGGTGAAGAGTGTGTCAAAGCACTACTGTGTCCACTGTTGCTAAATACACCCAACCCATTCTGCAGTGATCCTACATTTTCTTTGTTCAGCCTTTTAGTACTGACTAAGTGGTAAAAGATGTTCCTGATATCCTTGTAATCCCTTGAAAGTCTCAAATTCAGCTGAGCTTTGGTTTTCTTAACATCATCCATAAATTCTCAGGCAATGCCTTTAATCTAAGCAGGAGTGATTTAGACTCAAAGTTTCTCTAATTTTTAAATTACATTCAGCTACAAAAACATTGGGAACAACCAGCCTAGACCATTCAATTGATGCTAATGGACATGCTTCAAGTTTAATTGAATATGTAAGATTTAACAAATGGATGCCTGTGGTAATAACACAGGTTATTAGCCTTTCATTATTGATATGTTAGGTGCTTTTTTCAAGAAACATAGTGAAGAGACAGCTTGTTTAACTTTCCCTTACATTTGCATAAAAAAAAATTCTCTCCTTTGAATAGAAAACCAGGATGCTTTAATGGGAAGCATAGAAATGGATGATTTTTAATCTCCATTACTTTACAATGGATGAAGCATACAAAATAAAATTATAACCAATTTAGAATTAATTACACAAACCCCAGGAATTAAAAGGTTAAGGATGGAAAATGGCCAGGGTGGAAAGAGGCAAAGAGACTTTTCTGTAGAGTCATAAGGTTCAGAGTGGACATGCTTGTGAATTTAGCCTCAGACTTGATCAATAGTTTATGTCTGAATGTGTTAGCAGCATTTACTCAATTGAATAATTTAACATATATAAAATGATTCAGTAGAATTTACTACAATAGCAATTTAATTATATATCTCATTGGGGTTTTCTCCCGCAGGAGTACCCCCATAATGAAGAAAGGAAGGAGCATGAGGCAGAAGGTGTAGCAGAGACAAAACATGATGAACTGACTGCAATGCCCATTTCACATCTATCTCCCTCTGCTGTTAGGAACAGGAGGTAGAGAAAACTGTGAGTGAATTTGAGCCCAGGAGAAAGGGAGGCGTGGAGGAAATTTTAACATTTGATTTTCTTTTTAGTATCTCACCCTGATTTGATTAATACTAAATTAAACTAATTTTTCTAAGTCAAGTCTATTTTGCCTGTGGCAACAATCAGTGATTGAGCCATCCTTGTCCTTATCTCACCCCACAAGCCACAAGTTGTTTTTTTTCTCCCCTTTCCAGCTGAGGAGGGGAGTTATAGACCAGCATCAGTTCACACCTGGGAGCCAGGGAGGGTCAACCCACCCACCACATTCACTGAAAAATTCCCTCTCCACTACTGCTGATAGTGTGGCTCATTTAAACTCTTCTTAACCTGTCAAAGTTAGCCGAGTTCAAAAGGACCCCACCTTTGAATATCTGAAACTAGTACTACCCATTTTGTCTGGAAGAATTCACCGCTTAGACTTAGTTTAAGCTTGATTGGTATTTGTAAGGCTACAGAGCTTGCTCAATGAGTCTCTTAAAAGGGTTTAAAATTCTTTTATGTACCCTGAGCCAGATGCACAAGAGAAAATATCGACAAATTGTTCCTCAAGAGGTCAAAACAACAAAAACTTTACTGGCAAATAGGGATTTTTGGCAAAAGTTTAGCACAGCATTCAATCAACATAAAGCATTTCACAAAGTATAAACTTAGCAAATTCCAGCCCATCCAATTTTAGGTTATTCAAACTTCAAGAAGAAGAAATCAGAAGAAGGAGAGAAGAAATAAAGAAAAGAACAGAAATAATTCCTGGTTCCAGTAACATTCCAGCTGATATAACATACAAGGGAGGTAGAGTCAAGAGAGTGTTCTCACCTCATGCTCTGGCTTAAATACCCTTTGGCTCTCCTGGGCCCTTTCCCCAGGTGAGGCTTCTGGTCATTTGGCCCCTCAGGAGCTGGGATAGGGGCTCCAGAAGTGAGGTGTGGAGAATTGCCTCTGGCATGCCAGGGTCTGGTGGCTGCTGCAGTGCTGGGACACAGTCCCAGGGCAGGGGGTTGTGTGTGGAGCAGTGCATTGCCTTTCCAGGGCAAGACTTGACCTGTGTTTTCCCAGCACATGCCCCTAAAATGTCTCAAGCCAGAATTCTTTCCAGTCTCACAATATTGTTTTTGCAATCAAATTTTGTGACTTAAAATGAAAGGGCAGTGGTACACACAGTGTCAAATTGCTGCTTCTATTCTAAAAGAGGGGGAGGAAGGGAGAGATAAATACCATTACAATCAGGGGATCAAGCCAGAGAACTGGGTGCGCTGCTCTTCTTACTGTGAAGAGATAGGAGGGAGGAAACTGCTGCTTGTTGTTCTCCCAGATGGTATCTAATAAATTAAACAATCCATCTCCCTCAGCACAAGTAAGCCTTGTTTTTCATATCTCCACCATATGCATCACCATTTGGTCAGTCCCAATGATTTTCTGCCCAATTACTGCCTAGTTTGTCTTTACTGACACAAAATTTTGTACCTACCAGTGCCAAAACAGCAGAGGTGATTGTTGCCAGTGAAGGGCTAGTGATGAAATACCTCCTGCTTCCAGAACTGCACATGGAAGAGTTTATCTGTACAGCACCCCACTTACTAATATTCTTTAATTTTTATTTCAAATTCACTCTTAAAGTCTGTGAGTTTGATTCTTAGCATTCTTTTTATT
Source organism: Rhipidura dahli (assembly GCA_013399225.1). Lineage (NCBI taxonomy): Eukaryota > Metazoa > Chordata > Aves > Passeriformes > Rhipiduridae > Rhipidura > Rhipidura dahli. The sequence goes on from VXAC01005940.1 coordinate 166,254, forward strand.
TTAATTAATTTATCCTGGAATATTAATTAATACCTTAATGCAAAATAAAAATTAGTAGTCAATGCTTAGTTCAATCTTTCCCAGGATTTAAAAAAAAAAAAAAAGATAGGAAAAAAAAAAAGGAACCAAAAAAACCTATTAAGTTTCTCTTTTTTTTTAATTCCAAAAATTGAAAATTCTATTAACTAATTTCTTGCAGCTAATTAACTAAATTTCTATTAACTAATTTCTTCTAATTGGTTGAGTTAATGTATGAATTTTTCTTAGTAACATTTCTGTTACTGATTCAGAGGATGAATTAAGCTTTATATTTTATTTTTATTTCTGGTGCAATCCTGTTTTGTGAGAGAAGGTTTTAATCTATTGAGTATAATATTGGCCTTTTTTGTATCCTACATACAAAGTTCTGATAAAGACGTGTCAAGGACTGAGTAGAAGCAGTGGGTCTCTGATAGTTCACATTTCTTAGCTGTTGACTAAGTCTTTGGTTCAGTCTGGAACTGGCTGTCCATACCTAAAAGTATAGACCTTAAGCATATAATATTAATCCAGTTAATATATTTCAGTTTTGTCCTCTCATACATGCAAATTCTGAAGAAGAGCTGATCTTCCAAGGCCAAGTGTCTCCCAGAAATTCTTCCTTGCCATGGGCAGTCTTTGCTGGTAATAGATAACTTAGTAATATGCTAGAGACAGAAGTACTGCCAGGATTTGTACAGTAGCTATTAAAGGTTAGGACTAGAGATCCAACTTACTCTGGACAGCTCCAGCTAAGTTTTCTTACATTTTGTTAATATTAATGCAGAAGCAACAAGGTCTCTGGCTTGTTTCATCTAAGACATTTTGGTTTACTGTAGCATGAAGCAAGATGTCCTCCAAATGCTATCTTCATCTTTATTAACACCTAGGATGACTGAATTTGTGTAAGTTGTTCACCAAATAGATCTCTGCATTAGTTCAGATAGACTCCATCAAATCTTCTCGTATGTAAGTTGACAAAAAGGTATTTCTAAAATGACAGAATGGATTAGTGCCCCCTAGAGTCATGCAGCCATTCAGGGAATGATCATTAGGAAGTCAATATTAAACATTTTTGTTGTAAATATATGTATGTATGAGAATGTGAGATTCACTTCTCTAAATGTAGGCACAGAAATATTCTAACAGAATGGGTTAACATGAGTCCTAAACATACCATTACAAGTAATTATGGTAACTTGGAAAAGGGTTTGAAATATGGTAGCAGTTTCAAGCTTCTTTTCTTTTCTTCTTGATGTGGTGGGTTAAACTTGACTGGTTGCCAGGTTTCCAGCAAGCTGCTCTATCAGTCCCCCTTCTTGGCTGGACAGCAGAGAGAAAATAAGGTGGAAAACAACTCATGAGTTGAGATAAGGCAATTTACTAAAGTAAAAATGAAAGGTTGAACGTGCACAAGCAAAGGAAAAAAAAAATCATTACTTCCTATTTGCCAGCAATGTACAGCCGCTTTCTGGGAAGCAGGGCTTCCACTCCTGTGTTGGTCATTCTGGAAGGCAAAGACTTGAAATAAGAAGTGCCCCACTTCTTCCTTCTTTTCTTAGCTTTTACATCTGAACTAACATCACACGGTATAGAATATCCCTTTGGTCAGTTTGGGTCAGGTGTCCTAGTTGTGTCCCCTCCCAAGATCCTGCCCATCCCTGTCTATGGATGGGGGACAGAATGCTGGGGAGACAGCACTAATGCTGTGCTAGTGCTGCTCAGCAGAAGCCAAAACTTTGGTATTGCTGCCAACACCTTTCCAGCAACCAGTCCAAAGAACAGCACTAGGAGGGCTGCTCACAGGAAAAATAACTCCATGGCAGCCACATCCAGTATACTTGCCTGTTCTCTTTGCCTCAAACCCAGTGCATGCATACATATGTACAGCCAGAAAATGAAAAGAAGAGATGTTTTTATTCTTGTTCATATATCAGAATCTTAATGTATGCGTGTGTCTATTCTTGGTAAGGGAGTCATCACTTTTGCTTATTTCATAGACAGAGAAAGAATATTGTTAATTCTGTGACATTAATTTGTAGCACAAGTGAAATCATGTCTGGTTTTCAAAGGCTGTTCAGAGCAAATTAATGTCAGGGAATAAAACACAGAACAAAATGCTATTAAACACTGAAAGAACTGCACTAGGTTAAAGGCTATGTTATGGCACCGTGTGAAATATTTTTTGTAGTCTTAATTTGGTTTGGTTTGATTTTTTTTTCTTTAATTCCTTTGAATCCCTTCTCAGAGTGGCCAGAGGATCAGTAAGGGTAAGGTCTGGGTCCTGCTCTTGAGTCTCCACAACAGCATGTAACTCTGATTTGGGCAGAGTGGCTGAAAAGCTGCCCAATAGAAAAGGCAGGGTGATGCTGGCTGAGTGTCTGAACATGAGCCAGTGTGTGCCCAGGCGGCCAAGAAGGCCAATGACATCCTGGCCTGTACCAGCAATAGAGTGGGCAGCAGGATCAGGGCACTGATTGTCTCCCCTTCTACTCAGCACTGGTGAGGCCACATCTTGAGTTCTGTGTCCAGTTCTGGGCCCCTGACCTCAAGAAAGACATTGATGTGCTGGAGTGTGTCCAGAGCTGCTGAAGGGACTTGGGCACAAGTCTTGTGAGCAGCAGCTGAGGAAGCTGGGGCTGATTTGTCTGGAGAAAAGAAGGCTGAGGAGAGACTTTAATCACTCTACAACTACCTGAAAGGAGGTTGTAGCAATGTGGGGTTGTCTCTTCTTATAAGACAATAAGAAATGGCCTCAAGCTAAGTCACAGAATCACAGAACATTCTGAGTTGGAAAAGCTGCACTTGAGGTTTAAATTAGATATTAGGTAAAAATTTTTTCATTGAAAGATTTGGCCAGTACTGTAACAGGCTGCCTGGGAATGGAGTCATAATTCCTGGAAGTTTTTAAAACATGTAGATGTGGCTCTGAGGGACATGGCTTAGTGGTGGATTTGGCAGTGCTGTGTTAACAGTTGGCTTCAATGATCTTAAAGGTCTTACCAAATCTAAATGATTCTATGATCCTAGGAACCTGTTCTATATTTGAAGCATGAGCTTTTTAAACTTTGCCTTACCACAGCATGTTGGTTTTATAAATGTAATTTTAATACCAGCATACTTTCCATGTCACACTGATAAAAATTTTCTGTTTCTATTTCTTATTGCCAATTAAAAGTATGTTTTATCAGGTATCAATACATTTTCAGGCCAATATTTGAGTATTTACAATGGTGTTGGTGTTATCACCTGATGCAGTGTGAGACCAGTATCACTATTAAAAACAGCTGTTTTCCAGGCTTGTAATTTCCTTCAAACACACTAAAAATAATTTTTTTACATTATCACAGTTCAGATGAATAAATGTGTTATGTTGCTGAAGAATGAAGAAAAAAAGGAGGAGTAAAAAAGAGGAAAAAAAAGAAACAGAAAAATAAAGGGGACAACTTGAATTTAGATTTAACACAATTTTTATCTGGACCACAAGCAGGTAGAGATAGTCAGGAATGGAACAAACCAGTAATCAGTAAAACTGTTCAGCAGTTGTAGCAGTATAAATACAGGCAGAATAACATTAAGCACTATGAATATTATTTTTCAATACTTGAAAGCTACTGGTCCATCTCTAAAAATGGAATTTGCAAGAATGATTTTAGATCCTCTAAACTCCTCACAGGGTGGATAGAGTTGTGACTTTGGAATGGCTTAAGGAAAAACAACTAGTTGATGACTTGAACTTATTTTGGTGCCATGGATTGATACATTTGAGCTTCTACATGCTTTACAAGTCGCCAAATAGATTTTAGTTGTTTAAACTCTTCATCTAGCCTTTGATATTTAAGTATTTAATTCCTTTTGTATGAATTTAACCTAGAATACAGACTATTTGTTCAGAAATGTGGGGTCTGATGTCTGAAGATTCTCTGAGCAGGGCTGAAGGGCCCATGAATTTTACATTTCAGGAGGTGGTCTTCATCCATACAGAAAAAAGTGTATTAAAAGGATGCAGGCTTCATGTGCCCTGTTGAAGCACAAATACCAATAAGCAAAGAATACAAAATTTTAGAATCTGAAAAGGCAAGTCTTAAGAAAGTACATCAATTTGTAGCTTGTTTCTTTGGGGCTTTTTTATATCCACTCTCAGATCCTACGCTGAAATTTAGAAACAGTTCAAGATTCAGAAACTCAACATTTTATTAATCATGATAAATGTCATATCCAGTAGAATAACACTACATTCTTTAACAAAATTTATACCGTAGTCCTGACTTTATTTTTGATTGGCTCTGACAGATAAAAGAGGAGATGGTGGCATTAATAGACAGTGTAAGGGTTATGTAGCTCTGGGGCACTCCGGAGCCATCTGGCCTTTCAAGAATATAGTGTGTCTTTCTGGGAAGGGTTTGCTTTAATTAGCTAAGAACAAAATAAACAATTGTTAAAATTACTAGAGCACTGAAAACGGTGTTGCTATTTTTAGAAACTCTCTTCTCTACTGGTACATAAGATGCTCATTATACTCTTTAAGTTTTTACTTTTAACTTTTTAAGAGGAGTTTAGGGGAAGTTCTGTAATTTCAGTCTGTATTTCTCTTTGAATTCAATACAATGATAGCAAACTAGATATAAATAAAAGCAATCTAGAAAACTGGATTATTCAAGTATTTGAGGTATTTGAGGTATTGTTTTCTCAGTTTTTCACAGCATTGAGCAAGAGGTTGAAATTTAAGCAGACAACTCAGAAAAAATAGCAAAATTGCTAAGTATGTCCAGTGGTTTTTTCTAAAATTGTTCTATGGAAATATTTATGGTGATTCTATATTATATATTTTTAGAACCTCTAACATAAGTCCTGGACTCATTATTTCCAGCCTTCAACTCTGAAATGTTCTGCTTCACACAGCTTCAGGAAATGAGTCTAGAGCACCTGATAGAGAAATACTTTAGTAAAACACCAGTGTTTAATGGAAAATTACATCAAAATAATTCAATGAAGAAAGATAATATTGTTTTCAGAAGTTACTTCCTATTTTGTATCATCATTATGCTAGTACAATTAATAATACACTTTGAGAGAGTGAGGCACTGGTTCTGACACCTGTCAAGTGATTTTTAGCAACTAATTTTAAACATAAAACATAATAATGCAAATGACTGCAGATTCTGGAACTTACAGTTTTATTTTTTTGTGGAAGATGCTGTCTCTGTTCAAAGTTATAAAAATATTTGAGCATTAATATATCATGGCATAACATTCCATATTACTCTGTAAAATATAGAGTGATAATTCTTATTTTAATAATGTCTAATATGTTTTTTGTTTTTCACAAGCTGCATGGTAATTTACATTAACCAAAATAGGGCAAGTGGGGCTTTTTTTGTGTGTTTTGCTATGCACCTATTATATACTAAAGCTCCAAACCATTATTTTATGCCACAGTTCAACATGTTGAAATAAAAATTATCCTATTTTAAGTTAAATATTTTTTTGAAAAGTGATAGTAGTTCTGGCATTTCAAGACAGAAGGTTACAGGAAAAGGATTACTTTTGAATACATATAATATGTTGAAATCTATACTCTCTGGTGAAGGTGAGAAATGCAAATTAAAATAATTCTTTCAAAGCCTTGACATTTGTCAACAGTTTCTTATATTCCACTCATCAATTCCTATTGTGAGGAATCACTACAAGTAGTGCTGTTAAAAGAACACTAAAGTTGGTCATTATGATTGACACATCCCCTAACCTGGAAACTCTGGGAATGCCCTGATCTGTAAACTGTCATAAGGAGGTGAAATGGGATTGCATTTCCAGGCTGAACAACCCCAGCTTTCTCAGCTTGTCTTCACAGGAGAGCTACTCCAGCCCTCTGATCATTTTCATGGCCCCTTTGTGGACCTGCAGTAAGTGGTCTGTGTCTCTCTTAGGCTGGGAGCCATTGAGATGGATGCAATGCTCCAGGTGGGGTCTCACAAAAGCAGAGGTGAAGGAGGTGATCCTTCACATCTGTTGAGCACTAGTGAGGTCACACCTGGAGTGCTGTGTCCAGGTTTTACTATGCAGTGCAAGAGACATGAAACTACTGGATTGACTCCAGCAAAGGGCCCCAAAGATTATTAAGGGAGTGAAGCACCTCTCATATAAGAAAAGGTCGAGACAGTTGAGACTCTTACCCTGGAATACAATTTAGGTCTGCTCAGAACAGGGGTAGTTCATTCTTACAACTGCAGAAGAGAGCACAGAGCACCAGGAGGACCACTTCTGTTGATACAAACTCTTCCCAAATAAGCCCAGGGGAATCCCATCAATATCTATAACACCTGAAGGGGGAGTGTAAGAAGATGGAGCCAGGCTTTGGGGGTGCCCAGTGACAGGATTAGACATAATAGACAAGAGCTGAAAGAAAAGAGGTTTTCTCTGAACATCAGGAAACACTTTTTTTATTGATATGATACTGGCTTTTGGCACAGGTTGTACAGAGAGGTTGTAAAGTATTCTTTGTTGGAGATACTCAAAAGCTGTCTGGACAGGGTGCTGAGCCTCCTGCACTGTGTGACTCTGCTTGACTGGGGGCATTGGATTAGATGACCTCCTGAGGTGCCTTCCAACCTCAAGTATTGTGATTCTGTGATTGTCAGAGCTTGAATGAGCTAATGGTCATAAACTGGAATATCAAGGATTCAAGTGGAATAAAAGAATGACTTTTCCACCAGGAGGACGGTCAAGAAGTGGAACAAGTTGACATATCTTGAGATTGTGGATTTTCTCTTCATAGAGGTTTTCAATACTAGACTGGACACAGACCTAGGCAACCTAGAATCATAGAATTGTTAAGGTCATTGAATCCAGCCTTTGACTGATCACCACCTTGTCAACTACATCATGGCACTGAGTGCCAGGTCCAGCCATTTCTTGAACACTTCCAGGAATGGTGAATCCACTACCTCCCTGGGCAGCCCATTTCAGTGTATGACAAACCTTTCTGTGAAGAAATTCTTCTTGAAACCTAGTCATATCCCCGAAAGGTTAAAGTATCAGGTTTGAACCCTGTCCCTCTAGGACTCTATCTCCTATGGTAGTCTCTTAAAGGAAAGGAATTGCCTCTTTTGGGTTTCAGGGAGTTCCATTCACAGGGAGGAACTGATATCCTTTTATCCGAAATACTGTCCCTAACCATTGTGATGGCTTCAGTGTAACTCTTGTGTTGTACATACACCTTTTATCATGATTTCACAGTAGGGTATTTCAGTAACAAGTAACGGAAATGGTCCCAAAAATTTGAGGGAAAAAAAGCCCTGAAGAAAGGTGCTACACAACCTCTACAAAATTACCTGGCATGGGAATTATCTGAGTGTCTAAAAGCATTATGGAATCTCTGGGTCCCATCAAAAAATTATCTGTGCATTTAAGTTTATATATAAAAATATACAACTGTTTAAATTTGTTAAGAAACATACACGTAGGTATTATTTAAATTAACTAGAGACATAGCCATTTAAACAGTTTTTCTATTTGGCCTATTCAATCTATTCAATATTTTTTTTTTTTACCCCAGTGGCTAGGGCCAGTCATGGCAAAAGGCAAAATGTCATAATTAATTGGGCCCAAATTATTTTTGTAGTTTCTCCTAGTTCTGTCAATGAGTAAATCAAAAGCTTTTAGTATTATTTTTCTTTATCATATTAGTTAAATAATTATTTTCAAAGATATAATTAAATGCATTGAAATACTTGGTTTTGTTTTCATGTAACTGATGGGCATTGCATAAACCAGGCATAATGATCCACAGTTCAGGTGTATATGCTTTAAAAGTTATTGAAGCACCTACAGAACATGTTATTCTAAAGCAGGGCCTGTGGATTAAATAATCAAATAAGAAGTGTCTACTACAAGCTTTTATGTATAAGCTTCCTATGTATAGTCACACAGAGACATAAAGCCCTCGAGGAGAGAACAAAAAGTAAAATAACAAAAAAGTGGAGGGAGAGCAGAACAGTACGAAAAATTTTTACCCATTTTTAAAAGGAATGGTTTTTTAAAAAAATGCAGGGGGAAAAATTACTCTAAGCAGGGATATGAGAAAGGTTAAAAAGATACTTTAATAATAAACAAGAGGCAAGTGTCCATGTCAGTCTGTTTGCTTCTGGGTTTTGTCAGCAGATATAGGATATGGTTCTATCACTTCAAAGAGTCTTTTTTCTCATACTGAGAAACAGCTGCAAGGAGAAAAATAAGAGGAGAAACAAAGGTTCACTGAAAAAGAAATAAAATGATCCAATAATTTTAAGCATGTTTTACAGTTTCTTTTGTTTAAAAACAAATAATTTGTATGCATGTTGATGTTGAAGGTATAACTCCATGGACACTATTATTTAGTGTATGAATTCTTGCAGGAACTGTTGTTTTCTCACTCAGAAACTGTTGTTCTGTGATGTATTCAGTTTCCCTGGAATTATTATGGCAAACGTTTTTTTTATCAATAAACTTAATGGACTGAATTTTTATTCCTGTGACTAGTATTAAACACTTTAATTGCACTAAAATTGGTTTTCCACATTTTCCTGAAAAATCATAGTATTTTGACACATAAGTCCAGTCTGCAACCCACGTACTTCAATTACTGTTGTAATTGAAGAGATTAAGGATTATCCTTAATATTAACTGAAAAGCAATGTGTGTGTCTTCTACAACAGAGCGAAATTAATGCAAAAAGGCTGCTAAGATGAGCAGGCACCAGTGCCTTAGGAAATTCACAGGTAAGGATACAGAAACATTTAAAGAAAAGTATGTGATGATCATAGCAGTAATTTAGCATTTAGAAAATGCTTTTTGGAAATGTAGCTTAAAACATAGTAATAACATCAGGTTTTATTTTGTCATTTTTATTTTATAGACACTTTGTTTAGAAAGAATATGAGAATAGTTCTTTATTACTACAATATTGGAGATGCTAAGTCCTCAAGAATATTCTAGAAATAGAAATAGTAAAACAATGAGGCTTTTAAAACTTCAGAAGTGGCAGAGTAGGTATCAGGTACATGAGAAAATCTGACAATCCTTTTTCAGACAACAGATTTCACAAAATCACAGGATCATCAAGGTTGGAAGAGACCATCAAGACCATCTAGTGCAGCTGTCAACCTACCACCATAATCACCCCTAAACCATATCCCCAAGTGTCATATCCAAACACCTCTTGAACACTTTCAGAGACTGTGACTCCACAACTTCCCTGGGCAACTTATTCCAACCCCTAACTATTCTTGCAGTGACAACTGCTACTGTACTTCAAAGTATAATTAAATGCAAAGAAATCTCTTTAAAATACTAATGAAAAATATTATAAATTAAGTGTTCATTTTGAAGTATTTTTTTAATAAATAAACCCTATGTTTTTCAAACATATGTAGTCAATAGATTAACTACCAGATTTTAGGTAATACTTGAAACATGTATTTTATAGAATCACTGCAAAAATAAACTGTAGGCTAAAACCATGGAAAGGAACTGGAATTAATTTAATGAGGTATATTATCTCCAAATGCCAAACTATCATTAGGTAAAGACAAACTCTCATTACAAAATAAAGATAGTGTAATATTGAAATGAGCGCACCAAGAGTTGGTCAGTGACTGGGAAATCAAAAAGATATGTCACAATTTGAAAGACAAATATTGTAAAGGATCAATAAGAAGAAATACATTAAATAAGTAACACTAAAGTTAGAAAGCTAGAAAGATTCTTTCATGTATATTAGTAAAAGAAGAGTTAACAAGGAAATCTTCCATATATAAAGTGGGATATACATGAGAAGTATACAGATACAATACAGAAGAGGAATAGAAAAAAAGTAATAGATATGGAAATGCCTTCAATAACTTGTTACACTTTTTTGTTTCAGCCATCACTGAAAAAAAAAAAAAGATTCATTTTAATCACATACTGCATAGCATACAAATAATTTTGACAGGGAGATAAGAATATGGGCCTGAAGGAAGAAAGAATAAGAAACAAAAGTTTTATGTTATCTCAAGTACAACAAAGGATGAGGAAATTGACCCTAAAGCAACAGAACTAGTCAAAAGGATATTTCAAGTAGTGCTTGTTACTTTATAGAATTTTTAGAAAAAGAATATGCATGCCCTAAGAACTCAAGAAAATGAGGTCTGTCAGCCTAATTTTTATCTGGGAAATGACTTATCAATATATTTTTAAAAATCAGTTTTAAAGTAAGAAGCATAAGAAAAAGGATAGCTTTTTCAAAAATGCAATAATAAGCCATCTTCATTCCTTATCAGCCTAGCTGTTCTAATCCATAGGGGGAACAACATATGTAACACAGCTTTTTATTTTCCATAGTTGTCACCATCTCACATTATCTCATAACAAAACTTAAGACACATGGTTCAAATATAATCACAATGTCACAATACACAAGTGTTTGTGGGGACGAGGAAAGTAAACACTCTATAAATGTATCAGTGATCACAGTCAGTCCAGGAATGTATATTTTTTAAGCATTGTGTAAGGGTAGATCCTTGCTATATAGACTAATTAATTTCAAATCTCATTTCAGCCTGTATTTTCAGTAACTCGTGTATTTCAGGTATTTTTGACACACATACCTAAAGGAAAAATGCATTAATTAATCTTCTTTCAGTCTCTTGGATTCGTTTATTTAATTTAAAAAAAATATTTGCTAATACAGTTTACTCACTTCCTGTTTGTTCTCTTATCCATAAACTTGATATTGCAGTCAAGTTTTACTCTATATGGTGTGTTTTAGAGATGCTTGAGACTTCTGTTTTTCTTTCTAACCCTGAAATGGGTTCCGCCCATCTGCCAAGGTTATGTTCCTGTAGTGATCAGTAATTAATCAACAGTGATTTGTGATTATAGCCTTGGACCTTGTTTATTGTCCCATGCTTGCACATTCAAGGCTATTTCTGTCAGCATCTGCTTTCTGTTTTGGGAGCCCCGTATAAAATCCCATATTTTTTCAGTAGCTTTTAAACTGTGCTTTTATTCACACAACCCAGCCACACGTGCATATGGCTGTAAGGTCACTGAAAAGTCCACTGTAAAAAATATATGAGCTGTTAGAAGACACAAATGCAGTTAAGTATATTTTTTTTACTAATTACTGTAAAACCACAGGTTCACTATCAATATTGTTTTTTCAATTTTCCTCAAAATAGATCCTTGAATATTTCATGTCTTTTTATTGCAAAACTTCCTCATCTAACTTCTTTCATATTAAAAACAAAAGACCATTTGTTTCTGCATTTCTGCACAGGAAAAGTCAAAAGACAGGATACTTTTCCTCTTCTGGATGTTTTATTTCTCAGGTTTGCTACCAGTTACCAGTATAATTGATCACAAGCTATTTATAGCTAATCAAAACTCTTTATTAGACCTTTCATAACTTTTTCAGTGTGTTTAACTTGCGTCATACTGTAATGAAATGTGGTTTGTATAGGTCATGGGGGGGGGTTTCTGGTTGTTTTATTTTGTTTTTTTCCTTGTTGGTTTTGATTTTTAATAATATAGGATTTCTGAAGTCTTATTGTAAGTATTTTTGGTAGTTCATGTCTTCCTGTGAATATCAGCATGACTAAAGAAGAAAAAGTGTTTCATAAGTTTCTTGAGATGAATTTTTTCTGACTTTGAAAATGGAACAATGTGTCCTCATTCCCTATCCTGAAAGAGTATAGGTGGAAAGGGGAAGTGCACATATTCTTAGAGTGTTTCACATTGCTAAATTAGTTTCTGTTATGGCCATATTATCCACCCACACTATGGTTCATAGACAGAAAATAATTCCAGAAGACAGAGGGGAAAAACCTAAATAATTTATTCTTATGTTCTGCTGTGGTTTGTTTAAAACTTCATCTGTGCTTGAAAAAAAGATTCTGGTATACCAAACTCGTATTATTTCTTTTCTGTTGAGAAGAATAATAGACAGAATAGCAGTGGGGGTTTTGCCTGAATTTTCCAGCAAAAGACACTGTGATTACACTTAGAGATTCATTTTGAGGTTCTCAGGCTGGAGAAGGTGGAGCTACCTGAAGGTAAAACAAACCTGTAAACCATTTTTAACCTCCTACATTATAATAAATTCTAAATTTGGTTTTGTAACATCAAAGATTCCTTTCCTACTGGTTACTAGTTCTTTGCACTCTTAATCTAAGTGTTAGTAAATCAGTACTGTCAGTGAAGAAAACTGAGAACTTTTGAAGGCCCTGACAGGGTGTTAAAGGGACTCTTTTGTTCTCCATGCAATAAATAAGATGTTAAATGTTTCTGCCTCGTTTAATGTATAGCAAACCACTATTAGAGATATAGAAAACCAGAAGGATGTTTAAAACAAGCCCTTCACATGTGATTTTGTATTGTTAATTTCTGCTTGGAGTTGAAAACACCAACCTGCCTTTAGAAGAGAAGAGACTTAGCAACAGAGATAAAAAATATATTTCTGTAGAGCTATAGCTCAGCAAAAGTTAGGACACCTAGGATCTCTACAGGGAAAATGAAAAAAAAAAAATATTCTCAAAATCCCATCTACCAGCAGACAGGCCAGGCAGTACTTTTTAGAAACTGGGTCACTGTGAAGTCAAGAACACATCTGAGTTCAGAAGAAACTACTAAAAGAAATGAGTTTTCCAATGAGTTCAACATATAACTAAGAATATTTAGACCTGAGGTGTCAATTTTTTTGCAGTTCATACTTTACAGTTTTTTTGGACTGAAAAAAACCTCAACAAAAAATTACCCAAACCAAAGAAGTGAATAGGAATTAAATCTGTCATCTAAATCTCTTAATTACAAATTAAAACCAGTAGAATTTAGACACCTAAATTCCAATACTAACAATTCAATGTTCCTATGAATGATCCTCCTGATAGTTTTTCATAATTTTTAGACCTTGATATGGATTTTTTCTAGTCTATCTCTATTCAGGTCAATACACTAGAGTGCCACAATAATTTCAGAGAGCCATCACTGAAAGAACACAGAAGTCAGTCCAGTATATTCCCTTTATCTAGTGTTCCATCCTAAGGATGTGATGATACATTTTTTGTAAACCCACCTAGATCAGGACACAAGGAAATGTCATACAGGAAATGTACTTGTTGAAATCCTAGTGGATTCTGAAATTGCTGACAATAGATGACTGCAAGATATTTCCCTCTTGTGCAGCTAAAAAAACCTCAATAATTTTTTGCATATCATTTACCTATTAAGACTAATATTGATTAAGTTGCATGAAGAGTGGTACTGAGAAGGAAGAATGCTTAATAACTTCTAAAGAAAACAGAAAAGTCATAGAGAGAAGCATGACTTAGAAATTTTCATTTTCCAGTTTTAATGCACACTTAGGTGATTTTCTCTGACTCATGTAATGAACTCAAGTTAAATTCTACTTCACTAGCAGTATGGTGTAATACTGCCAACACATAAATCATATCTAATCAATTTCTTCAGATGCATCAACTGTATACACAGAATTTATAGTTCTCTTTTTCTTTACAGCTGCTAAACTACTATCTCCTAACTAAATTTTAATAGATTTATTATTAAGGGAGGCAAGTTACTCTTCCTGAGGGTAGCAATGCTTAAGCAACTGGAACTTAATGCAGGATGTTTACCTGAAACTACCTCATGTGGGAAATGCTGTGAAGTTTTTGAATAATAATAGGTAAATATGTTTTGAATAATTAGATGTCCTGCATTCTTGGTCAGCCAACAACATTCTTTTCCTTTAAATTAGGTCTTTGAAGGCAAGTATGTTTGAAGGTAAACTGTTATGTTCAACGTTGACACAATTTTGTATGTTTAAACATACATACATTCTGAGTTTCTATGAAGTCAAAATCATGCCACTTTTTAGCAAAAAATTAACAGTGGAAAATAAATGTGTTGTACATATGTCTGATGTTCGTGTTAAGCATGTAAGTAAATTGCTTCTTTACTTTTGCCTACCTGAGAATTAAAGCAAATTCAGAATATTTTCAAAACCAAGGGAAGCTAATGACAAAGACAATCCAGTGGCTGGCTTTTTAATTAATTCTGAGTGACATCACTTCCTTTTAAAAATGATATCTATGACATGATTCAACTACCTATTAAACTGGCTTGACTTTAAACATCTTAGATTTAATTTCTGTCAAGATATCATACAGATGGGACATCCATGATTTTCTAAAGAATGTCAATATATGTTGCTTATAAACATTCTTCCTACAATAATAATAAAAACCCCAGACACTTACTGTCTCTAGACAGTGTTTTATATTGAAAGCACATAATTAAGGGTTTGTTTTAAACAAATACCTTCTGATATATAAAAAAAACCCACTAAAAATGTCTACAACAAAAATACATACCATTTTTTCTGAATTGTATTAAACCCAGTCAAAAAGTAATTACTTTAAGCATAAAATACCCCATATTATGTAATTCTTAAGGACTTTTATGTTTTTCAATCACTTTAAAAAAAAATAAGTACCTTTGAATAAAGGATACTGCTTTTGGAATACAAGGTTGTTGAATTTAAAGATCATAAATTCTTATCTCCCTGAAGCTTCTCACTCTTCTTTGTACTCAGTTGAAAATAATTACAGAGCTAGACCAAAGCATTTCCACTAAGTGTAAACAGGTATTTTACCACACAGCTGTGTTTTTCCAGGGTGTTTTTCTTTTTTCTTTTGTTTTTTTTTTTTTTTTCTTTTTTCCCCTCTGGTCAGTCTGAAAAATGAATACCCCGATAAATATGCTACAGAAATATTGCACTGCCTAAGACAGCAAAAAATCCTTTTGAATAGATGCGTGTATTGTCTGAACATTTCATCCTACAAAGAATCCTTTGTTGTTATATGTTGTATTTAGGAGGATGCATGAAATTAGTAATGGTAAAAGGTCAAATATTCAGACTCCAGCAAGTAGCAATGCTAGAAGTAGTACAAATCTCCAACTGAAGTGAATTGGTTTCTGCAACAATAAAAGCTGGCAAATAATAATTACAAATTCAGAGTATGTATATAGCACATTGTCACTAGCGTTTGACAGAACCTATTTGCATATCCAGTTTTCAAACCTTGAAAGAAAGCAGAAATGTCTGTGAAGAATTATTTCTTCTCCTTGAGACAGTAGAAATAAAATTTTGTTAAAGGTTTAGTCTATGAGAGATGTTATAGGATAAGACAGGGAATGAGGAATTGATCTGTGTAACAATATTCTTTAGAAAATTAATAGATTTTTCCCTCTGTCAGAATGCTGTGGTTCAGCTCTCCTTGCATGGCTTCTTACAATAGGGAATTTCCACCTATAGACAGGACAAACACAGTCATAAATCTTGAATTATTCCAGCTTTAGAGATGTTTTAAATAAACTTTTACCAGAAGTTATCAGTTTTCAGAGTAGTTGTTATGGGAGCTATGCACCACCTCTGCTGTCAAAGGACCCATCTTCTTAAAATCACCTCCATGCTCCCAAAAGAGAAGATGCATAATTTTGGAAAAAAAAAAAAAATAGGTTAACCATTTCTGTGAATATTTTTAAGTACTAGCTAATCAGTATTTTAGTGGTATAATGCCAAAAATACACAACTCAATTTCTCTTAGCAAATTTTCATCTATTCCCATAGAAACTCTTTTCTGTGTCTGTAGCTACAAAAAATGGAACTGGAATGGTGGAAAACAAAAGGAATAGTTTGGTCACAGTCATTTTTTCCATTTACTGTATGAAGTGGTGAGCATGATTTCAAACAAGATCAGTGTGCTTCTGAGGATTTAAAGTCCAGCAGGATTCTCATCCCTTGTCACCAGACATAGCAGGGACAGGGCAGGTGTCTCTGAGGGGCCAGAGCAACCTTGGCCAATAGGAGCTGATTCTTCCTTCCTGCTCCCCTCCCATGTAGGGATTTCCTGAAGGCAGGAAAAGGGGGCAAGGAATTCACACCTGAATCTGCAAGCAAGACCACCAGAGTAAGGAGAAAGTAAGGTCTAATGTCAGCATCAGAGTCCTGCTCCTTCAAGGAAAGGGACAAGAACTCTGTCACAAACTTCCCATTCCTTCAGGTAGGAAGATGTGTTACTGCATTTTAGTGCAGTGCTCTAAAGGAATTTCTGTAACTGGACTAATTATGTGGATTAGTGTATTAGTTAAAGCACAGATTGGACAGACAGTAGCAGACTGACAGCTCCACCTATAAAGTATCCTGCATTTTTTTTCCTGTGGCAAGATTTTCAGTGTAACAGACAAATCCAATGGCATCAATGTTTTGGGAATGAAGACTAGGGCATTAGTGAATGATTATACTTCACCTTACCATTGTTCTTTCTCTATAAATACTTCCACAGTTAATCACCCAGAATCCGGTGAAGATGAGAATGCTTTGTGTTAGGGATGTTAGGACTGCTGTCACTTCTCCAGTTGCTCCAGCCCAGAGTCTCTCCTGCTCCAGTAGCTGGAGGTCAGACCCATGCCCTGAAATTCAGGGGTGAGCTGAGATGCAGCTGTTGCCCTCCTGTAGCTGATACCAATGGCCAGGGGTGCTCCCCCCTTGGTCTAACTCCAGTAACTACTCCCAGATTTCACTCACACACAGGCAGGTCTCCCCAGTGTCCCTGCAGCACATGCACATACACACACACACACAGAATATAGAGTGAGATTATAGTGAGAGGCAGTTAAGAAAAGATTTAACAGGAAGATATTGGAAGACAAGACAGACTCCAGTGATCAAGCACAGGGCTCAGCCAGACAAGCACACTGGCAAGTCCTGTTTTAGACACTACCAACTCCTTTTATAGTCCCATCCACACCTCTGTTCCCTCCTGCTCCCCTTCCCCTGAATATCAGTTGACACTGTCCCATTAACCTACTCCAGCATGCAGAACCACCAAGTTCTCATTCTCATCCTTTGCAAATTGCTGTTTAGCCTTCAGTTTCTTGAAAGCCCATCAATTCCATATACCTGTGCAATTTAGCATTGTCTTGTCTTGGAGTAAGAAAACAAAAGAGGTTAGATAGGCTATTTTAGAATAAGAATGAAAAATAATACTAGAGTACATCTTTAAGAATGAATAATTTAAAAAAAAGTTTACGTTTGCAATAAAGGAGCTTCAAGAGTTGTCTAAATGTATGCTGTAAAAAATTAGGCCTTTGTATTATCTTGGGTTTCTGATGTGTGGAGAAATGGTGAAGTAGAACTATCCTGGGCAACTAGCAACAAGACGAGAAAATGGCCTCAGGCTGGGCCAGGGAAGGCTCAGGCTGGGGCATCAAGAAGAAATTTTTCGTTAAAAGGAAGGTTAAGTATTGGAATGGGATTCTCAGGTAAGCAGTGGAGTCACCATCCATGGAAGTGCTAAAGAAAAGACTGGATGTGACACTTACTGCTGTGGTTTAGTAGACATTGATTGTGGTGTTTGGTCAAAGGCTGGACTCAATGATGCTGGAAGTCTTTTCCAGCCTTAAAGATTCTATGATTCTGTTGAAATGGAAAGCAGCAGAATGGAATGATTGTGATTTCTGACTTGAGGAATTTCCTAGGTAACACTTCTGAAGCTAATACACAGTCAATGTCCTGCAGCTTCATCATTTTCAATGAGAAAATAAAATTACAGGAAATAAGACTGAACCTACCATATGTTCATGTTTGCCGAGGTATTTATTTTTTTTTCTACATATAAATTTTGTTCCAGTGGAGCTTGCACACTTCTGACACGTTGAGAACCTGCAGGTTTGTCAAGGCCAGAGGACAACCAGAACTGTCAAACTTGTAGTACAAGTTTTTGCATATCGCTAGCACAATATAAATGAAATATATAATATATTGGGTGTAAATCAGACCTATTGCTGATGCCAACAATCTGTGTAAGTTGAATAAATTCAGCATGCCCTGAATATGTCAAAACCACTATGTTTGTATACACCAACAGGGAAACACATTCAGAGAGGGGGCTACTGTTGGGGAGGAGGGTGTATGGATACAGTTGATAAAAAAATGGATGACACAGAATAAAAACATATTTAGGTAGCTACATGATGCTGATGACTATATTTATCTTTGTGTTCAGTATTGTGTCTAATTGGCAATATTAGCCTTCTAGCAGGCGAGACAATCTTAGTGGCTGATGCAAGAAAACTGCAAAAGATTTAAACATTTTTGTTTCTAAATAAAGTAAAAAAAAAAAAAAAATTTTGTGGGGTTTTTTTTTATGGTGGTATTAATTTTGGTTTTGACAAGTTATACAGTTATTGTGTATTCAAGGAACTCTTTATTAAAAGAGTAAACTTCATTCCCAGAAATATTTATTTGAAGATATCTCAAGAATTTACTGCTTCTAGAAACAAATCTTTAATGGATTATCACGTTGTTCTTGCTTAAGACGTGAGGAAACAATACTTGCAAGTACTGTTGTACTTGCATGTGTGCTTTGGACAATGTAGTCTATATTGACCTTCTAAATTTAAAGAAATGACTATGTAGATGCCCACCAGCCGAACAATTTCTCATAAAATCAATTTCAGAATTTCGAAAAAAATGAAGTAGAAAAATACAAAAAGTACAGTACTTTTCTTGAAGATGCTGTACACTTCCTGGCATCTACTGGGGAGTCTGATTATTATGAACCTTAAGATTGAAAACTTCTAACAGCAGGTATTAGAAGACTGCTTTCTCTAAATCTATTTTCAGAAAAGATGGATGTCTCTTGAACATTATGTGAATCAAAGCAAAAGCAAAACAAGCTATCAGAATAATAAATATAATTTAGAAATCCAGTCTCAGAGAAAAATATTATTATTAGGTTATTTTAGAATAAGAAAGCCTAATGTAAATTATTGTGACCATGTGCTTTCCTCTCATATGACAAGACTTTGTACAATTTACAGTTAAGAAACCCAAGTTAAGTGGGTTGCAGAGCTAAATAATACATTGTTCTATCTTAAACAAAATAATAGTTTAAAAACAAAATAAATACCTTAAGTTTACTCTGTAAATGTAAAATATTTACAATTTTGTTAACTACAAAAAGAAAGTATATCTGCTCTGAAAAAGAAAAAAATCAGGTAGGAATTCAATCTGAGAAAGGTATAAGGGAGAGTAAAAAATAAATCACCATTCTGTTTTGGCTAATTAAGTTTAAATATCATTGTCCCCAGAATTTATATACTAGGTTATCATATAACTGATTTGTACATTCCTAGCTTTGTCTAAAAAGAGATGGAGTAGATTAATTTCAACATAATTAGTTGTTTTATGGAAAATCATATTTTATTCATAAATTGATTGTTTAACAGTGAGTATTGTTCATTTGCCTTGGGGTATCATTGCTTGTTTCACATTGTTTCTCTTCCTCTCTAATGTAAAGTTCCTGTGGCCACCCTGCTTAGCCCCTGCCCTCCAGACCTCTTGGCTGTTAAACACATCTTTTGCGTCTTCAGCTTTTTGTTCAGGAAGGATATACAGCTTTCATAGCTTGCCTATATTTAAACTTAAAACTTTCAAATCTGCTAAGAGGGTTTTTTTCTTCTAAACATGGTATTTAATTTTTTAATCTAGAGGCTTTTTACTCACATAATGCTTTCTTTTGCACTGCGAGGGTAAGTCAAAAGCAGTTGGCACATTACAGAATACTTCCATCATCATCTTTGTCTCCATTTAAAAATTAATTCTTCAATTAAAAAAAGATACTGAAAAGGTATTCCTCAATTATATATTTGGATGGTGAACTAAACATTACTTCACCAAAACACAGGTATCTAGACCTCACAGACATCTCTGTGTATGTTGGTATAAATATGCAATAAATATTTTGAGCCTCCTTGGGAAAGAAAGTCCTGTCTTTCTTCAAAGGAATGAATGCAGAAGGCTTATTTTGTCAAGATGTTTAAGTATGACAAAATCTCATATGATTAAAAATAAATAAAGTATCTACACACCTTTTTTTTCAGCTGGAAATTATTTGAATGTTTTACAGGATAGAATTTACTCCTTTGCTTTGTCAGTTTAATTTCACAGATCACAAAGTAGCCTGCCCACAGACAGAGTAAATGAGTAGCTTCAAATTAATGATCTCTTTCAATAAATTTTCTGATGGAGTAGCCATAATGAGCAGAGGAAAAAGCACTTCTGTTTTATATTTTTATTGGCTATAATTAATGGGTATTATGAAAAAAAAAAAACCTGCAGTCATCTCATTTTGAAATCTTTTTTAAGGGAAAGAAAATGGAAAAGGCAATGTGCTAGAAGGTATTTTATGCACCTGTTTGAAGGGGCTACATTTGTTCCCAGGAATATTTAAGAGAGATATTTTGACAATATGCTATAAAGCTCTCTTTTTGTCTATTTTGACCATGGAGCTGAATATATGTGGATCTGTTTCATAGCATCTCAGAAGGTTGTCCTAGTTCTGGAGAACCATCTGGAGACTTCATCTTTTCACAGTTACTTACAAGCAGACCATCACTACATATTTTTCCTCCAAAAATTAATATGAGTATGATTTGTACGAAAGGGGATCACTGAAGTTTCCCAGAAGATGTGTGGCTGTGGAGAACTCTAAACCCAGGCTGCAAAGTTTGAATGCATCTCTAGCTGCAATGTATGAACAGTGCATTTTAGGAGGGGTTTTAGAAGAACTTGGAATTAACTTAGAGTTTATCACTGTTGATCTTCAGCTGTCCACACACCACGAAAAAGTGTCAGAAACAAAACTCAGGACTAGAAGGCTATCAAAGTATTGTAAATATTTTCTTTCCCATCTCACTATGAATTCATGATTCTCTTGAAAATGATGTCTGTACAAATTCATAATATTTTAGCATAATCACATCTTATGCTTTACCCTCTGAAAGGCTATTCAAAGAATATTCTCTCAGTTTGCAGTAGGCTTTTGGATGTTATTTCCTCCCTGAAGCTGAATTTTCTCTTTTTTCTGTGTTTTATGCTATTCAAATGTCACTTGAACGATGTTTATAGTATGGAGTTTACTTCCATTTACTTTTCATGCACAAAAAATAATATGCATTAATTTATTTTCGTTGTATTATAAAGTATATGGGCCATTATCCTACAGTTATTAACTACACTTCTTTTATTTAATCTATAATATGGGTAGGTACCACATTATCACTGTTCTTGGCACCCTGTCATATCACCAAATAAAATAATGCCCTAGGAAGTCTTTGCAAAGCGGGCTTTTAATCTTTTCTAATTCCTGTTCTACTCTTGGATAGCTAGAAAGTAGTCATGAAAAAAATCTGCAAACGTTTCAAATTTGCTTTCATGCTATATTTCAGCAAAACTTAATATCCAATTTTTTTTTCAATGCTAAGGACGAAATGTCAAGTTTCAAAGATATTTCAGGGGAGACAGAGATTGAAAGGATTTTTTAGCTACCAATAAGTAATGTAGACAGACAGAGAGGGTGAAACCAGTGTAGAAACCTTTAAATATTTCACTGTCCGTATTGGAAGATGAGAAGAAAAAAGAGGAAAAGAAANGAGGAGGCATCTCATGAGTATTATTTGTCTGAATTGCTAATTTTCTGCACAGAAAACCCCATTTTCAATGTTTTTCATCCCCAAATTTACTGCAGAATATTGGAGTCTGCTGCTATTTTTAAATACAAGACTGAAAAACTTCTTTTTCAGCAGCATTTGCTTGTTACATCTGCAAGAAGGTTGTGAGTCTTAGCCAAAGTTTTTCTGATGCCCTAGTATTTCCCATTTAGTGACTCCTTTTTAGGCCAAAAAATATTCTAATAATGTTATGGGATATATGATAAAAGATTCTTCTCCACAGGCATGAAGAACAGCGTCAAAAGGTGAAATCCTCATAACCTAATTAGAGAAAAAAGAACCCTGGTTCTACTCCTCCAGGAGGGACAACTTCATGAGTCAGTAATGACTCTCATTACCACGAGTAAATGGAATATGTTCTCCAGATCACCTCAAAAGCTGAGAAGAGTTACTGCCTAGTGGGTATAGGACACATTATAAGATGCAGGGGAAGTGCATTTTGGGACTGTACAAGACTTCTGGGATGTTTAGATGAAGAATCAAAGGAAGGAAAAAGGAAGCATTGAGGTTGTTTGGGAGGGACAAATCATGAGAAAATGGATGGGTAAAAGGTGTGGCTGTGTGTTTAACAGGCTACTGGGCAGTACACAAATCTAACCATGTTCTGCACCTGATGAACAGGCTTGTTATCTTGAATTCCACTTCTAATTATTTTCTGGGTGAGATGTTCCTTCATATATTCTATGTACCTATGTGTGTGTGTGTGTCTGTGTGTGTGTATCCAGAGATTTATATCCACCAGATGGACTAGAATCATGGGCCAGAGGGGACAATATTTCACTGGTACCGGCAGCTGGAGCAAGGGAGGGTATATACTGCTGAGTGATCACTAGCAAATACCAAGTCAGACTAGTCAGCCAGTTGGATAAAAATCTTGGGATCCCTAAGTTTGGGCCAGACCAGACAATGATGAGAAGAGACGGTCTGCAGAGTGGCTACCGGAGGGAGCAGGCAGTCTGAATCAACTGGGAGAGCAGCTGTTGGGTCAGCTGAGAAACACACTTGGGTGTGTGTGCGTGCATGAAGGAGGCAGCTAGAGACAGGAAGATCCAAGCGTGTGGGTGTGTGTAGGTGGGGCTCGTGTGTTCACCCATGCACATTGACCTGCAGGCCTCTGTGACTCTCATGACAAGATGCCAGCAACTGAGGAGAAACAGGATACAGGGACAGTCTGGAGAGCTAGTAGATATAGAAGACCTTCATCTTGAACTGCCATAGAAGAGAATGGAAGAAGGCTGCTGGTGCTGTTTGTGTTTATATGAGTGCTGTGTACCCTGACTGTGGTAACTTGTTCACTGGCTGTACTTGCAAGTGGATGTGTGTTGCATAGATGTGATTTTAAGTGTCAAGGAAGACATAAACTTATCCTCTCTAGTGGTGGGACTTAGGATCACGTAACTGAAAAACCTTGCTTTATCCGAATTACCAGATTCAACAATTCCTGACTAGTCTACTCTCTATTTCATCCTAAATATCAGATTGTGTCATTATTTTTAAATTCACCATAACTGTTTCATATTCCATGACTCACAGAAGAAAAGAGTTAGAAAAAGAAGTTTAAGAATTGTATTTTTAATAACTTAATCCACAAAAACTGATTTCTGTTTTATATATATATATTGAAAAAAACCCACAGCTTCTTCTTATAGATTTTCCTTAAGCTCACCTTTAAATAGAATTCTATATATTAATTGTAGAAACAGTACAGAAAGAAAAATCTGCATGGAACTTCAAGGAAGACAAATATATTGTGTGTTTTCTAGTAGGATATGTACTCTTAAGTATGTTCCAGTGGTAGGGAAATAAATAAGTATCCAGGTGTTGAGTCAGGATCCCGAACTGAAATGAGGACAAGAGTTTAAAAGTACAGACAGCAAGAAATAATGAATAATTAACACAAATTAAACAAGTACTTGAAATGGTTTGTTATGCAAATTTATCCTGCTGATTGCAAGCATTTCTCATTAGGGATTTGTTAAATGGATCAGTGAAGGTGTTGCAAATTTGGGCTGCTAAAAGCTGAGAACTGTCTGCACCAAACTGGAAAAATTTCAAATGCCTCTTTAAGTGGAGAGGATTTCAGCACTCGTTTACCATCCTTACCATGAACAGCAGGAATGAGTGCACCCCTAGCAGGTTTGCCTGACAACACCAAGCTTTGTGGTGTGGTTGACACACTGGGTGGAAGTGTTGCCCTACAGAGGGACCATGATAGGCTTGAGATGTGGCCCCATGAGAACCTCATGACAGCCCATGAGAATCTCATGATGTTCAACAAGGTCGGGCACAAGGTTCTACACCTGGGTCAGAGCAGTCTCAAGCACAAATACAGACTAGGTGGTAAATGAATCAAAAACAGCCCTGAGGAGAAGGACTTGAGAATGTTTGTGATGAAAAACTCAGCGTGACCCAGCAGCATACACTTGCAGCCCAGAAGGACAACCACATCCTGGGCTTCATCAGAAGCAGTGTGGACAGCAGGTCAAAAATTGAGGTGATCCTCCCCCTCTAGTCCACTCCTGTGAGACACACCTGAAGTACTCTGTCCAGCTCTAGGGCCACCAACAGAGGAAAAATATTAAATTGTTGAAATGAGTCAAGGGGAGGGCCATTAAATTCATCACAAGGCTGGAACACCTCTCTTATGAAGAGAGGCTGATAGGTTTGGGTCTTTTCACCCTGGAGAGGAGAAGAATCATGGGGATTTTATCCAGGGTATTGCTCAACATATTAAAACATTTAAGTTGGTCTAAACAGAGTGAGAGGTGCCTGTGGCAAAATGAGGAACAGCACAAAATCCATATTGGAAGAGTTCTTACACAAATCAGTTAAAAGTTTTATTGTGGAAGTCTGAAGTGTAGTGCATCACATTGACTGACATCTGTTCATGCCCATGTATTCACACTGTCTTGCTGATGGTGACTAGAGCCCTAACTAGAATTTTCAGTGTATAGTTTAAATTAAAATATGATAAAAGCAAGACAGTAACAGTATATGGTCTGACAATTAACATATATCTTCTAATTTTAGTGTGGTATCCTAGGAGTTATGGTGATTAATGGACTTGCTCTGATATTGCTTGTGAAGATGGAACTATGAATCGGAAATTCTTGACAGAACTTTGCCATTATTTTCTGGGATTAGTCTTCTGTTGTAACACAAGTTATTTATTTTATTATACTTTACAAAGAAGTGGTAGGTAAAGTTTAAATATATTCATAGATTGAAATTTTGCTTTAGTTCATTGTGAACAGTTGGTTTTGTCCTTGGTGCTAATTTAGAAAAGAAAAATAAAAAAGAAAAAAAAAAGAAAAAAATTATTTTGAAAAAAGAAACTATGTTGCAAATTTGCTTACAAAACAAATGTGCAAATATTTTCATGAAGGCAATCACTGATGCAAGTATGAAAATTAACTGCTTTGGTTACCAGCCAGCACTTGGGCTGGCACAAACTAGAGTAGAAGTGAGATTACTTTACATACTTGCAGATATTCCATGCAAACTGAAATTGTATGGAACATCGTGGGCACATCTTCATGTTGAGGAAGACAGGTAATTTTGCCATAAAAAACAGAAGGGTCATTCCAGGGCAAAGTAGCTGAATTTTTTAAAAGGAGGAATGAAACAGTGTATTCACTAAATCATTGTTAAGGTAATAATTAATTTTAATTAAACTCAGAAATTAACATACGCATGTTAAGTTCAGAAAGTACACATAGAGTTTCTCACTTCCCTTCTTTACTTTTTTAATGCAAAAATCCATGTGTAGAAAGTTCAGAAATGACGATGTGAGGACCAGGATTGGATACAGTTTCAGTTTCCTTGCTAGCACTGCAAGTGAAAGAGTTGTTCAAAGAGATGTTGTATGTGGAAAGAAATGTAGAAAACTAAAATGAAAACCCCATTTTTTTTCAACCCAGGACTTTTTCTCCAGACAGCAGTTTTTGTGATTGTTATGAGTAACTACTCCTAATACCTTCAATGAGATTATTTATGTGGGCTTATTAAATGCTAGTGTTGTTTAATAATATAACTTAAAATAAAGAGTAAGTACAGCCTGTCATAGTAATTGTAAACAAAATTTTATTCTGCTTTTGTTAAATCTCTAGCTATCCAGATCAATCTTCATTTCTTTTTATACTGTAGCTTTAAATACTGTCAATTTCAATTTTTTTTCCTCTGGAATTATATTCCATGACTGGAAACAAAATTGTTTTTTGTCCAGGGCATTTCTCCAGTCTTGTTTTATGACCTCTAACATTTTGTCCCACTTTTTCCATCTGTAACATGATGATAATAATTTTGATATTTCCTTTTTCTATTGACATAGTAAGTGAAGAATGACATGGGGGAGAAAGAGGCTTGGACAGCTGAACTAATTAAAGGGCTTCAAATGCTGGCTGAGTGAAATACTACAAATACATGTATCACCATCTGCTTGCTTATTGATCTTACTAGTAGCACCATTGTTTTCTTTTCAAAATAATTTGCTACCAAAGGTAATATTTGTTTCTGTACTTACTTGTACACATATTTGCACCTACCATGATACATTTAGCAAAGTGTTGCCTGTTATCTCAGATAACATTTCACAAACTCTGCACTGTTACCTCAGAAGAAAAACTCCTGTCACTCCTCCAAGCTTCACATTCAATATAACAAAGGACAATTCTACATTTGATCTATGGAGCTTCCTATTTTCCTTACCTTGCAGAATGTTGTTTTAGTCTACTGTATCTTCTTTGTTGGCCTTTTTTTAACTAGTGCTTGCTTGGTCAGTAGCTTTGCCCTTGGGCAAGGGTTTGATGAGCTTGTGAATGGGCATGATGCCATCCAAACAGATGTGATAGAAAATAATCAGCCGACAGGCCCTCTGTATGTATAAAATATGCTTGTAAAGGGCAAGATTCTAATCTGGAAATGTTCAAATAACTGCTTACACCATGAAGTATTTGGGTGATGGATCTACCATTGTTGATCTAGTTTTGAATTCTACTTAAACGCATTGCTTTCAGGGTAAACAAGGGAAAAGTTTTTGATGTCATACAGAGAAGCATTTTATACTGTTAGAAATAAAAGTCATTTTGCTAGCAGAGCAAAGGGATTCCCTTTCTTTTTTTTCTCTGAGTAAGAAACTTCATGCAGTGTGCCAAATCTGATTTCTAAATTTTAGTTTCAGGAATAGTGAGTTACATAACTGTTTAAGCATTAACATTGACTTTATCTCACTTAAGTTCAGGCATTCAAATAATGAATCCTTTTTTTAGATTACTTATAAAGAATCTTTTCCCTCAAAGGGAAAAAGAACTTTCTGCAGATTGCCACTCAACTTTACTATCATCACTCTCTAATATGTAAAAGAATGTCTTCTAGAACATCCTGTCATTTATTTTCATTTTTGCTGTAGCCTTATATTGATTTTGTGTGGAGAGATTTTGGTAATGGGGCAACAACAGGAGTGGCTGCCAGAAGCTTCCCTTATGTTTGATAGAGCTAATGCCAGACAGCTTCAGGACTGCTGGCCAAGGCCAAGCCCATCAGTGACAGTGTTGGGGATAATGTATATAAGAAAGGAAAAAACCTGCTGTACAAAAGTAACTTTTTAAAAAAGTGTGAAAATATGTGAAAGCAACAGCCCTGCAGACACCAAGATCAGTGAGGAAAGAGGGGGACAAGGTTCTCCAGGTACCAGAGCAGATATTCTCCTGTAGCTTGTGGTGAAGGTCATAGGGAGGCAGGCTGATCCTGCAGCAAATGGAAGTCCAGAATGGAGCAAAGGTCCACCTGCAGTCTGTGGATGACCCCTTTCCAGAACAGGTGGATGTGCTGTGAAGGGGTTGGAACCCCATGGGAAGTCTGCACTTGAGCAGACTTCTGGTTAGACCTTTGGACTTGTGAAAAGAGGACCCCACAATGGAGCAGGATATTCCATCCCATGGGGGATCAATGCTGGAGCAGCCTGCTCCTGAAGGACTTTCAGCAATGGGAGGTACCCAACACTGGGACAGAGACAGATTGTGAGGAGTCCTTCCCCTGAGGAAGGAGGAGCAGCACAAACAGCCTTTGATGAACCCCATTCCCCATTCCTCTGTGCCACTGAGGGGGAGGAGGTAGAAAACTCATGACTAAATTTGAGCCTGGGAAAGAAGGAAGGGGTGGGGAGAAGGTGTTTTAAATTTAGTTTTTATTTCCCATTATCCTACTCTGATTTGATGGGTAATTAATTTCCCCATCTTGAGTCTATTTTGCCTATCACAGTAATTGCTGGGTGATCTGTCCTTGTCCTTATCTCAACCCATGAGCCTTTTGCTGCATTTTGTCCCCACTGTCCAGTTGAGGAGATGGATGATAGAGTGTCTTTGGTTGGTAGCTGGCATCACAAGACTTTACAAATAAAATGAGATAAATATTTGTACCACTAAATTGTTAATTTAATAAATAATTAAATAAACAAGATTGGTTAGTGTAGGGGCTTGACTTTCCCTCGTAGTGTTGTCCTCTCACTGTATCTGTATTTATGTGCATAGGCTCAGGGTGATCCTCCTTTGGTCCTGATTGTAGTTATTTTTATTATTTTTATCTTTTTATTTCACATCATCCTTTGCTTGCCAGCCAGGTCCACTTCTTCCTCCCATGACTGTGAATCATCTTCTCCCTGTCTTGGTGCACCTTTTTCAAAACTCTCATCACCAGGTTGACCAGGCTGCTAAATATTTTTTCCCCCAGCTGTAGACCTATAACTGAATTGAATAATTAGGATGGACTCATCATAGAGACCATAAGCATCTACATTTAGACTCCCAAATTTCCAAATCTCTATATTGTTACCCAGTGTCTTAATAAGTACTAACTTTAGAGTAGACCCTGGGGTTCCAGCTTCAGCTGTAGCTGACTTTATTGACTATCACTGTTAATTATAATAAGATTTGAGAGACTTGGATATCATCTAGGTTCTTATATTCAGTGTTCTCCTCAGGTGTTCCCTAAGCATGCAACACCATCTGGAGTGTCCTAAATTATCCATCTTGACCTCCACCTACTAACTTGGAAGCATGTTGATATATTCTCTACATTCTGCGTCAAACCTGCTCTGTTTTCTGAGATATCCTGAGGACCTTTGTGGATACTAGTAACCTGCTTTAAGGTAGGTGGTGTGAGCTGTTAGAGACCTAAATCCCCCACTAAATGTTTTCAAGGGCCTAAGAACTAAAGTAGAGCTTGGAGCTATTATTATCCTAGCACTGGGGAAGAAATTGGGAGAAATAAGTCCTTCTTTATTTTGCTTTAGACATTTTTGCCAGGCAGACAGAAGCACAGTTCCAAAGCAGACACAGATCTTCAATTGCTTGCTCAACCAGAAGCTTGTATCTAGAAGCTACATACATCCATTACATGGACTGAGGCACATGGAAAAAAACACCATTTTAGGTATAAGCACTTGTCATAGGCATTTGGTTGCAGCAGAGCGTGAAGATAATAATGAATATAAACCCATGAGAAAATGGGCTTTTAAAGTCCTATGGCACAGAGGGCAACTTGTTTGCTTTTTTTTTTTTTTTTAATAGTGGGTCTTACAATTCTGCAAAATATTACCAACCAACATAATAATAGAAACATGGACATAAATTTTATTTTTGCTTTCTCTGTTAAAAAAAAAAAAAAATTGTAATTTATTCATCACTTTATATTTTTAGAAATTACCTAACATTTAAAAATTCTAAATCTGTTTGCAAACCTATTTCAATATCTGATATCGTCATTAGCTAATAAATCAGTAGAACAGCTGTGATTATTCCCACTATTTATGTAATCTTAGGACCAGCAGACATTTATTACTCTTAGTCTACATTTTGCTTGAAAATGCAATAATGAAAAAATGCACTTTCACTGACTCTCAGCTATTTATGTCTGTTACTAGATAAAGTAAACTAATGAAGAAACAAACATTAATGGAACAATCATTTCATTTTAGAACAATCATTTCATTTTAGGTGAGAGAAAAATCAAATAATTTTGTCTAGGTACATTCTTGGTGTCCAAATAAATGTTAAAGAGAATGATGCACTTTTCCAATTGATTTTTCACACAAAGTAAATCTTTTTGTAGTGCTTGCTCACTAAGTGAATAGCAGAATATGGATTATCTTGTCTTTTTTTTCAGTAAATGCATCTTTTTCTGATGCACAAATAAAATATAAATGAACAATGCATTAGACAAAAGCTTTTAAATCAGATTTTTTTTCCTTTTATTAACTTTCTATTTCATTAAACCAAAGGGAAGAATTTTTTTACTTCTCCCATCACTCCCCACTCCCAAATAATTTGTCAAGGGTTGGACATTCAAATGGACTGCACTAAAAAGAAGGAAGTGAGCAACCTTTAGGAAAATATCCCAAAGATGGTGTTTCATGGTAGTTCTGTCTTAAGAACGGAAGTTTGTATGTGAAATGTAGATGAAGCTTGAATCTTGAATATTACTATGAAGCTAACATGTCATTCTTAATCCAGCCACAATAAGGAGTGATGCCTTTATCAAAAACAATTCTTTGATACCTCTGTTCAATAGCATTTATGAAAAGTACCTAGTTAAATAAAAAACAACACTTTTGTTCAGTGTTATATACATTTTTTTTCAGTCCATTTGGCCAATGAATTAGGAATCAAGTGAAATTTTATTCAGGAAAAGAACTATATCATTTATGACAAGCAGAAATGGCTTAACCATAATGTTTTATTTGTCATTATTTATTATTAGCCCCTCTCAAACTCATAAATCTTCATCCTTAACTCACAGTTCTCTTTAACTAGTTAAGTACTTGCAGCCCTTAGTTAGTTTCCCATTTCAAAGCTTTCAGATTCTTGGCAGACCTTCTAGATCCCTTCTGCATTGAACAAAAACTCCCACCAACTCCATTCAGTTACTATATTTCTTAATATAGATTTTAATACCTGACAAGAAGTAAGTCCTTCTTCAGCCAGAGATTCCGTGGCTGCTTAGAGAGAGTTAATACAGACAGTTATATTTGCTCTTCCTCTTGTGTTACAACATGAAATCTGTATTGCCTGCATCCCACAGAGAGCTGCTAAAACCTCTTTTTGTGTATTTTAAGCCTATAGGGTGGTGTGTTGTAATAGTAAATCATTCTGGCCAGGCTCACTGCAGGCTTCTTCCTGTATAGCTCTGGTGTGATGAAAGTGGTTAAATGAAATATAACTCTGGTCTGAACTGAACAGAGCTCTCCAAAAAGGAAAGGCAGAGGAGAAGATATTCCAAGTAATACCAATCTCTCCTTTCTGTCCTCATTGTCACTGAGATTGAGTGAATTCTTAAAAGTAGGTATAGGAGAAGCCACCCAGCACTTTACAACCTTTTCCTTATCCCCTTCCCTCCTCACCACCCTGTTGAGGTAAGGGCTGTTTTCTAAGCATCCTAAAAAGTGTGGATTGGCAATTTTATTTGAGAACAGCAACCCTGAGGTGTCCTTTGCTGATATCCTTCATCAACAACAGAGTGACAATGTCCAGGGCCAGGAATCATGGATCTTTTTCATTATGGGTGTTGATCAAAGGCTTTACCCAATTAAGTTGCACCTCAGCAGAAGAAACTGGGGGCTTAACAAGGAAGAAAAGGTGTGGAGAGCCAAAAGATTCAAAGTGGAAAACCTCTTTTTATTATATCTGAGGACTGACAGTATATCTTTTTATGCACTGTTTTTTCCAGTTTTCATTAATGCCACAGATTTCCTTCTTACCCCAGTTTTAGTATCTCTTTGCTCCATGTCCCCCTAGAAACTCTGGTTTCATTTTTTATTTATAAAAGGTGCTGTCTGATCTAGATTGCACCAGCCAGTATTTGGAAGCACAAAACCTCTCTGCCACCCAGCCACATCCTTTAGGCAAACATCCAGTACATATTAAATAAAGAATTCTAATTCCTTACTGCATTCAGTTTGTGTAGCAATGTTTTACTAGCAGGATAGAGGCTTAAGGCATGGCTTCTGCAAAAAGGCACCAGGAGCTACCCCTTTGTCCAACAGAGCTGATTTTAAGATGGACCCTTATTTTGTTAAAGCCAAGCCCATCAGCAATCTGTGATAACATATTTCAGGGAGGGTAAAACCTGCTGTGCAGCAGCTGTGTGAGAAAGTAGTGAGAAAGCGTGGCAAAAACAACTCTGTAGATACCAAGGTCAGCAAACAAGGAGGGGGACAAGGTGCTCCAGGTGCAGAGATTCCCCTGAGGTCCCTGGTGAAAGCCATGGTGAAGCAGCTGTGCCCCTGCATCCCATGGAGGACCAGAGTGGAGCAGAGATCCACCTGCAGCCCATAGAGGACCCCACACCAAGAGCAGGTGAATGTGCTATAAGAATCTGCTGGCCAGGAAGAGCTCCTGCTGCAGCTTGCTCCTGGCAGGAACAGAGGTCTGTGGTGAGTACACACAGGATCAAGTTTCCTGACAAGAACTATAGACTGTAGGGAACACATCCCAGAGCAGTTCTTGAAGAACTGAAGCCTGTGGAAAGCATCCACACTGGAGAAGTCTGTGAAGGACTCCATCTTATGGTAGGGGCCCCACTCTAGAGCAGGAGAAAAGAGTGAGAAGGAAGGAGCACCAGAGACAAACTGTTATGATGAGACTCCAACCCACATTCCTCATCCATCCTGCACCACTCAAGGCAGGAGGAGGTGGAAACTTTATCAGTACAATTGAGACAGGGAAAAAGATGAGGTGGGGGATAAGAAAAGTGTTTCCAGTTTTGTTTTATTTCCATCAAGTCAGGTTTGTTTTGCTCATGATGGTAGAAGATTTTGATCCACAAATTTTTCATAATATTTTCTTCTCTTTTCCTGCTGAGGTGGTAGAGATTTGTCAACAAGAGTTAAAGGGTAAGTTATGTTAAAATCATGGCAGTATTAAAAAACATGAATATAGATGTGCCTCAAAACTGCAGCTTATGTTCTTAAGGATGGGATGGCTGCGAATGCTACAACACGCAGAGTCACTAATAGACCAAAGAGGCCAAGAGGAAAAAAAAAATCTGACCCCTCTTCAAAAATTCAGGGTGGTATTAGGTTTTTGGCCTGTGTACAAAGCGATGACATCTTTAATGGAAGAAAAAGTTTAGGAAAGAAAAGTGTGCAAAATGCCTTTTTCAGTGGTGTAAAACATGGTTCTCTGACATTAAATAGCCAGTCTGTTTTTTGCATACACTGAGGATTTCTGATGGAGCCCTAGGTAATATTTGGAGAAAGGGGCCATCTCAGAACTCCAGAGGGCCAGCATAGGGAAAAGACATTCGATGACTGTAGAAATAATCTGATTCTACTAAAATACTGCAACTATGATACTAGTTGGGCAAATGACAAGAGTAGCAGAAAAGGGAGCAAAATAAAACCAACATTTATGACCTCTTTTTTGGGAAATCTATGCAAGACCACTGTCTCCTTAGTCCTGGTCTTGATGTCTTCCAGAAGACATGGAGAATTACAAAGGAAACAATATTGAATATAGCATAGTTTTACTGGAGGACTAATATATTAAATAATAAGTTTTTCATCATAAGATGTTAAAATTTCAGTTTCTTTTTGCCCTGAAAGAATGTTTTGAGGTTGTTTCTTGCCTATCTTTATGGAATGATTTTGTTTATCAAATTTTGTTGAGTTTATTAATTGTAGAAATCCTTAAATGTGTAAAGAAAATGTATTCAAACAAGATTGCATTAACCATAAAGAACATGAGGCTTTTACATCTAAATAACTTCAAAAGTTAAAAGTGAAATTTGTTCTTACAGTTTTGCTGTTGCTATGATTGACGGAAAGTTTCTTTGTAGCAGCAAATGCTGAAAGTTTAAAGGAATTTTCTTCATCTTTAGGAAACTTGCTCAGTTCAGACTTGTCTGGCATTTTACTGATGTTTGATTTCAAAGAAAATAAAAGAGGACTTCTTCCTCCTAAGTATTTCAACAAATCTGATTTTTGGATTGGTTCAACACTTTTTAATTCAGCACTTGATTTCAAGTAATTTCTTCAAGGCACTAATGAGTCTTTCTTGTGATTCTCTGTAAATAGTTGTTGAACAGGACCATGATTCTATGATCATTTGAACATCTAAGGTTTCCCCCTTGGTTGTCTCACTTACTTCTCACGTAAAATCAATTTTCCTATTTTGGCTCCCAGTACAAAACATTTTTCTATTTTTAATTACTAAAATGAGCACATCTGATAGCATCTTTGACTGTCTTCCCTGTTAGCCTGTAATAATCTGGTCAGTTTCTCATTTGCTCTTATTACTGTCACTAATTCTCTAGAGATATATTGTGTCAACAAGCTTATCTGCTTGAAAATGCCACTCATTCTTAAGTTCTGTATTCTATTATATGAAATATAATCTAAAGTCTGTTTGAGTCCTGTGAAGTTACTCTAATGTGTTATATAACAGATGATATTTTCCAGAATCTCTATTATTTCAAGAATCTAATCCTTACTATTCACTCCTCTAGAAAATTCACTGACATACATTGTCTTTAGCATCCCTGGAAATGCCAGTGGAATGAGTAAGTCAATGCTCAATATCCTTCACTTGTTCTTCTCACCCTTCTTGCAGAGGAGTTTTCGTATTCACTTATGCTTCCTCTTTTCTGAAATTGATGTTAAATATCTTCTGGATGATTTAATTTTTGTATTTCTCATATTTTCTTGCAAGCTTGTGGAAGTCTCAGATTTTTTTAGCACACATTATTTCCCCTTCCCGCATTCATACTTGTCAAGCTTTTTACTGATATTTTAACTTTTTCTTGCGCAAATTCCAAGATTTACTTTCCTTCATTTACTTGAGGTATGCCTCTCCTTAGAGAATGTTCTCCAGGCTTATTCCAGCTCCTGTAATTGCACATCATACAGCTTTTCAAAATCTTCTTTCCATCACTTATTCATTTCCTATCCGTAGCAATTTGTCAACACTTGTCTCTCACTGCCAACATCTTCAGTTCAGGTCTTCCAGTCATCTGCTTTATCTCATCACACAAAGCCTGAGGCACATTTCTGCTCACATACTCTTGTGCTACTTTGCATTCTTTGCTTATTGTTTGCTTCTGTAGTGAGTTCGCTTTGTCAATTTGCTGTATTCTGCTTTCAGAATTGACTCTTGCATTTTATTCTTGTTCAATGGCTTTTAACTCTTCATAATTTTATGCCTCATTTATTATCTTCTATTCATCTCTTTAGTTTTTAATATTGTTTCTCTGGCTGATCCTCTAATATGACAGTTGTCTAGTTGTCTCATGTGCTTTCTCCATATGTATTAATTTCTCCAAGTGGTTTCATAGAATGAATCAAGCTTTCGTTATACTCAAATGGGACAAGTTGATCCAAATGAAATTTCATTTTGTATCTTAGCAAAAATATTAATCTCTTTGTTCACCCAGGATATTTTTTTTCCCTTACAAATTTTTGTAAATTACAGTTAACTCCCACTTAGTTTATGAACAGACAAAATCAGTCTTGATATCTTTCCCAACAGAGGTGAAATGGAGATTACCCAGCAATACCTGAAAGAAGTTTTGCAGAAGTGGAAAAGGGGGTCCTGGTGGAAACCAAGTTGAATGAGAATCAGCAGCACACCCTTGTTGTGGGGAAGGCCAGCTCCACACTGGGCTCCATCAGGGAGAGCACAGCAGCCATGTAGAAGTAGCCAGTGGGTGCGAGGAAGAAAATACTCTTTGCTCTTCACCACTTATAAGACTTTACCTGCAGAAGTGTGCAGTCAATATTGCACGAGCGATACCTAGTTATGGCAATTAACCTTTGTGTCTGCTTAAAGAGTGTGGTAAACTGGTGCTCTTAAGTATGGCAGAAGTCAATTGTCAGCCAAACTGAGCTACCATAAGTAAAGAGCATGTCCTTTCAAATTGTGTTTCTCTCCACTTTACTATATATTGTAATTAACTTCAAAGAGAAATCCTTTAGCTGAAGAAATCTCTATTTTTCATGCAGTTTCTTAGGATTTTTCTAGAGAAATATCCTTATGGATATTTCCAATATTTTTCTCTAGATTTTTCTCATTCACTACATCTAGAGACTGAGACAGACAAACATTTGCATTTAAATAGTATGGCTGGTTGCATCTGTTTTAGGAATTCTGTTCCAACAAGTACAGTATTTTGCAGCATTTAATTAATTTTGTTTGGGTACGTTCAGTACCACTCCCAGGAACTACAAGATCAGAAACAGCTGGAAAGACATTAATCACTTATCTAAACATGCAAATAAGTAGAAAGTGAAGCATGAAATTACTTTCTGTACACTACATGCTATGTTTGTCATCAGTGTGCTGATGTAAGTATGACAATACTATTTATTTGGGTCTGTGATCATTAGCCTTGACTCTTGTTTAATGTGTTTTAGCAAACATTACTTGGAGGTAAATCCATGAGTATATTGTACTTGTATTAATTAGGTTGTCTCATTTAATGTGGTTGACAAAAATCTTTTTCTTCCACCATCTCATTCTAGATGAGCTAAACCCAGCACAAAATAAACAGAGTAAATATTTTTTTTCCTTATTTACTGTCCAATTTATTAGGTCATAAACACCAATAAAAACTGCTTGTTTTCCCTAAAGTGTTCCCTTAAAATATGAGAGTTTGATTTCAAAGTGAATGTATCCATTTTTACTCTAACAAAAATATTCAGAGAACACTACATGTTTAGCCATGTACCTGGGAAAAACTCATCCTGGTGAGGATGCACCTTGAGTCCTGTGTCTGGTTCTGGGTCCCTCACTTCAAGGAAGACATTTAGATTCTGGAGTGTGTCCAGAGAAGGGCAACAAAGCTGGTGAATGGACTGGAGAGTTAGTCCTGTGAGAGAGGCTGAGGGAGCTGGGGTTTTTTAGTCTGGCGAAAAGGAAGCTCAGGGAGCATCTTATCACTCTCTACACCTACTTGAAATGATGTTGTACCTAGAGGGAGGTTGGTCTCTTCTCCCAGGCCGCAAATGGCAGGGTGTGACTCAAGCTGAACCAGAGGAGGTTCATGTTGGACATCAGGCAGAATTGCTTCGAGGAAAGGGTTGTTAAGCATTGGGATGGACCTCTCAGGGGTGTGGTGGAGTCACCGTCCTTGGAGGAGTTCAAGAAACAACCGGCCATGGCACTTGGTGCTATGGTCTAATTAACAAGGATGTGATTAAAAGGTCTTGGAAGTCTTTTCCAACCTAAATGATTCTCTGATTCTTTTTTAAACAAAACACTAGAATAAGTAGAAATAAACTGTATGCTTGTGTATTTGCTTATCAATGTATCACTATACATTTTGAACTAAAACAAGGTTTGAGAAAGTATTAAGTGTACTTTTAACATTCCATTATCTCATCAGCTGGAAATATAACCATCAGGGTGTGAGGAATTGCTTAAAAATGGAAATCTAGAGCTTTTTTAGATGCTGTGACTCTAACTCTTGAACTCTTGTTTCTTCTGTGTGGGTCCATTAGGTCTTATCCTTCTGTGCCAAAGTTGTATATATAAATAAATATGTTTCATATAATGGCTCTAAATACTCATATTTAGACAACAGAATTTTTCTCCTGTGTTCAAAAACCTCAAACCATCCTTCTAGGGAATTTGAGTGTCTGCAAAGTAAACAACCTTTCTTTTTCTTTCTTTTGAATTTTCGTAAAAAAGACGGGATAAAAAGAGAAAAATCTTTCAAGTCTATTTGAGATCATTTTGTAACATGTCTACCAACATAGTTATAATTAATATGTGTTTTCCCATTAATACAGTAAAATGTCCTAAACACAACTAAAACCTATGATCAGTAGTCAGTTTTGTTCTCAAGAGAGAGATTATTTTTTTCAGTCTTTTTTTACTTTGATCTCTCTATAGCATATGTTCACACATCAAGTACTAATCACAGTATTGATAAAATATGAAATATATTTAATCAATTTATAGTTTTTATTGAAAATAAGGTTGGTCTTGCATCTGGAATACATTGTGTGTGCTGATAGTATTAAGTCTTAGTCAATAAATTTCTTCTGGTGCTTTTAGTGTTTTGACAAGGTTACTTTATTCATAAGAAAATGCATATTCAAAAAACATTTATAATGTCTTTCTGGAAGACCTGGAGGGAAGGGGGAAAAATAACATCTCACAACAGAAACACTACACATATTCAAGCCTGCTTCTATTTTTCCCAGTCTATTAACTTCTCAAGGAAAATACTCTGGAAATGCAACAGAGGAGACATCAGGGAAATGACTAACAATATATAACAAAAAATAAGGTTTTGCACAGGGTTTAAACAAGTTCCAAAAGTTACAGTGATTCATTGCTTTGATCATCAAAAAGAATTAGTAGCTGAAACTGAAATGAAAGACATTACTGGGCTTTGATCAGTTTAACAGTTATAAGACAAATTCTGTGAAATCTCTGCAGTCAATCAAGCAAAAAGAAAGAGAGCTGCATGACTGTGTATGTGAGGCATCATCAGAGCTTCTTGAGCATCAGCACAACCTTCATTCTATGATGAGCAGCTGGCCTTAGAGGGCTGAATAATCCTTTTGGAGGACAAGCAGATCTGAACAGTACTGGTTCTGAACATGTCTGCCTCAGGTCTCTCTTACAATATAGAAAACTCAGTCCTGATGTGATCATAATTGGAAAGAATCACGTGTGTTGTTTTTAAACTGATGATTCTTGATTTACGTCAACTTGTCTTTATTCTCTATTCTCTATTGGTTTGGGTTTCTTCTTCCAGAAATCTTGCAAAATATTCTTTTCAGGAAACGAAGGGAAAATCTGTCTTCACTGAAGAGCTAGGTTTGCTTAGGTGCTCTGTCTTTTAACTTTACCAGAATCTATGTGCTAATGGCTATTACAGGATACTTTTGACACTTTTAATGTTGTGTTTACACACATACATTGTCATCTGGAGCAATTCAGAAATCTGAAATTCTTCTGACGATACAGAGAGTATTCTTTAAAAAGGATGTAGCCATCCCTGGTTTTGCCAGAACAAAGCATGAAGATCAAATGGATGTGGGCTTCAGGGAAAATAAGCAAGCCTGATATTTTATCATCTTACTTGGTTTTAATCCATATCACACGAAGTCTGAGTCAAACACTATTCTGGACTGTTTTTTAAGTGCTCACATTGTATAGAAATAGCAGATAGTACATGACAATGTTCAAGACCCCAGCTGAGAGAACTGGGGTTGTTCAGCCTGGAGAACAGAAGTCTCTGGGAAAAGTTAATTGCCGTTTTTCAATAGTTAAAAATTACTTATGAGAAAGACAGACTTTGTATCATGGTCTGCAGAAACAGGACAAGGGGCAGGGTTTTTAAGCTAAAAGAGGGTAACTTTATATTGCAAATAATGTGTGGCAGTTTTTACAATGAGGGCAGTGAAATTATGGAGCAGGTTGCCCAGGAGGTTCTGCATGTTCACATCATTGAAAGAGCTTAAGGTTAGGTTGGATGGGCCTTTGAGCAAACTGGTCTAGTGAAAGCTGTCTCTTCTGATAGCAAGGAGGTTGGACTAGATGATCTTTACAGGTTCTTGCCAATGTAATTGAGTCTATTTTTTTTTTTTTTTTTTTTTATGATGATGATATAATATTATCCCTATTTTACAGAAGACTAAGAAGGTGAAATTCATCTACCTAAAATTGAACATCTATAGGTAAAGTTGTCATGTCACATCACTTTATAATAAATGAAGGAAAGAGATACCTCTCTGGCTATAATTCATAGATTCTGTATTGATATCTGCATGAATTCAGACAAATTCCACTTATGATTTTTTAAGCATCTAAATAGAAAAGAAAAAAGCCCATGAGAAGCATTACTAACTACCCAATTATACCTAATCAACAAAATCAGTTTGGTTAAAAGAAGAATAATATCTGCTTTCAGTAAATGCTGAATAGTGATTGCCTAATAAAAACATTAATATCTTTTAGAGTGTTTCACTGTAATAATAAATATATTGCCAGTAATTTATAAAATATTAAAAAACCATGTATACTTAAAAGTTAAATTATTGCCTTAGCAAACACTTATTAAAAAATTTCAGATCTACAAGTTTGTTACTGTTTTGAAGTCACATGGGGTTTGGTTAAGAAATTGATTAAGATTTAAATGCAAAAGAAGGGTTGTAAAGATTTACTTTTTAAAGGTTATGTGCATTGAAAATTCATGTACTTGTTGAACATTTTGAGAAACTTATACTTTTAATGTTTTGAATTTTCTTATGTAATAGCCTTTATTTTTCAATAGCATTATATGGCTTTTGCAGTTCTTTATTCTGAATTAAAATACTCATGGAACTATTATATGTTGCTAATTTTAAAGACATATTTGAGGGATTTGCTGGAAATTTACCTAAAGAAGATTTGTGGAAAAGAATAGTTTAAAAATGGGTAATTAATAGTGCTAATTTTATTGTGTATTCCTGTTGAGTAATCTCTTTTTCATACTGTTGCCACTATTATATTTTCTTAATAAATAGTGTGTTTTCATTTAATAAAATTAAAAGCCATCTTTTGCAGAATTTTTCCAAAACCTAGCAGCAGATGACTCTTTCTAGTTAAAGATATGTATGCATGTGTAATAATCTGAAAAAGCACATAAAGCTATTTTTCTCTAGCTAGATGTTTGCTTAAACTAACAACATATATATGAGGCGTGAAAAGAAGTCATCTTTTTATACATTAAAGTCATGTGCCCATTTTTCTGTCCTTCTATAATAATTTTTAACCTTTGGCCTTCATACATTTAATTATTTTGGCAGAGGAGGTTAAACATGTTAGTGTTCTGACCTGAAAGATACAGGATTACCTGGAGGTTGTACTATTTGCAACCTGGAGGTTGTTATATTAACAACAGTAATTTCTTACTCGAAAATTCTAGAGTTTAAAATGAAGGCTGAAAATGTTTGCTTTAAATCTACCACACAATATCTGAAAATCAATCTGTCATATTAAAATGAATGTTTATGGTAATTTGTCTTTTGGCTGGGAGGTGTTTTCTTACCTTTCTTACCTTTTTTTTACCTGTGTGTATCTGGCCGTCCGCTGCATCACCGGTGATGCAATGCCCTGTTGTGATTACTGAACAAAAATACTTCTGAGATTAATCCATGTTAGAATGGAAGGTTACAGAAGGGAAAAAGTTGCCAGCAAGAGGCCCCTTTTGTTCTTTACTCTGCAGGTGTCTGTATAACAGCACAGTTCAAGGTTTAGTGGCAGGTCTGTGTTTACTTACTCCCCTCAAAATGAATTATCAATTGTAAAATATATTTTTATATAGTTAAAGTCACTTTTTTTGAAGAAATTGAGAGAATCACTTGTAAAATGGAGAAGGCTTGTTGTCCTGATTAAAAAACATATGCAAACTGGATGTTAGTCCAAAAGTGGGTTTATGTGCCTTTTTTTTGCTTTTATTTTTTGAGCAACAATACTGTATTAGTAGCACTTGTGCCACATGTCTGATGCCTAAAAAATCCTGAAGCTTCATCTTAA
Source organism: Rhipidura dahli (assembly GCA_013399225.1). Classification (NCBI taxonomy): domain Eukaryota; kingdom Metazoa; phylum Chordata; class Aves; order Passeriformes; family Rhipiduridae; genus Rhipidura; species Rhipidura dahli. The sequence continues at coordinate 207,383 of VXAC01005940.1, forward strand.
CCAGCCTATAAAAATAATTGATTTGAGAAACAAGTTTTTCTGAGAAGATTTGCAGAGTTTTCTCTGTCAGACCTCAGTTCCTCCTGGGCTGAATTATTTCTCTTTAGTGAATTCCCTTTCCTTTCTAAAATGCATTCGTTACAAGAAAAAAAAAAAGTCATCCCAGAGTAACATCTAATATTGCTTGAATAAAAATATACATGAAACAGGAGTTTCGTTAACCTTCTTGAAAGGAAGACAGATTTATAATCTTCTTGAAAGGAAGATAGATATAAGTGCAGTACTTTATTGTAAGAATTATTTTTTTTCCTAATAGTAAGGATATAGGTAATCATATGCAGATTAGGATATCACCATTGCAGATGAGAGGGACAGAGGTGATTTAAAAATACCCTTTTAATATAATAAGTTTTTAAAAAGAAATCTTCACTTCAAAGTCAGGAAGGCAAAACAGAAACTAAAATTAACATCAAATGATCTCTGTGAACTAAAATTTTATCAAAATATTTTATTGCTATTTCTGTACCTTATAGACTTATAAAATTATCAGGATTTCTATAAACTAATGCTAAAAGATGGCTGAAATATATTTTATTCTTTACTAAAAGTTTCTAAGTCAGAATTAAAGAAACTAGGTGGAAGAATTGAGAAAAACATAGTTCAGTCATATTACAGGTTAAAACCCAGGAATGTATGTTGTTTACAGATTACCTAATTTTTTATTCCATTAATATTAAAATGACCTCTAAATCTCGTTGTTTTGTGTTCTTGTATATATTGTGATTTTATGTGTGAAATGCAGGTGCATTTATGGACATAATTTATTTTTTTCTTCAGGGATCATTGCATGAACAGGAAAACAACCAGACTGCTAATCAAAGCCCTTAGAGTGAAGGAGGATAGAAGGATACATAAGTGAAATATCACAAAATTCAGAGTATATTTTATTTGCAGCACTCTTGGTTGGATGATCAGATGATTCTTGATTGCAATCAAATGCACCCAGCCAGGACTTGGAGTGCACATGATTTTTAACTCTGATTGGTTCATCTGTGCTTAAGTTTGCAGATTGAACATTCATAGAACACATTGTAAGTGAAGTTGTAATATCAACCTTTTGACTCACATTTAATGCTAATGGCAAAATTTTTGACTTAATGGAAACACATTCAAACTGCAGGAAAATTAATGAGCTAATATCAGTGTTCAGAACCAAATACCCTGATTAATGTTTTCTATAGTTTGTATATCATACCACCACAGTACTCCAAGTAAATATTTGAAAATGTAAATCATGTCTGAGTTATGTGCCAGCATAACTGGATGTATTACAGTAAGCTGCAATTTTTTGTGTTCACATTATCCAACACATTACAGCATTGCAGGATTCTGTCTGAATTATTTGATGAAATACTTTTGTTCATCATTTCTACTTGCAGTTTATTAAATGGAGGTTAAAATTTAGTTGAAATGTAGGCATTTCCCAGTCACATTACTTTTTTAGAAACAAGTCCTTATTTCAGTTATTACCGTCTAACTAAATTTTATTACTTAACCCAGTTTGTTAGGAGAAAAAGAAATCAAAGGCATTAGGTCATACATTTGAATACAGTCTACATCTGTTGCTTTTAGAAGTTATTGTTTTCTGATATAGTTTTCAATCTTCTATGAAATGAACTCAATAATTTAATAAGTCCTATTGGACATTACAGTAAAGCCATTATCTACCATTGCCAAAATTAGTTTCTTTATTGATTAGAATGATTTGGGCAGATAGTAAACTTGTTTGTGGGTTGAAGCTGTGAAAAACAGTGGCTTTTACTCTTTGCATAAAGAAAAAAATATTTCAAATATCTATTTTTGATGTTTCATGCCTATGACTGAATCTCTGAGTTGATAATACAAACAGAAAATTTCACTTGTGGGCTGATTTTACTCCTACATATTTCTACAAAAACTAATGCATAAGGCCACAATAAAAACAGTGAATTTTGGTGTTTCCACCAGAATATAAACTTCACAGGCTTATATGAATTAGTGTAGTTTTGAGAACCAGCAGGATGTCAGCATATCTAATAAATAAAATCTGAATTATTTTCCTGATATTCCAATTTATGATTCAATATAAATATTTTAGTGAGCTTGAGAACCCAAGATTAATGATTAAAAGCAGTCTTCAAGTTACAGAAACAAGAGAATTCTTATTTCAGTGGAAACCAGGAAATCTATTTTGAAATAACACTGGACAAACCAGCTTAGGTAAGAAAACAGGTATGTTCATATTCAAAATTGAGTTTCTAACTTATCATCTTACAAGACCCCATAAAACATTTTTTCATAGGGCTGTAGTTACTTCTTTTTTTCAAAAGGTAATAGAGAAGTGACTCAGTTGCTCAAAAAATTCCAACCAAAACAGGAAGAAGTAGTTTTAATTTATATTTAAATAATAACTAATAAATGGTACCATAATTAATACCTTTAATGGTAATAAATTTGAATATTCCCTTATTTTCATCTCAAGTGTCATAAAATTTAACTACCATCTCTTCAGATTTTAATAGAAATAAATAGTCTGAATCCAAGTGTTTAAGGTAGGAAGCAACACCACCTGCCTTAACATGTTGTATCAACAGCATATTACTAGAAATAGGAATTTATTCAGCATGATGGAGCATAAACAGAATTCAAGAATTTTGGCTTGCATTTGAAAAGGGTATCCTTTGACTTTATTTTAGTAACATTATCCTCATGATGGTTACAGTAGCTAAAACCCCTCTTCAACAAAGAACCTTCAGTGCTTTTGTACACTGATTATACCTCAAGAAATTTGTTTGTGATACGCAGCAAATCAGAATTGGCATCAAGCTGTCATTCCATAGGTCTGCTGATGGACGTACAACATAAGTCCTGTGTTATGTCTGCTTCTATTGTGTGGATATATTTTGATTTCTAAGTCTTATCAAATACTTCTAGACACCTGTACACATGTAGGTTTAGCTCAGATTTCTGCTAAATTCTGTGAGCTTGGATAGTCTATTTCGTTTGAAAACTGATATACTCAGATAAAAAATCTGAGGTGTCTAAAAGCTGGATCTGCATCCCTGATGGAAATTCTGGCTTTATCTAAAAGAGATTAGAGACTTTGGAGAAGGAAAAGAATAATTCCTTAAAATATATTTTCAATTGCTTTTTTTTCCCCCCTTTAGGTATTCCACTACTACAAACTGGTAATTAATTGCTTTAAAATTTAGAGAAAGATGAAATTGATTCTGAGGAATTGGAGACATAGGAAGACACATTTCTTATGCACAAAACTTGCCATGAGGGAAGGTATCTGGATTAATATGAGACTTAGTATGAGAGGAGTAAGTGGAGAGAAGTTTGATTTACCTTCAAAACTGAAAAAAAAAAATCCTCTATGAAACATGGTTATTTGTGGAAAGCACATGTGAATCTAAAGAATCACTGTTTATGATATGTATTTGTTTATAGACTTCTTCATGCTGATTAAGAATTCTCTGTAAATTAACACTAATAACATTTTTTTAAAACCCCAAAAGATTTTTAGAATACAGAGAAAAAAAAATTAATATAAAATTACTGAATTATTTGAAAGATAGTGTAAGGAAGTATTTAACTGATTATCTTTTGAGTATTTATCTACTTTTAAGTAGACCACAATGTAATTTTTCTAATAAAAAACATAATACATACAGTAGGCAAATGCAGGAAGCTTCTGTGTGCAACACAGGGTCTCTGAAGACTGTTTAGATTTTATGGCTTCTTCATCCACTGCATCTGTATTCTGATGCAACAAGTTTTCACTTATGATTAAAGGTATGCATTTAAAAAACGTTTTCATCCTTCCAGTTAATTCAATTTGGCATTATTCATTTCAACTTTTGCTTTGAAATTCCAGATAAAATTATTTTAAGACTTGCTTATGTAAATAAATGTGCATGAAAACAGACGGATGTTGTTGATAGCTGATGCAAAATGAAAATAAAACACAAGGGATAAGTTTTTATCTAGAGGAAGCAATCAAAAAGTCAACTACTGGTAGAACCTAGGGTTAGAATCAATTATGCTAGGTTATTTCTGCCACCTGAGAGACGATTTTGAAAATGCCTTCAACAAGAAAATATCTTAAAAGTGGGGAGGGAGGGGAGACCAGAGGCATTAAGCTGAAGCATTATTTGTGCTAGATGTGTGAGGATCTTAGCAGCAACTAACTTAATTCTTTTCCCTCATTTTGGATGTTGGAGTGGAAATGCAGTGACACTGAGTGAGACATGGCAAGGGGATATTTGAAGAATTTTGATGGTATGCTTACTTTTGAATATGCTTTTATTGAAGATATGTTAACCCTATAGCCACTGAAAAGTACTGAAATACAGTTAAAAAAACATGTTCCAAAGTTTTTATTATCAAATGTATCTTGTTGTCTCTCTTTATAGTATTCTTTTTTATTTTACTGGAGAAATTAGATTTGTGGTTGTATATTTTACAGATTTACTAAAAAAATGTTAGGGTACACTTGAAACCCCCATCTACTAATTTATTTTCTTCTTGATTAAGAGAGACAGTATATAAATAATAACTATTACAAATATATTTCTCCCTCCAGTTTAATATTCACTCAAGTAATTGGAGAAAACCTACATAATGTAACAGTTTTTGGTTCAGCTTTGTCATACGTTTGTATTGGGTCTCTATCAGCCATGACTCATTTAACTGATAGTGTGTGATTCTCCTGAGGTTTCCATCTTGCATAAAGTTACACATATTGAACGTGGGTGTTTAAAGAATACTCATACCCTTTTCAGTTTTCAGCTGTTACCCACATGGTGTTCCTGATCTTTTTCCATGCCACAGCTTGTTTACTGAAGAGGCACTGCATTTTTCCACTAAAAAGTGTTTTGAAGAACAGTGATAGATTATCTTAATTTTCAGTGCCCTTCAAAGGTGTGCCCTACTTAAACTCTATAACCTGCTCTTTTAAAAGCTATTAAGCTGTGTAAATGTTGTTGAGTACAAAATATAGATCAATTATAGTTGCATGTCTGATATAATAAACATGTCTAGAGATCAAGATATGACTGTAATCGTACACATTTAAAGCAAATTTGTTTATTGTAATTCAGTCTGCTTTGTACTCCATTCTTTATGATTTTTGAACTTATCACCACACAGTCTACAAATATTAGCAACTGCATTATAATGAGACAGTTTTTCATTATGAATATTTTTCACTTTATTAATATATACTTTAACTGCAGAATGCATGTCAGTTTTAACAAACATATTTTCTCTCTCTCTCGTTGTTTTCTGGGTTGTTTGTTTAGTTCAGATTTTTATTTGCTTATTTGCTTGTTTAAACTTTGCTGGTCGTCTTCATGTTTGAAAATATTTAGAAATCCCAAGAATGTCTTTGGATGCATCCCCACATCCATAATGCATGAATGTGCCATTCCATCCATCCCTACACTGCAGCAAAGGTCTTGGGTATGTTGCAGGTGAACGGCCTTTTCCACACGTACGGTCTCTTCATACAGAGTAAATGAAGAGTGATCAAAATCCCTTGGACTCAACACATCTAAAAAACGATGTGGAAAATATTCTTTCAGCTCAGGAAAAATATCCCAAACAATTCAAAACTAAAACAAACAAACCCTAACAAAAATAAAACCCAAACCCAAAACCCCTTCTCCTGCAAAACATGTTTACAAAATGAAAGAACTTATTTTCTTCATTGGTTTTAATTTTTCACATTAACTTAAATCAGAATTGTAAGTGTAAAACTTCAAGGGAAACAAATAAAAATATTCAAATTCCATGTTTTTTTAGAAAGATGCTCTAACAAAACAAAAAGATGGTTTCTGTTCCTGGGGAATGAGTAGAGATCAACAATACATTTTGTTTTAAATAGCTGGACAAAAAAAATTAATGTGGAGGTAATTGCATGAAACTGATTAGAAATTAATAGCATGAAATAAATTAAGACTAATTTGTTGTAAGCTGCAAGGCTTTTCAAGGGAAAAAAAAAAAAAGAAAGAAATGGCCAGCAATTTTTTATAATGTCTTTAAGATAAAAGAGTGTAAAATTCCAAATTTCACATCTTCAGTGTCTTGTCTCCTACATGCAAAATGACTACTCCATTTTGAAAAGATTTCTGGTATAATTGTAAAATTAGAAACAGATTGCTGATATTAGTCCTCTGTGATGGGAATCCTAGCCACAGTAATTGCAAGGAGTTTCCTTTTCAAAATTAATTGAAAACACAGCTTGATGCCATTTGCAGTTTAAACCCTGAAACACAGTGCATTAAAATACAGATAGAATTAATATGTTCATATATACTATTTTTTTTTTCAAATTATCAAAGAAAGGACAAGTGAAGAACATCTCCTAAGAGATAACTGCACAAAAAACAACTTCCCTCTCTACAAGGTAACAAAGGAAAAAATATTATCATTTCTTATTCAATTTATACTGTTGTAAGTAATCTTTTCACCTGCATGTTGAAATTTGCTCATATCTTTAAATATCTGCCATACAAAAAAGGGTGACAAGGTCCAAAAGACTCCCTTTTTTCAGGGTCTTCCAATGTCACCTTTGTGTACTTGGTTTGGTCTTAACCATGCTTACTAACAGGGGCTTCTTGGGAGAGTTTCATATTTTTCTGCAAACTATGAATTCTTATTGAGACTGGCACTATTGTATCCCATTTTTCAGAGTGTTGCCTACACAGAAAAACAGCCTTAGATATTGAAATGTTAGTTAGCTTTTGTCACTCAATTCTGTTTAACTAACCAGCACAAATTCTATTTAATGGGACTTCTGGTATCTGACTGCTTACTTGTCAAGAAAGGAACTGCAAGGATCCTACTGTAACTACATTATATTTTAGATTTAGTATTGGTGTTCTTGGAGATGTGAAATTAGCTATAAATCATTATGGATTTTTTTTTTCAGAAAATGATTCAGTTGACATTCTTGTAAGTAAGAATATTTGTTGCTCTACAAGTAGATTGCTAACAATAAAAAATAAATTTTAAAAATTACCTTGATTCCTTTAGCTTTATGATTTGAAAGCTTATGTCCAAGAAGCATAGAATTTGAACTTCTATTAATAAAGCTCTTGCTGAAGTTACTGTTAATAGCACATAGAGAAATATTAATTAGCAATTTTCATAGTATTAAAATATGGTAATTGGTACAGAGAAAATCTGCAGTGTGTTTATGTATGCACTGACTTAATAAGCTTACATGAAGTAAAGTTTAAGCATAAATCAGTCATGACAAGTGTTTTATGGTTTACATTATGTGCCTTGAGTAAGGTAAACAAAATGCTCTGCTGGATCAAGGAAACATTCTCTAAATATGTAACCAACACAGTAAATTAGTAGAATGCATGGAATATGACTGGAACTGGAACATAGTTTTTGTCCACCTAATATGTCACTTATATGATGCATTGATCATTCACATTCAAATATATATCATTTAAAAATGCGCCTATGAGCCTTATGAAGAATTTTGACATTTTTCTAAGCCCATTGATAATGTCTCCAGTTTCTTTAATGTGTTTTGGACTTTTTTCCATGCTTTCAGTATGCCATTCTGCTTCTCTGTTGATTCATAGACTTCAAATTTTTTTAAGAGGACTGTGGGCAAGAGGAGATGTTAGTATTGGTGTGGGTAAGTTAAGTAAAGCTTGCTACTGTGACCAATATTCAAGCAAGGAAAAAACATAAAAGCAATACGGGAAGTACAACTATTAAGGACAGACCAAGTGAAAAGACCTTGTATGTCTGAATATTACAATACTGCTTTTATCAATTTAGAATGGTACTTTTTGCAGGCTGAAAGTAATGCAGGTGCTGCAATATATTGGAATATTGGAATGTATAACTTGATGAGCAGTTGCTTACTCTTCTGAAAGCTAATGGCAAATGTATAACAAAGAGAAGATGGTTGTGTTTGTTACTAACTGTTGTTGGAAGAAATTCTCAGGTACAACTTTCAGGAGTAATTTTGTTTGCTTGCTTGCTTGTGTGATCATTTTAATGACAATGCACTTTATTCTTTCATGAGCTGAACCCAGCTGTGATTAGCAATTTAACTTCCTAAGCAATGGAGAAGAAACAAAGAGAGTCAGTAGATCCTGCACCAGGTGGCAAATAAATAAATTTGGTCTAAGCACCAGCTGACACGAATATCAAAAACAATAACCCAAGAATTATAATGTGAAAGTGGAAAGAGCACCTGGAAAAATGTAACGAAGGGAAAAATCCACCCTGCTATTCTGTCTGGTAATTTCTGTGACTTTGTTGCAGAACATCTGTGCCTGCTCAGTCCAGTGAAACAAGCTGGCCACATGGAATATTCTGCCAATGGATCAACAGCAACGAAGCTATTGGTAGTCCTTGGTAGCCCAGTGATTCTGGCAACAGCAATAACAAATAATGCTCTTCACCATCTCACTGACCCTCTAGGGTATAAATGTTATTCCCAAATAATTTCTATCTGCTTTCTTCTTTAGTATGCCCCTGCTTTCTCTGCGTAGCTGATCTTATTGCCATATACGCCCAACTTCATTTTCTCCTTTTGTACTTCCAGATATGAATGTAAGGTCATGTTTAACTGTGACATCTTTTGAATGCTCTTTACTATCACATCATTTGAACAGGAAAACCATTATGCATTTATGACAGTTGAATATCATACAGAATTTAAAGGGGGAAAAAAAACTTAAATAAAATGCCAAAATTAAATACAATAAAGCATGTTTAGTTAGCTTTATACTATGTAGGGCATAAAACATCATGAAAACATGACAGTGTACTCCAGATGTATTTGATTAACAACTAAAGAAAGGCAAAGAGAGAAGGACATGAGGTTGATCACTGTAAGACTCCATACAGTCACAAGCAGATTACCAGCAAGGATGCTCATGGCACTTTTTAGTCTGAGGCACAGACAGCAAAGTGCTAAATGACTGAACATCCCCATTGCAAGAGGAACATTTCCAAAGGTTCCCTAGGGGATAACTTCAGCCTTAGTACTACCTGTCAGGAAAACATGAAGTACCCCAGTGACACACTTGAGTTCATAGTAAACACACAGAAAGGGAAACTAGCACCACAACACTTCCTCCATGCTGCAGCATGGGACAGGTGTGTTCTGTGTGGAACTGGAGACTGCCAGATGTGGTTCCTGTGCCAGCAAATACCACAGACTGAACATGGAAAAGAATGCTGCCACTTAAGGGGTTAGAGAAGGGGAAAATGACCACTTATTAGCCAAAAACAGTCCCCATTATCAATTTTCCTATAACTCTGTCCACTTAGATTTGAAATACAAACTTTAACTGTTTCTGCTATTCTGTATCCTTATTTTCTTTTGTTTTATTTAAATGAGTGGGGCTTTTCCTAGCAATTGTCTCTTTTCCTTATCTTTAAAACTGCATCTTTTTAATAGGACTTCTCATTTCAACCATTTCATGCCTGTACAACAGAGATCTATTCACCAGTTCAACTGGAGAAATGTTAAAATTATTATCAGAATCTATTTTCTTCAGGAGCCTTCTGGGAACACTAAGATTGACACTAGGCCTCAGTAAAACAGCAATATATTCTAGGGCTATTTATTCGTTTTGCTTTATTCTTGCTAGGAATTGTTCATCTGGGCTCTCCCCTGGGCACGGCATCTTGAAAGACCTCTTACATCAACTAGAAAGCAAAAAAATGTCAAAATAAAACACTTGTAGAAGTTTTGCTAATACTATAGGTCCAACAATTTTTTGCTCAGTTCGATCTGTTTTAATTTTGTATGGTTTTGTTTTCCAAAGTGTCTAATCAAGAAGGTTTAAATTCATTAGTACATATCATCACCTTGGTTTGTACTGGAATTTAGTCAGAGTTTCTATTTTATTTGATTGAATTTACAACTAAGACAAAACCTCTGATTTTTACTGAGGTACATTATGTTCTTTACTGCGTGCATTGTGACCTCATACCACCCATTTATCATAATCAAGAGTACACACTTTGATGGAAACTGATATCAAACTCCCAGCAATGGAACTAAAGCAGTTCAAGATTGAAGACACCACACCATAACTTCTTTTCAGCACCAAAATATGATAAATGCTGGTTTCTTCACTTGTAAGGGTTTCTCATTAGAAGAATACTTTTTTTTCTTCAATAGTCGGCACTCATCACTGGTTTTGTTCATAAGAGAAATTTGTTTGTTTTGCTACTGAAGCACTTAAATTTTCTGTCTGTTTTTAAAACAATAGACATATTGTTATGGCTTCTAAAACAAAACAAGGACGTATTTGTACTGCCATTTTTCTTTCTTTTGCCTCTACTGCAATAGTGAATTTGTAAAACGGTCCCCTTTGATTTCCAAAAAATGTTTCCCATTCTTCCAAATAACATTGTACACCAATTTTCTCTGAAAGCTTTTAAAGCTGTTTATATTCAACACAAGTGTTTCTCACTACACTTCTGTCTCCAAAAGCTTCATAAATACAGGGCTGTCTGTATTTATTTATTGCTTGAAATTATTTTCCCTAGGATATTTCAATATAAACTGCACACATTTAATGACGTTTTGTTTTGATTTGAGCTTAACTCATTCACTGTTGTGCACTTGAGTCATACTTTTGCATTATCAATAACCTGGCAATTATTTTTCTAAGGCATAAGAAATTCTCTCTGTTGCAGCCTATTTGAATAAGGACAATGGATCTTTCAGATGTTTAAGCTGTACACTTCATGTTTAAAGAAGGAATCTGCAAATTATATTGATAGGGATCCTTATAGCCACTTCTGTTAGGAAATGCAATGTTCTAGTGACCCGTTATGTAAAATACACAGGAAAATTACAAATTAAGAATAAATTTTGTAGAATGTTTAAGATTATTCTTGCAACAAATTAGAGAAAATATTTAGAAATGTGGGAAGTAGACAGTCTTAGCCTTATTTCACTTAGATTCATCATCTTTTTCATTGTTGCTTGGAAAGCAGTGTGCACTGTAAGATAAATCAGCTTTATGCCCAAAGACATGTAACATAAAATACAGCTATAATTTGTGGAACCTGTATTTTCATTAACATAATGTTTTACATTTACTTTCTATTCTTTCAAAGAATTGATTGATACATGAATCTTCATTAATTTCTTCCTTCTCCTAGACCCCCTAAACATGCATATTGATCTTACTTGCCAGACAGGTATATTAAATGCCTCTGGCTTTCTCTAAGACATTTGATCAGGAAATGAAAACACTGGCATGTAGTTTGCATTGTTCTTTCTGGTTTAGCTGGCTTTAGTACAAGGTTCACATTAGCTCTGTTTCCATAACCTCAAACTGAATAACATTGGAAATGCGTGATGTATGGAGGAAGCTTAAAGGAAAAGTGCCAAATGAATATTGGTCTTTCATGTCCTTCTCTGGTGAGCACATGTGCAAGCTGGATTCAGGATGGAGAGAGGCCAATACTAAATATTCTCAGTGCACACTATAATGTCTTTAAAATTAATTCCTTTAGAACAAATCCAACGTGTTGATCCAACTCAATATTTTTTTTAAACATCTTGGTCTGCATAAGGTATCATTTACTGTAAGAGGCAGGCATTTGCCACAGTAATGAAAAACGTAAAGAATAGTTTTTGGGCATCAATATGAGTCAGCAATAAAATCCCCAGAAGGATAAACATGATTTATACACAGTTCCATTTTCCATGTGTCAAACATGGACCATTTCACATTGATCTACTCAGACTTATAAACAGACAAAGGATTTTATTTGGTTAAAATGAACACAATCACAGTAAGATCTAATCTTTGACCAATAATTTTTGATGGAAAGTTTAGATGCTGTGCAACAGGTTTTATGCTGTTAGTGCTAGTTAATTTATTTCTTAAAGGCAATTGACTCCTACACTTTCTAAATTATTTTTTTGAAACTCTATACTTTGGCTGATTCGGTCTCTGAAAAGGTGCAGGTACATGTCAATATATTGTTTGAAAGGTACATTTTCCTTCTTGTCTGGTGAGGTAAGTTGTCTCTGTGCAGCATGTGAGGAGTTCTATGAAGCAGGTAGTCACTGCAGCCCATGGAAAGGACCACATCAGAGCAGACAGCCACACTGCAGCCCTTGGAGGACCCCACACTGGAGCAGTCTTTCTGTGAAGGACTTTATCCCATGTCAGGGACCATATGTTGGAGCAGGGATACAGTGTGAAGAGTAAGAAGAGGCATGTATGAAGTGTTATGAACTGATCACAAACCCCTTTGTCATCTTCCCCTGCACTGCTTGGGGATGAAGCACTAAAACAACTGGGAATGACAGAATGAAGTTGAGCCTGGGAGGAAGGCAGGGGTGAGGGAAAGATGTTTTGGTTTTATTCTTTGTTTCTCACCATCCTACTCTTTTTTAAATTGGAAATAAACTAAATTGACTTTTCCTAAATCAAGTCTGGTTTTGCTGTACTACTGAGTGATGGTAACTCCTAAGTGACGTGCCTGTCTTAAACCATTGCTTTCCCATCTCACTCTCTTCTTGTGTCCTATTGAGCAGGGTGAGGGACAGAGCAGCTGGTGGGCATCTGGCAACCCACCACAGTGAATTCACCACAAATTTATTGTTGATACTCAGTAAAATTAGACCCAATGCTAAATGGAGATTTTACGCAGTAATACTGAAAAATCTGTTTAATAATGATGAAATATGTATCAGGAATAGCATTCTACAATCATATTAACCATTTAAAAATTCGATCTAGACTTCTTTTTGCTTAGCAGATAGATAAGAATATATAGGTGCAAGAAAAATAACTTGATGTCCTGAGATTTAGTAAACATATGTACAGAAATATGACAGTAAAAATGTCATTGATTAAATTCTTGATGACTATATGTATATAGGAAGGAATATGTATGTATGTATGTATTCCTAAACCTATGTATATAGGTTTAGGAATGGTATTATCCAGTTAAATGTTCCCACAGAAACCACACCAAACCATGTGCCACTTGCTCACTCCCCCTTCCCCTTCCCTCTCCTCTGTAGGGCTAGAGAAGTACATTGGACACACAAAAGATAAAGATCATGGGCTGAGATAAGAACAATTTACTGAAAAGGGCAATGAGATAAAGAAATGAACAGTTACAGAAACAATGCTAATGACAGAGGGTGCAAGAAGAGATGTGTTACTGATCAAGCCCCCCAGGAAAACCCCTGACAATCAACATGCTACTGTGACCCGGAAGCGAGCCCTTCCCAGATTCCCTGAAAATAATGTGAGGTCATATAGAATAACCTCTGGCTCCTAGCCATGCCTGCTTCTGGCTACTGTATAAAATGTTTTATTATGAGAGTTCATGTCATAAAGGATATTAATTGCAAACTTTTCCACAAAGGCTTTGAAATATCTCAGAAAGAATAAAACTAGCACAATCTACACATTTAAGGGGTTGGAGAAGTAGAAGCTTTGAATGGATACAGGACATAGAATAATTTTAACTTCTACCTTGTACACTTTTTTCAGCTTCTTGGCAACCAAGATTAACCAACATAAAGGAATTGTAAACAGTTTTAAGAAACATTTCTCTCACTCCCTGCCTCCCTCTCCCCGTACTTCTTCCCTCCTCTGTTTTCCTCAGGTCACCATCTAAGTTACACTTCTCATATTTTTTGAATTTGTCCTGATATATAGATATCTATTTTCAGTCTAACACCACCAACATTTTCCCGAATTTTTAAAGTGCCATATATTTAAATGGGTTTGTAGCCACATGATTCTCCATCTGTTTCAAAATTCATCTAAAAATACTTTTCTCTTGTGGGCTTCTCCATGTTTGCCTCTTTTTTCAATATTTCATTATAGCTATAAAGGAGATTTCTGTTATACTTTATTCGGGCCATGAAAAAAAAAATTTAATTTGTCCTATCTATTATTATTCTTAGATTTTGAATTTCTGATCTAACTTTCCCACCCCCACTCCCCACCCCCAGCTATTATTATATAAATTACAGTGACTTTTTCATCACCCTTTATTTTCTAGTGTTCTATATTGGGGTTTGCTTAATTTTTAAAAATTATTTTCCTAAATGCTGTGCTTATTTCTCACATAAAAGTCAGACATAATTCTTCATATCGACGAACTTGCACAGAATCAAGACTCTTGTCATGCATACCCTTTCCTGTTTTATTTAATTTTAAAATGGTTTACTAGCATAATCTAGTATTGCTATTTTGGTCTTAATGAGTCAAAATTCCTGTTGACTCTTTTAAGCATTTTGTCAGAGAGAGCTTAGGGGTAGCTAATCTTTAACAGATTGACATTGGAAGGGATATTCTGCCTTCTGGATTTCTGTATTTTTAATGTGTATTTAAGTAGTTTTTGATGCAAGGTTGTTCTTCCTCAGGTGAGTAGTCAGAAAAATGTCGCCAATGTCTTTCTGACTGTAGATGTGTACTTCTGAACTCCCCCACTGGAGGCTCAACTTTGAGGAGCTCTGCAGAGTATATGAGGTTTGTGAATGCTCCTGGATAGAACAGCTGCACTGTTGTCTGGAGGTAGTCATGTGCAGAGGGAAAACTCAAGATGTCTTATACAGTCATTGAGTCAATGTAGTCTCACTCAGAATAAATGAGAAAATTATAATTCATACAGCAATTTGCAAAGGGATTGGATCCTAAGTGAGACTAGGAACCAATGCCCAAAGTCCAGACTAGAAATTGCATGAGCAAAAACTTGGCTAAACAACATACATGAGCAGTTACTGTTACTGTAGAACAGCCCTATAAACGATAATTCATACTTCTATTTTTGTCACTAATATAGATCTAACCCGAACAGACAATTTTGCATGACTTTTCATATTCTTTGTCAATTGGCTGGTATTTTGAAAATCATTCCCCAGATTTTCACATGCAGTAGAACAGTTATTGTAATTAATCCTGTTAATTCTTATTGAGTATACTCAATTAATATTTTTTCAGTTCTTTGATTGCCACAGTGTTTGGTGTTTCCTTACCTGTCAAAAATATGGCTTTCTCAACAATTTTGTAAAGTTCTCATTTATATGCAAGATCATTACACATTGAAATAACCCCCAGGTAGAAGACTCTTTCATTTACTTTCTTGCTGAAAGAAGAAATACACTTTTTTGGATACTTAGACGAAAGTTATGACAAGAGAATTATGGTACCGTGTGAAGGATAAAGACATAAAAAGAGGTAACAATCAAGGAGGACACATAACTTCTTTCCATTTCAGACACTGAAGCTCCTAGATATATATCTGAAATATTGTCTTAAAAAATATGAGCCTGGTTTAGGAGTCTTGACTGCCTGAGAGTCAAGTTTCCCATCACATATTTTATTTTGTATGCAATGCCAATTTATGTACTCTGTTATGCTGCAGCTGTTTACATGTAAACTGGTTAATTAAGAAATTAATGTTCCAGGAACCTGCTACATTTTTTCATGAAACTGGTGTTTGTAAATATTTTCATTGTTTATTCAAGTTCATTTTCTTAAACCAAAATGTTTAGTTTTCTGCAACGATCCCCTATTATGTGTTTTAATGTAGAAAAATCCAGAAAGGAAGGGGATGAAAGAGAAAAAGGAAGGAAGGAAGGAAGGAAGGAAGGAAAATATTTTATGAAAATTGTGCACTGGGAAATGTTGAGGTGTTGAAATAATGGTGTGAACATCTCCCTTTTATGATTTAGTAGATGGGCATGATAAAAAGGCCCAATATGAAAAATGTCCAATGCAAGGACATGTAAATAATTATAGAAAACTGCAATGAAAAAAGAAAAAGGAAAGACGTGAGCAGCATCATGGAAAAACACAAAAGTAAAAAATTAGTAAGACTCCCAGATAGACAGGAAATAGTAATATTATACAAGGATGATATAATACTTTCAGGGCATTTTAGGTCATGCATTCAGCCCTCCTTCAAAATATGGAACTTAATTTTCCCTAAACAATAATGATACTCTGGTGGGTTTGATTTGTTTGGAAAGGGCAGGTGGGTTCTGTTGAGGAGTTGGATAAGCTGTTGTTCCAAAGACCTTTGCAACATGTAGCTGATAAATCTGAAAATACTGTAGCAAATGTGAGAAAAACTTGTTGCCTTAGATATACAAATAGATATTATTTGTGAAAAGTAGCTTTTTCTTCCACTAGCAACAGTCTGCTCCTTGTTAAGAGACAAAAGATACAGACTGAGTGTACTAGTGTTAGTGCAACTTCCTCACAAACACAGAACGTGAACTCCAGCATGGTAGAGATAGGCCCCTAAAGTTCTTCTTGGTTATACTCATATCTCCAGAGAAGGGTGTGCTAATTTAAGAATTTATATGACATTTCTAATTCACATATGCCATAAATTGATTTCTGTGATAAAATCTACTTTCAGAAAACATGTTTCTATAGAATATAAATGTCCAGTTGTCTAGTGCAAAATCTGTCATATACCACAAAGATTAAGGGCCTATTTAAATATATTTGATGATACAGAATTGTTCATAGATATCAATCAATTACTTCTAACGTAAATCAGCCAGTTCTATTCAAGGATTGCCACTCTTGTAGCACAGTCATGTATCTATATGATACTTGAGAAGTACTTTATGTAGATATAATTACATGGTGATCTATGAGAGAAGGGAAGTAGAACTTAATGGATGTTTTGCTATTCCCTGTGAGAAAGTCAAATATACTTAATTAATAACTTTCTCAATGTCGTTGCTAAGCAATTGTAAGTCATTAGGGTGTATTTTAAATTTTTACCTTTGGTCTCAGCTGAGCATTGAAGAATAATTCTTGGAGAAGAATTTTGGAAATTTAAACAGGGATTTGCAGATACCAAACTTCCAGTTTTCTTGATCAAGATAATGCATTCTGCAAAAGAAAAGAAATTTATTTTACTTATTAAAAAAGATTATCTTTATATAGCCCCTTACAAAACATAATGAGAAATTTGGACAAGTATGAAAAAGTCAGATAAAAGAACTAGAAGTTATTAATATTGGTAATAGCAAAATGAAATAAAAAAGGGACTGAGAAAATATTAACTTTAGTAATTTTTACATTGTTATTATGTTTTTCTTAACATCATATTCTAGTAAATGCTGTATAAATAAAAATATCCACCCATATACACTAACAAATGGTTTCAAATAAGATTTATAATTATTCACTGTGAACTAAAAAGACATATGCATAACCTTTCAGAAATTTTCCTTGATTCAATCAGTATTTACATCAGCAAAAAATGCTATCCTCTAGAGGTGAGAAGTGTAGATTCCATTAATCTATTAGATTAAGTAGGATTTAGAAGACAAGATTGGAACTCAAAACTACCTCGATTTCCTGTGGAGATGGCATGATAACAAGGCCAAAATTTGTACCAACAGATTCAAGTCTCTGGCTATTAAAAGAAAACATAAGTTTAAAAGGTGGGAAAAGCAATCAATGTACCACATATCACTATAGATTAATATCAATATTAATACTTACTAATTCTTCTCTGTGCATTCTCAGCAATCAGCTTGAAGTAGTCAGTTGAATTTGAAAAAAGGACAACTGAAAACAGAGATCGGGTTGTACCATTGACTGGGAAGCACTTCTGTTAGGAAGTGTAGAATTTTATGATAAAATTTCTAAACTGATAACACAACACCTGATACTATCACCCAAGCACTCCTGAACTTGTGACAGTGCAAGGCTTGAACTAAAAGATCCTTTTCACGCCTACTGATCTTTAAGTTTGTGTTCCCATGGCCTGGTTTTGTGTGAATATTAGGCAGTTAGGGGATAAAACAAAAAATTAAACCATCCATAGCCACACCTTCTTTTTTGTCCCAATAAATTAAAAAAAAAACCCGTCAAGAAAGATGAACTCCAAAAGACAACTTAATGATATTTTATGAAAAGGAGAAGATACAGATGAAGAGATCAAAGTGGAAATCTTAGAAGTGGTTAGCTTCAGTGTTGTTTGAAAGGTATTTAAAAAAAACCAGAACAACTCCCAACAAAGTGAGAAGTTTCCAGCTTATGAGTGAAAACACTGAACTGGTCTCACATAAGAGTTTCATAAACTATGAAATAATTTTGGTTTTATTCCTAAAGTTATGTCCTGCATGGGATAATATTAATGTATGTTGTTATTAGTTTATTATTATTATTATATTTTTTATTTTCTCTCTTTAAGAGAAAATTTAAAAAATCTCTTTTTACCAAAGATATTGCTTCATGTGTTTTAAGTGGAGTAAATTATTTAGCTGAGCATCACACTATTTAGTTTTATTGTTCTAAATGTCTGCATGGAAATTTAGGATAATTTCCTCAATTTGAATCTAGAAATTACTGATAACAGTCAGATGTTGGAAGAAGGCTTACAGAAATTAATGTAATATATGGTATTTAAATGCTAGCTCAAATTTTTCAGAACTGTAAGAAAAACATGAGTACTTCACAAGAGGCATTAAGTCCCTCTTGTGCTGGTAAACTTGCTGTGTTGTCTTATTGCCAAGCAATAGAAAGGTAACGTGATGATCTAGAGAGACACAATTTTCCCACTCTTGAAAAATTTTTGTGTTTTCCCAGATGCTTTTATGCAGTGTTAGCCAGAAAGCTTGGGTAAATGTACCCCTTGTAGATTTTCTTATTGACCAGTATGATTTTAATGAGGGAACATTCAAAATTTTTAAGGAGAAAAAAACAGAGATTTAACTCCAAAGAAATTAATCCCCATTTTCCTCCAGTTTTACGCTGAGTTTGCAATACTTGTGCTTGATGTGGGATAACCTACTTTTTTCTAATTAATAATTCAATATTCATACAAAATAGACAAGATCAAGCAGTAGAAATTGAGTCAAATATTATAAAATAACTAAGTGTCTGCTTAACAAAGAAGGAGATTTAAGTCAGAAAGAAAAGAGGAAAAGTGCATCTAAACACCCTAATCAGGCTGATGCTGGAGCAAACAGATGTTCAGTCAGCCCAACCTTCTTTCCTTCCAGTCAGCCCAACCTTCTTTCCTTCCAGTCAGCCCAGCCTTCTCCGGAGTACTTTTTTAACTGATGTTTCATTCACACCAGTGTATTCCCGCAGGAGTGTTAATAGTCACTAACAGGAGGTTTTCTGGTTTTTACAGGATTTATATAAACGTCTCTACCAGCATTTTCTACCATTCCCTACACAATTCAATATCCACTTACTTTACAATGCCCTAGAAGAGCAATTTTTTCCTTGTTTCAGTTACTTTTCTTTTCCACAGCTGATGTCACTTCAGTTAAAATTAACTTACTGAGGTTTTTAGCACCATTAGTGATTTTCCAACAGGTTATTATGACCATATGGAGATACTTCTTTCTCCATAAATGGTCAAATTATGGAGCTTTGCTCTCATTGCTGCTTCAAAAGGCAAATGATCAGTGCAGGTATTACTAATGAGGAACAGCAAATATCAGATACTCCACAAATCCCTCTTCCCATATATATGCATAAAGACTGAATCCAGGTCCAGAACTGGAACTACTGCAGCATTAGTCAACACAGCTTGGCAGACATCTATTCTTACCTTCTTTCAGCTATAAAGACCGTGCAAAGTTTGACTGTATCATGATAATCATTCTTATCCATACTATGATTCAACATGTATCCACTATGGCATTCTAGTCACATAAAAATTTAGCCAGATCAGCAAACAGAACTACATTTAATTATAGGAACAAAATATCCTTCCCTCTTTTCCAGATGGGAAAGTATGTATCTTTGAAAAATACCAGATATTTCTAAAACTTTTATAATTTTACTGAAATTAATGCAAAACTGATTGTTATATTCCAGCTGAATTGTTGACAAGCCCTGGGAACAGACTGCCCAGGGAAGTGGTTGAGTCATCATCCCTGGAGGTATTTGAAAGATGTGTAGATGTGGTTTTTACACAGTTTAGTGGTGGACATGACAGTATTAGCTTAATGGTTGGACTTGATGATCTGAAAGGTTTTTGCCAACCCAAACTATTCTACAATGCTATAATTCTATCAGGCTGACATCTGAAGCTGCTTACTACTACTATCATCCACTGCAAAATTGTCTTGGAAAGAGTCAACTGGTGTGGTAAAAAGCAGTCCCAGAAAAAGAGCTAGTGCTGTAGTGTTTTCTGGACACATAGTTCAAGACTTTTCATTAAGAAAATAATTTAATTAATTAGCGTAATAAATCTGTTTCTAAAAGAGCCATTACAACCCAAGTTAAACCACAACATGAATCATAATTGTTGAGATAAATAGGGCATTCTTCTTCTGTAGTCCATCAATATTCTCATACAACAGTTACAGATATGTAAAACTGACAATTACTATGTATTCACATGAATGTTCACTTGTCATGTGGAAATTTAGAATATGGTTTGTGACACCCTGAGATCTTGCTCCTTTTAATCATAATCACAGGAGTAATTTATTTGAATAGTACCTATCTATTGACCCTGAGGGAACTGCTCAGTTAATTTATAAACTGGAAAACTTAAAACAATGTGGCAGAGTTGATCATGTTCTTGGATTCTAAAGACAAAAGGATATTGAGAAGAAGTATTTAACTTAAAAAGATGTAAAGAAACTTCACTGCTATTTGATGCTTTTTAGGACTGTTTCCATGTAGGAGCCAAAATATTATTTTTCATGTCAAGTAAGAAAAAGAAATTATAAAGCTCTCATTTTCATACTGAAAAGTGAAAGATATTTGTGATCATGAATGGTATTTATTACAGAAAGTGAGATTTTGCATTTCAAGTTGGGGTACTCCACTAAGTACCCCATGCTAAGTTCCATGTCAAGTATCTTTAAATTTCAAGACAGCAGGGTGCTTTGTTCTATGTTATTTGCAGGGCCTAAATTGATGGATGCTGCCATAAATAATATGGTAATAAAACATGGTTTAAAAAAGCAATTTCTGAAGAATAATAATCCATCAACTCCTGATGATGCAATATAAAATTGATCCATCAAAAGAAAGGTGTTATTCTTCTTTTAAAAGTTCCTCTAAAATGTATTGACTGAACTGTTATTCTTCCCTTCTTCAAATTATGTCAGAAAGGAGACTTCATCAAAAATTAATTATTTGGGAGAAAAAACCCCAAGAAATAGACTTCTGTCTTTCAGATTTACTGTAAGAAGTGTGCTGTCCTTACTGTAAGAAGTGTGCTGTCCTTACTACAAGGAATACATTTTTAGAAAATGAAGTTGAGTGTGTGGTCCTGTTTTTTATGAAATTTTGTTTTTTTCCAAATCAATCTTCTTGATAGCATTGAATTTATCATTTCCTTTTTAAATGGTTATTTAGAACTCCTTATTAGACGTATTAGACATTATTAGAGATTTCTATATATTATTATTTAAAATAGACCAATACATAAAATCATATGCATGTTTTCTCCAAATTAACTTTGATGGTACCATTGTCAAAACATTTCTGTTAATGATATTATACATCAGAGGAGTAGATTAATCAAGGTACCATACTTCTGAAAATAAAACAACAATATTGTGCGTAACAGCAGGATGCAGTTCCATATTGTCTCATTCACAGATATTTTCTTCATGTGCAATAGCACATTACAAATTTTAACTTAATATGATTTCACATATAAAGGAAGATCAAGGAGGCCAAAATTTTAAGGTGAATCTGACTAGAGGTTTTCTATCTGTCTAATTCCTAGTTGCTGTTCCAAGAGAGATACACAAACCTGAAAAACACCAGCAAGTTGGTTAAAATATCTGATGACATAGCAAGGGACTCAGGCATCCAACTGCCAGCAGCTGAATCAAACCCCAGAAATAGAGCAGAGGTCCCAGAAGTCCTCTCTTGTACCTGCTAGCATCTTTGGACTTTCAAATATCATAGAGCTTTTCAAGTGGAACTAGAGATGAAAATGGAAATGCACATCTTAAGCAATTGAAACAATCTTCTGAAGTTAAGCTTCTGAATCTCAAGTTGAATATCACCATTAATGACATCCATTAAAAATGCTAATCTAAAAATTAATACTGATCTAAAAAGCCTAATTGAAATCAACAGTAAATGCCATCAGCAGAGCTACATTACAGGAAAAATTATCTGTAGTTAGCAGAATCTGAACTTACCAACATGATAAGATTGGTTTCAGGGGGTGGAAAAACTGCTTTCATCAAGCTGGTATATTTATAGAGCAATCAACTGACAAGATGTCAAAACATGTGAGGAATTCCTGGAAATGAACACAATTGCAGTGTAAAATAAATTTAAATGAACTTCAAATTGTATAAAGAGCAAACTCTAGACTTTTCCCTTTTTTACTGTAAATAAAAAATATTGAAAGAAATATTGTCCATACTAATATTTGCCACATCGTGTAACTGAATGTTATACTTAAAATAAGTAAATATTGACGTGGAAACGCTGAGTAAAATTTCAGGTATATAAAAAACATAAAAAGCTAATACATGTACATGACATAAAAGATATATTTGCACTTCAGTGCTCACCTGAATAAAATCATAGATTCTTACATATGGTGGACTATCAAGCATTGCTGCAAGAAGTACAAATGCATCTGACTTGCAAGACCTTGAGAAACTGAATTCTGTTTTAGATGATCCACTTATGATCTTTGTGATTATACAGTAGTTCATGCACTGCTTTTCACAAACCTAGTACAAATAACTATTTTCTATATAGGCAAAACATGGTTGAATATGTCAGCCTTGGCAGCAAATATTCAAGTAAGAACAATGGAAGATAATACATTTAAGAAACACAAAATACAGATCTTCTCTACTCTTCAACAGCCTCGATTTTCTTTTTTATATTACAAGGGGTTTTTTGTTATTATATTCAGAAAATTAGTATGTGATTATATATTTTTTTAATAAGAGAATGTTTAAGCTTCCTTATGATAACATAAAATTCAAAATTACCCATCTTAGAAAGTATAAATGTAAATAGTAATTGTACATTAATTCATAGTATAATTTGCAGATATCTTGAAATGATAATCTAAATATTTGACTTTAATAAACAAGTTGTGGTGAACATTCTAACATTGAACTGAGACATGCTTAAAATGCAACACAATTATTTCATGCTTTACATACACTGGCCACTGTTACAATAGAAATATGTGCCATCAGTCAGTGTTTAAACCAATTTCTGCTTTAAAATAACTAGGTTAGCATTTCAGTTTAAAATCCCAAGTAATAATCACCCAATAATATGGAAAATATATATTATGCAACTTTTACATTATCCCTTCAGTTATACTATGAAACTGCAATGAGTCCTCTTCATTGTAATGTGTTTCCACTTCAGATCCTTAAATCACATCTTCAACACAACAAAAAGATCCATTTATCTTCTTTTAGTTATTGCAAAAATTAAAAAAAAAACATAAACTTGTTCAGAGGGTAAAAAAAAATATTGTGAAACTTGCTTTTTGTTGTTGTTGTTTTAAGTCAATTATGAAAATTTCATCACTCTGGAACCTGTATTATCTTCATTGCGATCCATGCCTTCCAAGTGCACATTTCTGCACCTTGATAACTCTCTAAGAGATTCAGTTCTGATCATGTTTTCATAAACTTTTCTCTGTTATAATACATAGGTATTTGATTAATTTTACTTAAGCCTGTTATGTATTTTTATGAAGTTAATTTCAAGGGAATGCTGTGCATTAGCTCTGCTGTGTTATTATTCTGTGGAGCAGGGACCTGCAAATGATGAAACTGCAGGTGGATTTTGATTATGCTAAAAAAACAAGATCTAGGCAGAAATACAAGTATGAACATCTCTGTGGCTACAAACAAACAAACCAACAAACAAAATCACCAAAAATCCCAACCAACCTCCCAAAAAATGTCAAAAAACAAACAAACTAATCACAAAATGAACAAACAAAAAAATTAACAAAAGTATTGAGATCTGAGTGAAGACCAGAAATTGAATTTTGTGTACTTTCCCTCTGTCAATCATAAGTAAAGGCAGGAGACCATTTCCTTCAGACTATGTAATACATTCTACAACAAATCCTAGGGCTTACTTAATATATATAAATTTGTTTTCCATGTATTCTGGGAGAAATACTTAATGCCTATTTTTAGGAGACATAAAAAAGGCATAGTAGAACTGTCAATTCTGGCTCTGATCAGGCAATATTCTTGTTTTGCCTAAAAGACTCCTATTTTCTTCCTGCCCTGTAAATCTAAGGCATTGCCACAATCTAATTAGTGTAATAATAGAAAGTTTTTGGACCTGATATCTATCCAGCTTTCTTTGAAAGAACCTTTTAGGCTAATGATTGCTGACACTGAAATTGCTAAATTTATTACCAAGCTAAGTCTTTGGATAAAAGGCATGTTGATGAATCAATCTCATCTTTTGAGGAGTGCAGCAGGAATATACTATTCAAGAAGTATCCTTCAGACATCCTTGTATTTTTGCTTAGATTTATCTGACATGCAAAGAATCAATAGTGCAATACAACTAGGTATGAGGTCGTGGATTGGGGTTTTTTAATGCCATTTCCAAATGGCTTCTGTTTGATAAGCTGTTTAGTACTGGCTGTTTACAGATAATCATCTGCATGGATTATGAGTTAGGTTTTCATACCTGATAATATTCAGTTATTTAAGGGACTGATAAGTTGTTCTTACCTATTATAGTATTTTATTTTATTATTTTGTTTCTATCCACTGACTAAGTAAAAGATTTAAGCTGTTTCTGAAGTGTGGTAAAAACCATCCTTTTTTCTTAAAGTAATCTTAAATATAATTTATATACATCCAACTGCCTGATCTGGTATGGCCCTCTGGCTATTATCCTTTATCAGTTTTCTGGCTTGGTAGTGATGAGATTGAAGCAAACAAAACAGACTTCAGGGTACTGGGACATTTGGTTAAAGGAGTAGGTAAGAGGGTTGTGTTCTCCTCAATCCTTTCAATACCAGGGGTAAATACTGGATGCAACAGGAATACTATCCTGATTACTACATGACTTAAAGTGTGGGGCTGTTGGGGAAATTTTGGTGACTTTGACTATTGGGTAGTTTACATGGCACTAAGCCTGCCTCAGGACAGGTGGGTCCACCTGTCTGAAAGGGGAAAAAGGATGATGACTCAGGGACTGATTGAGAGGGCTTTAAACTATGTTTGAAGAGGGGAGGGAATACAGCCAAGATTACTGAGATGAGCCAGAGGGTGGCATGCCAGTCTTGGAGGTGAAATGAATCAGCTGAAGTGCATCTACAGCAATGTGACCTTAAAAGGTAGCAGATCAGGGCCTCTTGCTATCTTTTCTCTCTTTTTTCTATGTCTCTTTTCCTTTTCTCTGTTTCTTCTCTCTCTTTCATCTTCATTTGCCTCAGCTCTGGGTTATCCACACAGCAGGACCAACATAGGATCCAAGGACTGGTGACATCTGATTTCTTCCCTTGCTTTGCCTGGGCAAAGCACAGCTATCAAGTTCTACTCTCTGCTCCATATTGAACTCTGTCATGGTAGTGGAGAGCTTGTGTAATGGTGTGTTGTGGCTTGTGAGCCAGCCCTTTGAGGAGTTTGTTGTTGAAACTGAGAACTTACTGAAGAGTACTGTACAAAATTTAGGGCTTGTTTGACTCCAGTTTTGTGGAAGGCTATTGCATACATTTAAAATCGTGTTATTTAACACCTTTTCACTCTAAATAATGGGCTGATTGCTGGAGTTATGGTGACCGTATAATAAAATCATAGGATTCCATGACATGTATCCAGTATTTGTCTTTGTTCAGCCTGACAAGAATTTATAATGAACATCATGGCCTCTGCCTGTGAGTTGTGACACTGCCAAGAAACGTATCACAGCAAGAAGGGCCACAGACAAAATTACCTGTACAATGACATTTTAATGTATATCTCTATATATTCACTTTTCTTCCTGAAATAAAAATGTTTTGTCTTGATTGATCAAGCACTATTTTCTTTATTTTGGTCATCTACAGAGTGATATTTTTTAACCAATAACTAAGAGTTTAAAACATTGATAAATATGAGGAGATTCACAGGATCTAGAGAAATTAGTGAGAAACAGGATACTTACCAAGATCTCTCAGAATGTATCTTACTTTCCAGATCTTATTAACTGTATTTTTGATTGTGTATATAATTGGTAGTCTGAAAACACTGTACAAGTCATTTATGTTATTTAAGATTTAAATAGTTTCAATAAGGGTTTAATTTCTTTTTTTCCTTTCCTGGTAGCTGTTCTTCTCCCTCAATATCTATGTCTTCTCAGTTTGTTTAAAATTAAAGGGGTTATCAAGAATTACTGCAAGTGACAGTGTCATCTAAGAAGAAAGGAAGAGAAAAAATAGAAAGGTTCCATCAAAGTAGGTACTTTGAGAAATGCTTCTGACAAGACCCAGACTGAAGCTGACAGCAGCTGGATTATGCAATCAATTTATGTAACTATGTAAAGAAATCTTCAAGAGGAGGTGAAGGTGGTTTTGATATTTTTTTGATTCTGCAACATCTGTGGATAGGATTTCACTTCTAGGAACAGGCAAAGTTTATATGTTGCAACACAAGAAACTGAAGATATGTCTGCAAAATGTAGAAAAAAAATCAGGAAAATTAATTTGATTTTTTTGCTATTCAGTGTACATTAAAACGTAGGAGCAATCAGTAAATAAGCTTTCCATGGGTAACAGATGTGTGCTGCATGCATGCTTCAGGTCAAAATCAGTAAGGGGAAAATGCTTTCTCTCCAGATTTTCTTTTACTATTGCTTTTCCTCTGAAGTGATGAGAGTAAACCCATTCAAACAGTGTCCTGGCAGCAGTTTGACATTTTAAAAGATCAAAAAGTACCATGTTAGATATCTAGGGAGCCCCCAGACTGCAATAACACCAAAAAGGAAAGTAATAAAGTAAGGAGCAAGCATATGGCCTGCAGTTGCATTTCTTGCTATTGATTCTGAAACTGCTGAAGCAGAACTTCTTTATCAGCAGCTACATAATCAGCAAGTCAAAGCAATGTGTCTCTGTCTGAAATACAGTAAAATCACTGTGTCAGTTTAATCAAAAGATATCAGTTAGAGAAACCTGGAAAATTACATGACATTACATACTGATGGATGTAAGATCGTTGAGGTCTTAAACTCAAACTGCCAGGAAATGCCTGGAAACACACTGATCTTTGAGTTTTTAGACCCACATGTCACCTGTTGGAGCTTCCTAACATGTAGAGGAAACACTTCTCTCGCTATACTCTCTTAAAAAAAATGATTTGTACAGTCAGAAGTGAACCAGTCCTACCGACTGCAGAGCAGCTGATGCTGCAGCATCTTTGTCTCCTATTTTTTGCTTTTGGTGTGATTACCATAACCAATGGCACTTCATTATATTCACAAATCTAATTTGAGGCAATTAATAAATCGATAAAGCCTTTCTCCTATAGACCTTGCTTACTCCCAAGTTAAAGAAAAGACCGGATGCAGTTTGAGATATTCTCTTTACTTCTTCCAAGGAGGGTTGACTTCCAAGACAAATGTTGTAACAGATTATAAAAGGAGCAAATCAGCTCAAAGTAAGGTTAAGGTTAGGGGGAACAAAAAAATTGATTTAACAGAATATTTTACCATGCCATTTCAGTGTGCAAGACACTTTGGATTTGATTTATTTTATGTGTAAAAGGAAGAGAAATTAATTTTCAGGACAAGATGTTTTAATTTACTCATTTTTTCAAGCAAATTCATTCTAGGAGGGTTTTTTATCTACTGGCTCTATTTAATTTGGGTTTTGCTCTATCATTTTAACAGGATTGTTTTAAATGACAGTAATTTCTTAGATGTATTGAATATAAGGGCATACCTGAAGAAATGCTTTTGCAACTTTTAGATCTAATCAGAATTCATAATTGAAAAATAAAATTTGCAAAAACAGGAGAAAAAATATCTTTCATTCATCTTCATTAAAATCCTCATTTAATCTGTTAGAAAAACAACACAACATTCAAATTTAGTTTATTTTATGGATTTGAGGAAACTGCTGCTTTCTTCTGCATAGAAAATCTTATATAAATGAGGTCATTAGTTGGTGTTAGACTTTATTGAACTTTACAGACTGCAATATATTAAGTCATTAGCTTGCTTTGTGACTGAAAATCCACTTGTATATGTAATCCTAGACTGACTTTCCAAAAGACTTACTGAGACTTTACAGAGGAATTCATTTGGTTCCTATAGACTACACCTGCAGTGGCAAGTAAAGCAGACTGGCAGGAGCAAAAATACAGTGTAATGTGTTGTCCTGAGAAGTCTACACTAGATACCATTCTTATTTAATTTATTTATGTGTGTATTAATTTATTTATATCAGAAATAGCATTGGATTATTCTACAGACTCAATATTCACTTGTGTCTGGGTATGCTCCTGGATGTCTTTCATCTCAAACACATACAGAAGAAATTCAGCTCATGAGCACAGCATTCATTTCATTATAAGAGCAAAGTAAGTGGTAAGATAAAGAGATTTTTTTCAAAACCACACCCCTATGACTTACCAAAACAGTAGACAGTTGTAGCTTCTCATCAATGGAGTTCCAACATAAAGTGAAATTTGTCATTAGAGAATAATTGGGAATATAAGAAGCTACTTTTTGACATAAAGGAAACAAAACCAGACAAAATGGGGGTGTCCTTGCCTGTTTAAATCTCATTGCCCTTGTTTAATACTTGTTTGTGCTTCTTCCACTCCCATAGTCCTTTAAAAATGGTTGTGCTGTGTTTTGTCTTTAGAGTTCATCTGAACTTTGATGTTTTGTTGAGATGTGCAATCTGGAGTTAACAAAAGCAGCCTTGTTGTTTTCCTTTCCAACACCATCTAGAGTGTCTGCATCTGACCCCGGACACAGATTCCTGGCACTTCAGTAGTTCTTGCATATTCACATATTCTCATATTTCATGCTTATGCTTATGGGTTTTGTTTCTTTGCTTGCTTTTTTCTTCCTAGAAGTACTTGTCTGAATAAATAAGTTACTTTGTTGAACAATTTAAGCCTTTTTTGCTAGTAACTGGAGTCTCTGCACAAGTCACGTGCACTTATTTTCTTACTCATGAGCATAAACACATATTTAATAGTGGCCATGTAGACACAAGCTAATTTGTGCCTAATATACATGCATTTAATGATTCAGACTTTTTATATGGAAATGTGAAAACCTCTGTCACACTAAAGTTTGAGAACTATGAAGGGATCTATGTCTTCAGTGCCCCCTTGGTTGCTGCGTGTTATATTTGGAATGCTGTGGCTACCACGAAGCTGTACATGATGCTGTCTTTAGGAGAAAAGTGCTATTGATGTCTGAGACTATGAACTTGGGCAAAAACCTTACTGTGTCCTTTCTTTCCAGCTACAAGTACATATATATCAACCTAAGTGCCTTCTTACATCTTCTCATAGCCATGAGCTATGGGAGGCAAGGAAGGTTCCAGATCAGTATTGTGATATTATGAGGAGATTTTAATTTATAATGTACTCAAGTATCAATAATAATAGGCCATAGCATTATTTATGCCCTTCTTAATTGCAAGCTTGGAGACCAATGACTCAGAGTCACAAAACTCTCAGAGATATAAGGGAGATCCAAGCTGTACAGTGCGTGCCCTTGAAAAATATTCTGTATCTTCTGACTCACAGCACTATTTGTGAAGAGTTTTGCACTGAATATACTGACATAATGATTGCAGCAGCAGATTATAAATAGCTGTATTTATACATAGCTCTAAACTAAAAGAGCAGCAGCTTGCTTGAGACATTTTTAGTAAGAATTTTCCCCCACTCTTTAATTTATTCCTTTCTCCTTTATGCTTCAGAGCAACCTGGGCTGGAAGCTTTAAAACTTTTGACTCCTCAACATGAAAACAGACAGTTCTTAATCACATTTTAGGTGTTGTGATTTTCAGAGAGAGGAGCGGCAGCTGTACGCTTGTCCTGTTTCCTTAGCAACAGAGCAAGGGGAGCTCAGGAGACTCCACTGGAGGGAGCCTGAGACACTCACGTGTTGCTCTCAGTATCTCTCTCCACCTGTCATAGCCCACGAGAGGACCAAAATCAAAACTGGCTTGCCGAGGAAAGGTTCTGTATATATGGTTTAATACTACTCCACACCAAATGTGTGATAGCTGAATACTAAATTTGCTTGGTTAAGCATTCAGTGGTCAGGAGGGGGCAAAAATAAAAGTGACAAACACGTACGCTAAGCTCTCAGCTATGCCAATTAAATTTCCTTATAAATTTTACAGTGTTTCTTTGAAATACATGTTCACAGTGAAGAAACTGAATAAAATCTCCCTAGTTTCGAGGACAAAAAATACTCATTGTTTCCATTTTCCATATGACCCAATTTGAGGAGCCATAGTAAATTCAGTTTTCCTTTGAAAATGCAAATACCTTGTCTAATCTTCATGGTACTTAATAGAAAGGATATCTTAAATGTCATATATTAATTTAAACAGAAGTGCTAAATAAATAAAAAAAATATCCCAAACACACTCCTTCCCCAAGGTTTCAAAACACTTTGCATTAGATTAATCTAATTTGGGTACACTGCTGTGGCATTATAAGGGGACATAATTCTACTCTCTATCTGCAATAAGAAGAAAATATAATTCTGATTTTTGACTCCATCTCCTCCACCTCTGGAGCAGTGTGACCTCCATAGCAGCAGTGGCCTGGGGGAGCCTGAGGCAAGGTCTTTTTCTCTAAAATGTTAGTTGGACTGACTCAGGTTTTGGTTCCACATACACGGTATTTTCTGCCTTTTGGACATAGCAGGATTATGAGCAGGTCAGTAAGCTGAGTCTCATCTGAGTCTCAGTAGAGCCTTTAGTTTTCTCCCCTTAGAGAGAATCCTCACACAACTAATTTTTAATTTAAGGTTTCACTACTCCTTCTCTGACACATTTTATGATTTTTTTAACATGGACGTGCCAAAGCTATTTTGTTGGTTCCAGGTGCAGCCTCAAATTTAACTCCCACTGGCCACCACTCCACCCCTCAACAAAAAAAAAAATCACAAAATGCAGCATTGTTGGATAATTGAGAGCAAAAAATCTGCCATCTGTCTCCTACCCCCATCCCTTTAAAATGCTAAGAGAAGTGGAGAATTGAAGCCTGTTTAAATCCTCCTTTTTCTACCCAACAGGTTCTAGAGGTCCTGTGTGCCATCCCAACTATTCCTTCTCCGTAGTCATTGATGCTCTCAAGCACAGAAACAGGCACAGCTTTACTTTGGATCTGGTGTGTGTGTGTGTGTTGGTTTGAAAACAAACCAGTGGGAGGTCACAAGTTAAGTTTGAAATTTATTGAAAAGNGGGACATTAGCAAGTGAGAAAGGACAAGATTGGAGACAAAACCTTCCATCCCATGGAGCAAAGTACAAGGAATAGAAGGTCTCAGGGGGAAATGAGCAGAGAGGAGGTCTCATATATTGCTTACTAATCTCTCAGACGTGAGTTACATATTCTCAAAAAGACAGTCCAGTTCATTTTAAGATAACAGAGCCTTGAACTGCTGTCGAAGCACAAATGAAGTCATCTTCCCAACATGATCAGCATGGTCACACATTGCATTCTTCCACCTCATGACTGCCAAAGTACTAAAACTGAATGCCCATGTTTGCAAATTAATACTTCTGTCCATATTTTGGAGGGAATAATTTAGTTTGTTTTCATATAGTTGAAGTGACTGGTACTGGCCTGAAATATTGCATAGATGGCCTACTGCTATTCCTTATGTGTATGCTTACAATGTGATATTAGATGCAATATATATACTTTTTTTTTTTTTTTAATAAAAGCAAAATATTCATGGTGATAACAGAAAAAGAAGTGCTTTCAGATTCTGAAGAATTTCGGTTCACTGTCATTTTAATAATCCAAAACTGGATGTTGTTTTTACTTCTTCTCATCTCTAGGTCTGTTGTAGTGGCTTTTGAAACTTGACAAAACACAAAGCAAGTTTTTGTTCTTCTTAGTCTACAATTTTGTTGACATGAGAGTCAATAGACTTTGAGTAAGTCTAAAATATATTTCAGGAGTTTCATTTCTGTCTTCTAGTATTTATGTGAAATTCCAACAGAATTATTGGTAGTTTTGGGTTTTCAATTCCTTCATTTATAAATGAAATAATGACTGTTAATTTACTGCAGACTGTTAATTTTATGCAGAAAAATGAATGCTTCAAAGCTGCAGTCTTGTGAAATGAATTAAAATGAATGAGTAGAAGGAACACAAAGCAGAGTTATGTTTCCTTGCTTGTCAGTGCTAAGAAAATAAAGGAAGGACAGAGATGCTACAAATAAATCTGGATTTTATGAGTGTTTGGAAATAAGTTCAGGGCACTATGTCATTTAAAGATTAAGATACTTTTAAGAGATTGAAATCTTATAACTTAAATGCAAGCATGCCAATATTTGCAAAAAATCATATGCAAGTCTGGTCAGTCTGTGGATTCACTTGTGTCCCAGCTCCAGAATGTATTTTTCAAAGGTGCTCTTCTGTCAAAAGAACCCACCACATTTTATGTGTTCAGGGAGACAATTTTCTAATTCTCTACTATTCTTATGCTTTTAAACTAGTTTATCTGTTTTACACTTTCATCATGTTGTGTTCTAGGACATATAATGCCCTTATGATGTCTTCAAAATCTCTACTTTTACCACAACTGCAGTTACTGAATTGCTGTCTGAAATGGAAGAAATTTTGCCTTCTCTATAAGTGAACAGTTCTTTTGGGTTTTTCATTTTTTTCTTTATATCAGAGGTTAATTTAAATATAAATCATTCTGTAGTATGATTGATAGATAAAGTAACTATAGCTAGGTAGCATTTATACAGACCTGAAGAAAGACTTTTTATGAAGGAATTACCCTTATGGAGAATGTTTAAATATAAAGGTTAGAAAGAAGAGAATGTTTTTGTTACTATCACCTTATAATAGTTGGATATGCTAGTTATAAGGTAACTTAATTAGTATTAACAATGAGAAGAGGTAGAAATTCAGAAGGATTTCCTTCTGCAGATTGGTTGTCTACCCAGAGGCAGGAGGAATGAATAAAAGAATAAATGCTTTACATAAAATTTTATGGCTAATTTTTAGTGCTTTGATTAAACCAAGTAAGCAGGTTTTATGTAAACACATTAATTCTGTAGTTTTAGTTGAATATTAATCACTTCTTGTCTTAATCTACTGCCTAATTATTAGATGAAATCTTAAAGAGCTGGCACATACCCCCATGAAGGTGTTTGCATTTAAGTCACATATAAAATGACTTCTCTGTTTGATTACTTCCACATGAGACCAATGTGGATTTAATTAATTCAGGTTTGTAGAGTATTTTCATATCCTTGGTTGAATTGCACAACAGAAATACCAGGTGATAGTGTTAAATATAAATTTGACCAAAAAAAAGGTAACCGATTATATTTTATTTGAAATAGTTGAGTTTATATTATTTATATAAGTTATTTACTATTAATAGAATGGGAAAATGTTATAATAACAACTTTTAAAAGTTTACATGTTGTTTTACTAGTAGAGGAATAACTTAGACTGGAAGGGACCTAAAAGATCCTATAGTTTCAATGCCAGCACCATGAGCAGGGATGACACAGGGATGACCATGACCAGGTTCAAAGCCTAATCCAAACTGGCCTTAAGTGGTTCCAGAGGTGGGTAATCCACAGCTGGTCTGGGCAACCTGTTCCTGTGCCTCACTGCCCTCTGAGTAAACAATTTCTTTGTAAAACCTAACCTAAATTTCTTTCAGTTTAAAAAGTTTCCTCCTTTCCCTGTAATTATGTTTCAGTGTAAAAAGTCACTCTCTCTTTTTTTTTATAAGCCCTCTACAAGTACTGAAATGCGAAAAAAAAAGCCTCTCTGCAGCCTTCTCTTCTCCATGATGAACAAATCCAGCTCTCAAAATGTTTTTGCTAGAGAGGTGTTCCACCCCTTTGATCATCTTTTGGCCCTCCTCTAGACCAGCTCTAATAGGTCCACATCTTCCTTGTGTTGTGGACTCCACATCTAGATGCAGTACTTCAGGTGATAAATAGAATGTACTTTTAAAAGAAATTTATGTATTATGGTTTCTGCAAAGATTTTAAGGTTTTAGAGTAACAAATTTTACTGCACCAAACAGTCTGATACTGGATTAGTACTCTGCAGTAATTTATTGCTATAAACCTTCGTGACACTGAGACTCATTAACTCCCACTGATATTGGTGAGAAATGAAACTGCTCAGGTCCATACAGAATTTTGATCCAATTTCAAGTATCTAAAGATGAAAAAGCATTGAGAGTCTGTTGTTTACATGAGGCTTGTTAAATGAAAAGTGTGATGATTTCTTAGCTCATCTAATTTGCTCATGTATATTGTATCTTGATGATCATTTTGTGTGCCTAGGAATCTTTTTCAGGCTTTCCATTTTCTCAGGTGGGTTTCCTTTCCTGTTCTGCTGTGCAAATACCATGACTCTGGCTCATTACAATGCCTCATAAGCAGCTTTCCTGAGCAGCATACCTTATTTTGTACAGTTTATTTATGACCATCTCCCTGGTGCTGTCCATACTTCTGGATGAGGTTTTCTTCAATACCGGAATTGTCTTCTTGACTCCATGTCTAAAAGATGATGCACCATCTGTTTGATCCTTTATGTTACTATTGTCATTTTTCAGATATTGTCATATCTGATGACTGGATGGGCAATACCAAAATTCTTTCTACTTGCTTGGAAAATATTATAGGTCTGCTAAGATTTTCCCAGCTTATAAATGAGATGTTATTGGCAGATCAGAACACTTCTCAGATGTAGAATTATTTTCTGTGCTACCTCATATACTGACTTTTCTTCATTTTCTCATGATTTTCTAATGTCTTAGAAGAAGAAATCCTTCTGTATAATAATTAATAAGCATGATGTAGGACATGCATGCTTTGTATAACTGACACAGTTTTCTATTTTAAATTTTCTTTGATATGTTAGCCAATTGATGCAGTGAAATAGCTTTAACAGATACTCCATCTTTGAATTGTCTTGAACATACTTAATTTACTATAATGTATTTCTACTAAGAGTAGTCATTAATATTAAGAAGGTGTGGGTGTTTGCAGGAATGTGGAATAACTCTCCCACAATGCTTAGAAAGTAGGAGGAAAAAATATCTTCAGCCTACAGCGGTTTCAGATTAAATGTTGGACTTTTCCTGCATTCCAAAACAAAACCATTCTGAAGTGTGTTTTTTGACAAATGATCCTACAGATTTCCCACCCACAGATGCTTAAACGCACAGAGGCAGCTACTGTGCAGCTTGGAAAACTACTATGAAATAAAGTCAAAACTAAAACTTTATCTGGATTTGAGTGTGAAATGCCTCCATTTGATAAAGAGATCAAGATGTTACTTGATGTGAAATCTGTACAGAGGTCATGCATCATGCCTCCTCTGACCCATGCTCTCTGAAATCTTACATTTGAACAAGTCTATGTGCATGAATAAATCCTCATTCCAAGAGGATTTTGGTATTATGTCATCTTGGCTATCTCTGCATTGGAAAATGCCTTGTCTTTTAAAATTTCATCCTCTATTTCCATTCCCATGTTGTCTTAGAAAAAGTACAAGACATTGCTAATGAAAAAAATTGTGTAATTGATGTTGGAAACTAAAATTATTCTATCACAGAAATACAAAAAAAAAAAAAGCTAGATACAAGGAACCATATTGTTTCTTACACTGTGAGATTTTATCATGTGACTTACTAATTGGTAATGCTGTAGCAGCACATATATAGTTGAAGAGTTATGAGTTAGAGCTCACATCATTGTGTTCTAATTTAGGTATTTATACAAAAATAAAAATAATTCTTTCCTAAATTAAAACAGCTACATGCAATAGGAAAAATAAATGCTGTGAAAGAAACCATTGGTTGGAAATACTTCACAGTGGGAAATACTTCTCAGTGTGCATTCAGATTCAGTGTTTGAAGGTTGTGTCCTGTACTCAACATAACACTTTTATCATATCAAAAATTCTCTTGACTATGTGTCAGACATAGAAAATAGTTTCCAAAGTAATTTCCTCTAGATGTAACCACTGACTTCAACAGAAGTAAAAGTATTTACAGAACACCTGAAATTCTTTTAATATCTGATAGGAAAAAATCACATCAGAAAGTATCAGAAAAATATTATCACAGGTTTTCTATTTTCACTGCCTACTGAAGCTCCATTTCTAAACTGCATTCTTCACTTCTATAGATAGCTTTTGAGGGTCACATTTACAATGAATTCCAACTTAATGTGTAAATATACCACAGAAATAAAGGCTGGGATCACACAGTATTTCACATAGAGCACGTTAGAGCTCTCTTCTTTCAACTACAGTTCAGCTTGAGTAGACACATCTTTGTCAAGGAAAAATCTCAACATCTGTGTGCTGCATGCCACAGCAATGACAACATGACAACACCCTCCAGTCTTGAACTAGTGAGCTAAAAAATCTAAACAATCCTTCATTCTCCTAATCTATTGTACTTGCTTCCAGCATTATCAAATAATTACGTCTTATTTCCCTTTTCCATTTTCATGAAGGAATTTGTATAGACTCTTGCTTTGATAAGAATTTAGGTGATGAGAATTTATTTTTAATTTTTCAAATCAACATAAGCCTTCTCAAACTGCTGAAAAAACTACTTGTGTTGTATTTAGTATACTGAAGATATGTTGCATCAGGCATGACGTAATACATTTACTAGAGATAAGTAATTTTTAAATTTATCCATCTAATGTCTGTGTTGCAGGTGATATATGAGTGGTTTTGTTAACTTTTCATGATTTGATTAACCAGAAGTAATCTATCCATCTAATCTAGACAGTGTACTGAAAATCATCCTGATTACAGATAGATAACCAGCATACATTTGCAAGGGCCATGTATTCTGCACAGTTTCCCCCTGCCACCCTCTCAACTGTAATCTCACAGTGGTACCATGTCTCATTATCTTCAATCACATCTGTTGACACTTACATTCCAAAAATAAAAAAATACTTCAACTGTGGAGGCAAAGAAGGTTTAGATTATGGATATTACAGCAGGTGCTGGGAAGCCCACTGAGAGAAAACAGTGTCAAACCTCTACAACATGAACACACAGCTTGCTGTTGCTTTGAGTAAAGGCAATTTTATGGCAAAGCAAGGGCACAGGGGAACACATTCAAGAACAAATAAGTAGATGAGAAACAGAACACAAAATAACAAAGGCAACTCAAAAAGTAGGAAAATGGCCAAATGTGCATTTTTACCATCTGGCCAAGAGCAAGGTGCCTGATGCCTTTCTTTACACATGGGATATTGGCAAATGAAAAATGCATATAGTGTTTAATGCAGTAAGTAGAAAATACAGTTCCATTGTTCAGGGCTTTAACATCACAATAGAAAGGAAAAGATAAGTGATTCTTATTGCTACCTGCAATCAGAGAGATAGAGGCTGACTGATTTAGTAAAGAAATTTCTAAGCTTCTTGAAATGCACAAATATGTTGGTGTTATTAGTGTCTTTCTCATAGACAGCAGGCTGATGAAAAATACATTGTAAATATAGAAGAAGACCCCCACAACTTTCGGTGTAAAATAGCTTAAATTATGATTGAAACAACTGCGACCAGGGGATAAATACTGTGCACATGTACAGAAAGCTCAAAAAGGAAAATACAGGAAAGAACAGTCTCACTCCAGAGGCTTGAGGAGGTCCTCACAGTAGCTATTCCCAGGCACGTGAAGGTCTGCAAAAAGGCAGCAAGTATTTACCAAACAGAAACTGTGCTTGACCAACTTGACTGCTTTGTATAATGGAACAGTTTGGTAAGGAGGTGAGGTAACAACAAGGGACTTTTGACATGATGTCCCAAGGACATTTTTTATTTGGATCAGATGGATGGATTGTAACCTGTATGAAAAATTAGTTAAATGGACTAGTTCAAAGGATGCTGGTTAACAGCAATTGTCAAGAGTGAGTCTCTCCAGACATGCTATTGGGTGCAATACTATTCAATATCTCTATAAATTACCTTCCTGATAGCAGTGAATGAACTGTCATCTCATTCACAAGTAAAAGCAACCTGAGGGGACAACTAGATAGGAGGGTAGGAAAAAGTGGAAGACTGGGCCAACAGAAAGTATGTAATGTTCAATAAAAGAAAATGTAGAAGTCTTGCATCCGGGTCAGACTAATCTGTAGTAGTTCATGGGAGATCTAATCATAGTCTTCCAGGACCTATGCTCCTCATAATGTCCACAGTGGCAGGACAAGAAGCAATAGACCAGATGTTGCTTGAGGGGAAATGCCTGAAGTGTCAGAATGTATATATGTGAAAATAAATAAAAAACCAAATGACTAAAACAAAACTAGAGGGCAATTAAATGTTGTGATAAAATGCCTGGAGAAGTGAAATGTCCCTCACTGAAAAGATTTAAGAATTTGCTTGATGGAGTCATGAATAACCTCACCAAAGTTCCTGTTTTGAACAGAAGGCTGTTTAGTTGGTCGCTTTCAAGTCTGACTTCTGTGAAAATAT
The DNA here is from genome assembly GCA_013399225.1 of Rhipidura dahli. Taxonomy (NCBI): domain Eukaryota; kingdom Metazoa; phylum Chordata; class Aves; order Passeriformes; family Rhipiduridae; genus Rhipidura; species Rhipidura dahli. The sequence goes on from VXAC01005940.1 coordinate 246,062, forward strand.
GAGATTCCGTGCTTCTGGTGAGACAACAACTTAAATGACAGGTACTGAGATAAGCTATACAATTCTTCCTTCTCACATCTCTAAATCTGGCATCAAGAGCCCCCCACAAGCATTCTGTATCATGCACTATCTATCTAACACTAAGATGTTTCCTTTTCCTCCCCATTCTGTAAAACATCAACTACTGAAATTGTGAAATTTTAAGTCAAAGTTCTTTTTTAACCTATAAAATCTCAAGTCCTTCCTCTTGGCAGACTTTTATTAAATATGTATTACATTCCATGCTGTAGATATCTCTCTTTGTGATTCTCATTATGCATCACCAGCAGGGAAGAAACCTAGGACATTTGGTACTGAACTTTTTTTTTTTTTCCTTTAACTGAAGATTTCTTTACTTAAAATTTAGCAGCATCTTCAAATTATTGTCTCAAGGAGCTTGATCATCTCTAGGCCAGTGTCTAGATAAAGATGTTTTGTTAGCTCACTGAGCAGCATATCATGCTCAGATTTTATTAAAATACTTATTACTTATTTTATTCTAGAACAGTTCTTTCAGTCTTATGTGTGGAATATTAACTATTTTTTTTTCATGTTAGAGTTTTGGGGGTTTTTTGTTTTTTTTTTTTTTTTTGTTGGTGGTGGTTGTTGGTTGGTTGGTCGTGGATTTTTTGGGGCTTTTTCCTTTTTTGAGAGGGGTTGGGAGATTAATTTTCATGTTATTTTTCAGAGAGAGTTCACCTTTCAGAATACACATTTCAGAATTCAGGCAAACGGATTTTATATAATACTTGTGGGCAGCAATATATATCACCTTTATTTGCAACCTCAGTTTCATAGCAACAAATATAAATCGAAGGAGAAATACTGTAAGAATACTGAAAACAGATTAAAAGGAAGAGCAAAACTAAAGATATAAATGAAATAAACAGTACTATGAGATACTCTAAAGGCACTAGCACTGCTTCTGGATGTTACTATGGGAACTTCAGCTTTTGCTTTTGACATGATTCAACTCTATCAAGTTCTGACTGAAAAATGAAAAGATCAACAGCAAAAAAAAGAAATTTTTATTCTTTTTTCCTTTAAAAAGTAAAAATTCCTTTTCATTTTATGTCATCCAGCAGATTGAAAAATGAATGTGGAGAAACTAGAGCAAAAATTAGAAATTCTGTCTCTCATGTCACAGAGGTTTCATTGTCAAAGAAAACAAGTCATAGAGTTTATGTAAACCTAATTTCAATCGTTAAAAGGCTTTATTTATCCAGTTGGTGTATTTTTAACAATGATCCATTAACCACATAAAATAAAGTCCACAGAATCTGCACTTAAGTTTGAAAATCTTGGTCTTTTTTGGAAATATCTTTCATGGAAGCAAGGTCAAAATTTCAAATTTACCTTTCAGCAGTAGTGCAAATCAGAATATTACGTTACCTAACCCAGATTCTGGATACTTTATTTATCTGAAGACACAGTTGCATTTGCAGCACTGTATATTATATCTGAGAACTTTTTGAGATGGGATCTAAGCTGTGTACCGTCCAAACTGCACTCACAGTGCCTCACAGTCACAGCTCTTTCCACTCTTATTCCCATCATGGGTAGTCCTTTCTCTTGTCTGTGTGGTGACAGGAACCAAATATGCCTACCACGGATAGACTTTTCACTGATTCTGATAAGATTTGTCAGACTGTGTGTAGGAGTTGCTAGGAGAAAAGGCTATGTCCTCAACAGTGGATGAGTACTGCATCTGCACATCATCGCAGCTGCAGAAAGCTGGTGTTCTGATCAGGGTAAAATGAGTTACTACATTGCTTGAACAGCTTTTTTAAAAGAAAGATAAGGTGGAACTCAGAGGTTCATCATAAGGTCAACACTGTGTTATCTAAATGAGATTTAGGAGGTTTTATTCAAGAAAGAGTCTATTTGCCTGTGTAAAGGTAGATACAAAACAGACCTGCTTCTTTCAACTTTGACTGAGTTCTGATTTATGTAGCAAACCTAACATTCCACTACTCCCAGATTTACTGAAGTACCTATTATTCCTCATCACATCCTTTTATCAGGAAAATGAGCAGTAGAAGCACAGAAATACGTGTGTGAAGACAGAGCATCAGAATCTCCATGCTATTGTGTTGAAATTGATGCAATGCTGACATATGGGTGAATCTTTCTTTTGATTTAGTTGAAAAGCTTGATCTAATGTTTATTTCCTGGATGTTGTGATAGACTGCAAAAATTATTAAGAAACTCAAGTGAGCCAAACTGACAAACACCTCATCAAATTAATGACTTATTTTCCTTAGCACTGTCCCAAATATTTCCCAGCTAGGTTAGATCTAAACTGTACAAGGGAGTCTGAATCTGTCCACAACACTGTCAAGTAATTAAATTATACTTTATTACTTGTAGAGTGGTTTCTTATTACTTCTTATGCAACTCCCTTGAAAAATGTTATTTTTGAGTCTTATTTCTCTAGAGCTACTGCCAGTGCCATCTGCTATCGCCAGATCAGAGGATGAAACATACTAATGTCAGTCTCTCTTTTGTCATTTCTCAAGAGACCAAGACTCTCTTCTCACTCAGATTTCACTGCCCATATACGTCTAGATTTTATCTAGCATCTGACCCTTCCATGTCAGTAACACAGTTTTCCACATCATTGCACTGACATACACTCTGTAATGAATTGACTATGGTTATGAGCTTGGTTAAACAATAGAAACCACACAAACCTTTAGTAAGCAATTGCTGCTGGAGAGTAATATATAGTACTTTCTACCAGAAACAACGAGACAATTTTCTGACTGATTGGAAAAGCTCTGAGAGAAAAATCTGAAGGCCTGTCACATCTGCACATATTCTTCCTTAATTGTTCATGTCCTGTTTAACATCTACATGTATCTCCCAGTGCCTCAGTGAGCAGAGCTACAGTAAATTGGTTAACTCAGTTCCTTTTTAAGTAGAATAGCACACTTGAGATTTTTGCAAAAGGAAATAGTGCCATTTATGTAAGACTTCTTATCTTAGCAAACTAAATGTATTCTCCAAATTCTTTTATACAATACAATTGCTGCCTATGTGATTGTCCTTTTGTGCAAAATTGAGTTTCACATTTGCAACTGTAGGAATATTGCTGATAAGGTAGTAGCTATGCTTAAAACCTTTCTGTGCTGTGTTTATATTATAAAACTGCCTTTTCATGGTATTTATAGAAATTCAGAATTCTAAGCTCAAATCAGCAGAAAAGCATCTTTTCCTGTCAAAAAGTCTGGACTTGGGCATGTTTCACAGACTACAACGCCTTATCACTCTCTGAACTCACAGAAAATGTTAAGGAGTTTCTCATGTATAGGCAATTGTGAAGTAGAAATTGAATGTTTCCCCAAGGAGTGCCTAGGAAAAGACACCTGTAGCTAAAGCATAGCTTTTGGAAGGGTTGTTTACAGAAAAATGGAGGATGTATTTTGTTGCAAATAGCCTTTAAAAATGATGCCTCTTAAAAATAATTTACAGGATTGAAGCTACAGGATTCCATTTAATTTTCTAATTAATTACAGTCCCAAAATAACATTTAAAGTGGTGTTTCTTTTTACTGGAGGTTTATTCAGTATTGCATCTTATTTCATTTTTTTCTTTTAAGAAATTTAAATTATGCTTCTGTTTTTCTTTCTCAAGTTTTTTTCAGACAATTCATAAACTCTGTACAGCACAAAAATATTGTACAATCACTATACATCATCTGCTAATACCAATCCCCATTTGGGTCTTTACAATAATCAAATATTTGCTACAGTGTCACTGGCATATCCCTTATGGTGGGTTTTGAAAGGATATGGCAAGGTGTGATTGCATAAAGACATGGACTTTATATAGGCATTGCATCACCTGGACACTACCCTGCATTTAAAGAATCTCCACAGGCTCAATTAAATCTACTTTATGAGATGCAAAGGGATCATCTAAGGAAGAATATATGATGCATAGTCAGCTGAGTATTGGTATGTCTTGACTTCAGAAGTAATCATATCAAACTCAGCAGATTTGCCATGTTTGTCCCTGTGTAGGGTTGGTGCACTTAAGAAGCTACTAGGAAAGCATTCCTTATGTTTTTTCACAGTCAAACAGAATAATCTTCTTGTCCACGATACTTGAGATAAATAATAACCAGAGATCCTGCTGTTAGAATAAAATTCTGACACTCTAATTATAGATAATCATAAGGAAGGAGCCAGAAGGAGCTACCCATGTAAGGAGCTTTCACTAGCTCTAGTATTTGTCAGGTTTTTCTTCCCCCTCAGTGCAAGAACCTGCTTTAATTCACACAAATCCACAGCAGTGTGGGCATTCTTAGCAAGAAGGATTGAAGTAGATTTCCTTGTTTTCATACACCATGCTTAAACTATTCAGTTGAAGCTCCTTAATGAAGGGAGTTAATAAGGTTGGCAGGGAAAGAGAAGATGACAGCCTTTTCCGGTGAATCATTCAGAGACAGAGGCTAATGCAGGTGTTCTAAATTTCCCTCTGAAAAGATTGGTTTTCTCTGTTGAATAGGTGAGAAAGCAAGGAGTGCCCTCTAGAAGGCACCCTGTGCCACTGCTACTGAGTAGAGTTAGGCATGATGACTCTGGACCAAACTGTCATTTAAAAAAATCACACTCTTTCTCACAAGATAAAGACAATTTTATAGAAAATATAATCATAGATTTCATTAAAGTATTTGGTTTGGAATAGGACTCAACAAATCTTGGTAATAAACACCAAAAATTTATTGCTTTCTGACAAACCAAAACAATTTCAATATAAATATATCACAAGGCAGGGCGTGGGGAGAGGCAGTACTAAACTTCTTCAGAGCATAAGGAAGTCTAGGGATAAAAATACGTGAGAAACCAAGACAGTAGGCAATATAGACAGGGACCCACTGAAAGAATTTACCCTGGTACTAAAATATTAAAAAAAAAAAAAAAAGAAAAAAAATCAAATTAAAAAAATGTTTTGTAATAAAATATCAGTGTATTTTGAAGTAAAGAAAATCAGTTATAGGGATTGCTATATGTGTTGTTAGCCCATGTAGGTTTGGTCCTGATACTTCATTCATGTAATGCGCATGACTGAAAATAAATGATGCAAAGAAGTTGTACCCTGTTATTACGAAAAGAAAGTATCTTTCGATGCTGCTTTTGTTGAAGGTTTTATTCAAAAAAAATTTGTAGGAGTAATGTATATGTAAGCAACCTAATCATTTTAGTGTTTATGATAGAAAGCTGTCATACAAGCAGCATTTTCAGTGTACACCTTCTTTGAAACTGAGTTATCATGATGTAAAACATATTCTGTACTCAAAAAATAGAATGTGCATAAATTTAGGGTTTTGTATTTGAGTCAAACATTTTGTGTTTATCAGTTTAGAAAATCCCAAATTGACTGCAGATTCATTTTTCACTTTTCTCTTTTTGAAGGGAACTCTGATGTTAGCCTCAATTGCTGTAGCCAGGAAGCCGAGATACAGTCTGAAGTAATGGTGCCAATATTCAGAAGGCAGTTCATAGTTCATATCACTGGCTTTTGCAATAATCATATTATTTGATGATCTAATGGATCATTTTCAAGTATAAAATACCAAGGACCAATAATCAAATTTTCTAGTTTTAGAACTACCGGCTTTTGGTTTTAAAAAAATAATAAAATTATGACCTATGTAATAAATAGTTTAGCCCTTGCCAAAAGTTTTCCTCCTTACATTTGATCAAGGAAAAAAAAAAAAGACAAAAAATTTAGAATTAGTGACACATGATGTCCATAAATTGTAGATTATCATTCAAGTCATTCTCTCCATGCATCACTGCAGCCCTCTTAATTTTACTGGCATTAGAATGGTGAAGGTGAAGGACTGGAAGGAATGATGGACAAATGTGAAGTAGTGATATTAAGAACTGTAGGGTACTGTTCAGAGTTACTGAATAACATCCTCCCTTCCAGATATTTTACAAAAACCATAAAATAGAAACATACTTTTGATGACTTTCTGTAAATCCACAGATAAGGTAGAAATCCTGGACAAATTAGGACCAGAGGTAGGATTAATCTGAACAGACATCTTAAATCTATACCTATGTGTGTCATTCTGTGTTCTCTTTGCTGCCAGTGGAAAGGTCATGTGTCAGCATATTTTCTCAACAATCAAAAAAGAAACTTTTTCTAATAAAAAGCTGCAAAATTAAAAACAAAATATATTTGTTTTTCTGCATCGGCTACAGAGGAAGTCAAAAGTGTTTATCTTAGATATGAAATCACTGTAGATGTCTAAGGAGGGATGGAATCTAAATAACTTCAACATATATGAATCCATTTCTGATTTTGTATTACTTTGACTATATACATACACATCTTAATTTTTTTATGGCACAACTGCTGACAAAATTTCTTACTTCAAACTGCCTACCTGGTTTACATTAAAAATTAAAAGCTAGTATTTTCTTGAATTTTTGAGGGTTTCTAAGAAAAGTGAAAATTTTAAAGAGATCTTTGTCCTTCAGTTATGTTGATTTATGGAGCTAAATATGATAATGACTCTCATTGCTTTGACTTCAGAACTTAGAATCTGTTGTAGACACTTGCATTTTCTGTAATATAAAGTTACCTTGACTGAAGAGATGGACAGAAAAAAGCATAGGAATAAAAGGGAAGTGGCACACAATTTTAGGTTTTTTCTTATTTAGTCAGGCATGACTTAAAAATCTTTTAAACTTAATTTTGCTACAAAACAATAAAAACTCCCTAGTATATGCAACTTATAAAAATATATATTAAAAAGAAAGTAATGATGCCTTTCTTTTAGAAATGAAGATGGGAGTAGACTTTACCATCACTGTACACACTTAATGCAGTTTTTCTTCTGGAATTTTTTAAAAAGAAAAGAAATCATTAACCACATCAGTATTCAGTACTGCTCTGTCACAGGGCAGATGTTTATCTGCATGCTTCATTGCATTGTGAACAATGTGACCCACGCAACTGCCTTTCATGATGTGGAAATGCTTGCTATGTGGAAATATAAACACAGCATTTCCCAAAATTTTATAGTAACATTATGCTTCATAATTGGTAACATTTTTAACTTACTTTTCCTCTGTTCCATCACTCTTCCATTTTCTACACACAACTACATCTATTTCACTAAATGCAGCCTAGGATCCTGTGTCTAGTTCTTAAAATTATTCCTACATTTTTGCTTACTCAAAAGTGAAAAAGTTTTGATTTTTGTTATATTTATCCTTCATTAGATCAGGTTAATATTTCTATTTCTTCTTAGTAAGCATAGAGAACTTCCATAACCTCACTGCAAAGCAGAGTTAAAAATATGTCAGATGAATGCTTATAGCCTAGAAGTGTCTTTTTTTTCCCCTCTGACTAGAAAGGATATAGATATGTGAAGCAGATATGTAGATGCATGTGAATGTGGATGTGCAATGTCCTGGTTTTAAGTCTTTCCATATTACTTGACAAGAGGAAGAAGCAAGCAAGGGGGGAAAAAAGAAAATATTAAATATATAATGGGATATATAGAAAGCCTGCTGCCCTTCTCAGTCATCTGAAATGAAGAATGAGCTCAAACCCATGAACAAGATCAGTGTTCAATTATGCTCTGAGAACACACAAAAGACAGAAGTAAGGTTTATTTCCTCACAGGTAAGATTTACCTTTACAACAAAACCTTCAGCCTATAATACTCAATCAAAATGTAAACTCCCTTGCAAAGCAAGAGCTAGGTACTAATCTGCTAAAGCAACACAGCATGAACTGTACTTCAAGTACAACAGTGCCACTTATTTTCCTGCAGAATATCAAAAACACTCACAAAGCCATCTCTGCAGGGAGCTTCTATTTCATTTTTCTGTGAGCTGACAATGTGTCTCCAGACAAGATACTCTCTTATAAGTAATGTGGGAATTTGATGAATACAAAAGGAGTAACAGGCTGATTTACACACGCTCAGTTAAGTTATGAAAATACCTACTACATGAACAATACATACTATGTGAACAATATTTGACTTATACAGCTCTTCGTGTCTGAATTCATGTATTTCTGAATTAGAATGGAGTACAGATAAGGATTTTATAGGGCTGATCAGTACATTTCTAGAGTACAAAGGCTCTTGAATTTTTTTGTACAATATCTCCCTCTGGTAAAAATGCATGTACTGAAGACTATAATTAGGACAAGGACCTAGAAGATGAGACAGAATGCTGAGTAAAGCATTGGATTTCCATTCCAGAGACAAAATGAAGGCAAAAGATGTACCCAGATCTCAGACATAAGAAGAGATTTCTTTTTTCATAACACGGATGATAAGAAGAAAACAGACCTATTTCAAGAATGATCAACTTTCTGAGTTCACTCTGACAGAACTAGGATTTACTAGCTGCTGGCCATGGTAGGAAATGTGATCTTTACTTATAATTGGTTTTCAATTTCTATACTATTCAGTTCAATTATGCAATGCCTGTTGCAAAAGAACATTTATAAAAATGGGTTTTAAAGCTTTTTGTGTATATTTTTCATTTTCAGTGCTCAACAAATTGATGTGATACATCCTCAAAGAACATTTTGATATTTTAGGTACTAAAGCCTCCTTACATTTCACATAAAACACCAGTACAAGTGTTTGGGTTAAAAAAACAAAACAAAACAAACAAACAAACAAAAAAAACCAAAAAGAAAGAAACAAACAAACAAAAAAAACCCCACAAACCAAAAGTTTTAAATACTGAGCCTGAATCTACCTGAATAGAATTTTTAATTGATACAGTGAAAAAAAACCAAATCAAATCAATGATGTGAAAAGACAGTTTCAAAGTCCTAAACATCTCATGTTGAAATGTTCTAAAAATAGAATTGGATGCAGATACCCAAGACTGGACAGGAAATCAGGTCAGATGCTTTTATGAAAGTGTCAACACTTTTCCAGAGCTGAAGTTAACAAGCTTGGTTTTGTAGCAGAGAAGATAATCAATAAATAAGCGGGTTTACAAAAGCAGTTCAGGGCAGGGAACAATGGATCTTTAGTCTAGAGAAGGGGTAGCCAAGAAAAAAAATAAGCAAGCCTTTTCATTAGACCTGGATTCCAAAGTTGTGACAGATGGTAGCATGTGAATAACCTGCAGTTTCATGTTATGAAGTGCTGGGCTCTAGTCATGTAGAAATTCTTTCCTTAGCATTCTGTGTGAGTATTTGATTACTATTTCTTGGGGAACACACTGAGCAGTAAATAGCGTGAGAATTCACCACCAGTTACCTCTCCATTCAGAATTTACACAACATGTTTTAACAATATATAGTTGCCTAGTTATATATTCGGCCACTTTTTCCTACTATGAATGATGACTTAGATTAAGGATTGCAAAACCACTATATGTTAGGAACTTCAATGCTAAACCACTAACAATTTCATGCCCTGGATGCTTTTAATTATTCCAACAATCGTATTATCATGTGTATAAAATAATGAAGGGTTGTGCCTGCTAGTGACTAACATTCTAATTCTTTGAATCTTTTCAGCTTTTTTAAAGTCCGCTGATTTCAATAGAAATATGAATCTGGTGTAATTGGGAGAAAAAACTACATTTCTTGGATCTGAACATTATGCCATATTGAGTAAGTCTACTTATTTGAATAATGGTAGAAAAAATGCAAAATGTCAGAATGACATAGTAAAATTAGAGAAGATTTTGATTCTAAATTAGCAGCAGTCAATGATCCAGAAAGGAAAAAAACTAGAAGACACATAAGGACATTTGAAAACTCCAGGATCAGGTATTGTGTTGGCTGTGTGACATTGTATTACGGGATGTGGCTGCAACTGATTATAGATGGAATCCTACATAAAGAGGCAAAATTTTCATGTTGCACTTCTATTACTGTTATTGTCTTCAGATATCATTGCCCAAAGAACAAAGGTATGGCTGTGGCAAAAGTGATCCTTGCAGTTGTGCCTGCTGGAGTTGTTTTATTGAGCCATTGCAGTTACGTTGTAGTGGGCAGTTATAATATAGTGTATTCATAGTAGCATTCCAGCAATGGTATAATAATTTTTCATACAGTTCTAAATGAGATCAGTGTTTACACTGGACTGGCCTGAATCAAAAAACTCAAACTTAATAGAAAGGACAAGAGCTTTCATGCAATACTCCAGAGCACGTAGTGTGACTCTTGGGGATGGTGCTGTGTAGGCCCAGTAGTTGAACTTGATGTTCCTTGAGGGTCACTTCCAACTACACTTTTTCTGTGATTCTGTGAAGTAGAAATGTCAAACAAGTTGCTACTCTATCAGACACCAGACTTGTAATAGAAAATTGAAAAATAGGAGCATTGTAAGAATCTAAATCTTCATTATTTCAAAGTGGATCAATTGTGAATGAAAAAAAGGCAGAGCTTAAAATAGTTGCATAATTCTTTTTTGTTTCTTGGTTTTATACACTTGTATTTATTAGACTAATCTATCTAATATATAGATAACAATTCTTAAGCTGTAGAATTTCACTGACTCATACCTAAATAAGGACTTATATCATAATTATGGGATATCTCAGCATTTTTTGTAATAGTAACCAAAGTACTGTGTGCTGACACAATTAGAAAGAAATCTAATATATGCAGATTCATGCAAATATTTTTTTTACAGCAGGTTCTCATTAATTTTGGAAGGACTTAATACATCTGCATATCCCAGTTGTCTGAACTTCAGGACTGCTACATTTCCTTTGGTATTCTTCACTTTGTTCTTGACTGTCATATCTTTATGAGATTTATAATATGATATGGATTTTTGGCTTTCAGTTTGTAATGAAAACGTTTATTCTTGTCTAGTTGGATGTCAAGACCTGTGTGGTTTGGCAGAGGCATTGGTTTGAATAGATTTAATCAGATTTAACCAGTCAGCTTCCTTTTGTTAACAAGAAAAGGACAGACAATCAATCCATGAAAACAAAGAAATCATATAAATTTTAAATGGAGTATACTAGAAGCAGTAACTTTCACATAATTACCATAAATAAATAAAATTGTTTGTGTAAAAGTGTTCTTAGTTCTGAACTAAACTAATGAAAAATTATGCAGAAATCTCTCATGCAAACCTATTTTCTTACAGGACCTTGTAATGTATTTTGACATTTAAAAGATGAATCTTATAGAGGGATGTCAGTTTTCTAAAGCAGATATACTTCTGTCTGTAGAATGGTACCTGCTAATTAAAGACAAATTTTGGTAGAGTAAGAAATATTAGTAAAGCTTTTAAAAGTTTTCATTATAGTACACATTTTACTGTATGTGCCTTAGATACACTGCTGAACACGGGTGCATACTACTACTGTTATAAGGCATCACGGGCAGGTATATACTTCTGGTGTTGACAAATGTTATCCTCATTAGGAGGAATTCTGTATGCAGATGTTCCTTTTTGTTACTGTTTTGAGGTAACAGAGAACAGGAGCAGAAAATATCAATTACGTTGTCTTCTAAGAGTTAAACAAGCCCATGGTTAGAAATTCATAGGGAAAGCATTCATCATCCTCTAAGTCAGTCTGGGGTTTTGATTTGCATATCATAGTTTATTTACAGTTCAGGAAATATGACTTCTGTGCTGAGAAAACTTTTAGGAAAAACTGCAATTCTGAGGAACCTGCTAGGTATTTTTTTTCTCTCACATAGAGACTTCCTTAATTCATACTTGTAGAATGATAGATATGTCTGAATTCCAAACACAATTCTTTCTTTGTATCTTGCTTAAAAACCTATTTACAGAACTGGATTTAAAAAAACCATTTTGTGTTAATATGGAGCTTCTCAAAGAATCTTTAGATGTGGATCCTGCTTCATTCTTTTTATTTGTAAAGTTGAAAAAATTTTTTCTTATGAGGAATTCTGTTTTTTAACACGGTAAGAAGATCTATTGCTGTAACATGCAGCATGGGTCAGACTAATGCAAATTTATTTAAAATAAGAGTTTGTAAATTAGGTCTAAACACACATTACCCAGAGTATTAAAAATAGGTTTAAAGTGTAAATCCTTTAGTATAATACCTTATTCTGTATATGCACAATATTAACATGTACTTCATAGAGCTGCATAAATCAGTGCATGGCTCAGAAATAAAGTCTTAATTTCAGTGACAGATACATAATGAAGCTGGACTTGTGGGAGGTGGCAAGTTGAGTTAACTAGTTTTAGTTCTGTTTAGATATGTCTGACAGATTGAGATCATATTTTTTATACTCACGTTGTAAAAGTCCCTTTCACCACAAGGCTTTTGACTCTGTTCTCATCAGCACAGGGAATTCTGAAAAAGAAGAAAACCAGAGCAAACACATTCATAGTCTCCATTATGGCCTTTTAATGGCTTTATGTTTTATCAGAATCAGTGAGGTCACTGATGCATCAGAAAGTATTCTGCTGTTATGCAATTTACTGCAACAGAGAAACAGCTGAGCAACCTCTGGAAAAAGGAATAATGGGCATGAAGAATAGAATTACCAAGTCAGTACTGCTCTTTTCTTTGTTTAATGTTCACACTGGTGTTGATACTGTTGCCAAAATATTCTAGACATCTGTGGTGACACCTCTTCTTGTACGTGATAATTCAGTGTATCAGAAGCACCACTGATTACATTACATGATGGTGGTTGACAGGTTCTAAGGGAATAGTGCTTTTAAACTGTAAGTATATTTGCCAAATAGAGCACTGCCACTCCGATCAGGAGTACTTCTGTCACTAGCAGTTCAACAAAGTTAGGAATGTTTGTCTCTGTGATATGAGTAAGGACTCAGGAAGGACCCTGTCAGTCTTCTGCACTTTGCAGTTTGCACATGTAAAGGGAAAGGTCTTGGCTGCTGGAAAGATTCCAGCCTGTAGGGACTCTGATAGTGTCAGTGCTGATGTGCTCCACACTGCACATATGTCAGAGGGGCAAGAACCTGCCTGTTGGTCCCACATGGTGTGACCTGGTCCTAGGGACTGGCTTAAGCTTAGCTGATGATAGAGTTTGCAAAGTTCACTCCAAAAACATTTTCCCAAAGCAGAGTCTCCACCTTCAGACACTGCCAGATAAAAGAGGAAACCAGCCTGGGTGGCCTATTTACAAGAGACCAGTGCCAGCAACTTTAGACTGCCTCACAATTCTGGTTCTAGTCATGCCAAGTCTGAAAGAGACAGTAAAAATTTTGGGAGATGGGCAGATAACAGAATACAGCAGCATTTTGGGTTACCCATGACACTTCTTGTTTCGGGTGATGATTTTTGTTTATTTGTACATTTGTTTGATTTACAAGATTATGTATTCTTAGTTTTAGTCTTAATTGCAAAATATTTGCTCTACAGAGGCAGTGTATTAGACTTTTCTTACAGTTTTTTTTTTTTTATCATTAGAGAAAGGATTTTAATTTTAATTTAGGAAATTATCAGATAGTACAGGGTGAAAAACAGACAACTCCCTCCTCTCATAGAAATCCAGTAATAGTACTTAAATACATCAAGAAACATAGCAATTTTGTAATTACAACATTTAATATCAAATATAATACTCTCAAGTGTTTTCTCTTTCTTTCTATCATTGTCTTCAACTGGTGTTTGTCAACATTTCAATAACAAGTCCTATAATATAGTTTTTGTATTGTATGCTAATGCACTAATTGCTTTATAAGTGCCACTTAGTATGTATTAATCTCATGAACACAGCACATTTTTCAAATATGGGTAAAATCTTGTGACACTAGTTTAATTCTGCAGTAATCCCATTTATTAAAATGATATTAAAATCAGATTGTAACTGAAAGCTGACAACAATTGTTTTCCTCTTCTTGGATCAGAAATATGAAGAAGACTTGATGAGTGCCTCCAGGCTTTTGACTGAGGATTGCTCCATGCCATTGTACAAGTGACCTAACAAAGAGATTAAAGTCATGCTTCTACAATGTTTCTAGTCTTGTGATTTACATGCATAACTCTGCAATCAAAGGATTTCAAAGGAGAATGTCAAAAGTGCTTAGTACCTTGCTTTAGTACCTTGCTTTAGTACCTGGCTCTGTAGCCATACAGTTCAAGGGTACTTGCAGAAATATACACATATTAACATGGTTTATGTGTCTGAACAAATTCCAAGTAGTGGAAGCCCATCACCTGCCCAGGGCCTCTCCTGCCCCAGGGAGTCCCATGGATGCTGAACCAGCAGCGGCTGCCCTGGCCAGAGCTGCTGAGGAAGGGGAGTCCCCTGAGCTTCTCTCCCCCGAGGCAGAAAAAGCATCCAAGTCTCTTGTTCTCAGTGAGGAGGTACCATCAGCAGGGTCACAAAGCTGCATGGAAGCCTGTCCAAAGCCTCTCAGGGCTCTGGGCACAGCAGGCTACAACTCCATAAGTCTGGGGGCTGCTCCATACCAGTTCCTGCCTGCTCCACTGCTGTTAGGGTGCCAGGTGTGGCTCTTTGTCAACATGGATCAAGAGTTTTCCCAGCGGGAAGATGCTTGTCACCAAGAGCTTTCACAATGGAAAGAAGATATGACAGTGCAAGAGATATAGAAACAGGAAGAAATTGTGAGACTCCAAGAAATTTCCCAGTGGAGAGCCAGGAGAAGCTGAGCTGTACCAATGACAGGAACATGTGAGAGTCCAAGAATTTTCCCAGAGGAGTCATGGGACACACCAAGAGTTGTACCAATGGGAAGAAATAATAGGAGTCTAGGAGCCATGTAAGTGGGAAGAAGATGATGAGACATACCAAGAGCTGCATGAATGGGAAGAAAACATAATAGCCTAAGAGGTGTCCCTTTGGGAAGAAGGTGTGAGAGGGCAGCAGGACTGTGAATGGGAAGAAGACAAGAGCTTCCAGGAGCTGTCCCTATGGAGAGATGTGAGAGTTCCAGAAGATTCCAAATGGGAAGATGTCCAAGAGCCATCCCAGTAGGAAGGTGAGTGGTACCAAGAACTCGCACCATGGGAAGATGTGCACTTGCAAATGTCCCAGTGGGAAGACAGGAGAGAGCCAGAATTGTCCCAAGCGAGAGACAGCAGCGACAAGGAGCCGTCCCAAGAACCAGACTACAGAGTCCAGAAGCTGCCCCAATGAGAAGAAGATCTGAGTGACCAAAAGAAAAAATCTGAGTGCTCCAATGTGATGAGGGTATGAGCAGCCAGGAGCTGTCCCAAAGGGGACGTGATGTCAATTCCAAGATCTGGAACAGATCCTTGTGTCCAGTGAGCAATGAGGAGCCCCAGACTTGTCCCCTGGAGGGCCTGAGCTCTCTCAGCAGCGTGGGCACAGAGATAGAAATAGAAATTTGTCAATTTCTATTATTTGTCATTAATATTTGTCATTATTTGTCATTATTATTTGTCATTAAATTTGTCATTTCTATTATTTGTCATTACTATTAAGTCCAATGATCTACTCTTCATCCTCTGATTCTCCAATGTGCATTCCTTTTTTCTCTCATCCTCCTATCTGCATATTTGTTTTTTGATATGGTAACTAACTGCAAAGTCATTGGTTCTATTTATTCCTTCAACGCCACTAGTATTCCGAAAAATCTTTGCAACCTCCTTACTCAGTGGTTCGAACAATTTGCCTTGAAGTAATTTTATTAACACAATTAATTAGCATCTTAAAGTTAATTGAAATATCTATTTTGAAGGTTGCTTTATAAATCGCATTAAAAGTAGCAAAAGTTTCACAAATATGTTTTCTGAGTAAATGAACATCTATACCCAAATTTTCCATTCTCTATAAAAAATAGCTAATATCATATTTTGTTAAAAGGTTTGGGTTTGTGTCTCCAGTTTTGTTTCATTATAGTTTTTTATACTTCAATACACGGGGGAAAGTAGGAAAAACAAACAAACAAACAAACAAAACAAACACCAAAACCAAAAGAAGAATGAAAAATGAAGGAGGGACTAATAATTAAAAAAGATACAATTATACTTCTTATTTTATCTTGAAGATTCACTGTCAAGAAAAAATACTCGTGAAAGACAAAGTTGTCATTGTTTTAACAGCTTCATTATGCATTTCATTTGGAACCACTTTTTGCATTCCCTTTTTCATTTATAGCCAAATGTATAAAATCATAAAAGGGAGCAGCATCATTTTAAAGAAGCATATTAGTAGAAAAATTATTGTTTGTTATCACTTAGCTGAGTATTAATAATTACTTAAAGAAAGCAGTTGCCTATGTCAAAACACTGCAAAGGCCACAGAAGGAATTTGCCATAAAATAAGCCATCACAGTGGGAATTTGAGAGAAGCAGGGAAGAGAGGAATTTGCAACATAAATAATAAAATCCGCACCATTGACTTCTGCACATGGTCTCATTTGCACCTGGATTCAGGCAGAGGCATCTCCAAACAACTGGATTTCAACAGTGTATGTGCAGTGTTTATTGGATAAGGAAGATACTTTGAAGAAGTACAGTGGACATAAGAGCAGAAATAGTGTACAAGAACAATTCACGAAGAAGGAAAGGAATGAATGGAGGCTTTCAGCCTTCTCAAGATGAGAATGGAAATGTGACAGGCCACAGTGCAAGAAGACAGGAAAAGCATCCAAAGGAGAGTGACAGCAATCTCTCAGCTGGAAATGCTAAAAAGATGTCTTGGAATGATACAGGGTGACTGCAGAGCTTTATCTATTTGTACTGCCTAAAACAAAACAGAAAACTAAAGGGACAGTTTCTTCCCCACAACTGATCTTCAAAATATGCCTCTTGACCAGCCTGTATCCAAGCCAAGATTACAAACTTGGTTTGTCAGAAGTCCTTTTTTGCAAGAGAGACTTTGTAGGTCTGGGTTTAACTAAAAGACTTATTCTTAGAAACCAGGCTCAAAGTTCTATTTTGCTGTTCTGACTTATTATTAAAGCCAATCTTAAGTGGAAACCTCAGTAATTGTGATTTCTGCCTGTTATTTTTTCAAATCTTTTTCAAGAATTTGGATCTGCTAGATAACTATAAAACTTTTGGCCTGTTCAAACTAGGGCCTTTTTCATCAGCCTGTCATATGGGGAAAATTTAATTTTGGAAGATACATGTTATTTTTGCTTCCTCGGGGTGAGCAATATATCAACTCAACAGAAATTCATTCTGTATTACTGAAGAGCCCTCAGCATGGAGGTAAATAAACAAAGTGAAAACATGGCTGATATCCACTTCAGATAGTCAGTAACCTTATACGCTAAGGTTGTAGAAGGTGTTCTGGACTTGTTTAATACCTATGGAGACCTTTTGCTTTGAAAAATAGAAATGAATGAAAAAAGTCCTTTCAAACCTTGAAATGTGTGAGGGGTTTCCCCCACGTCTACTTTATGGTAAGCTACTATCAAATCTATTAACCTTGGACTGGTTTTCATAATTCAGTAGCTATTTAGGAAATGATAAAACAGAATAATGAAGGAGCAACATCTCAGAACCACAGTAGTAATACAGAGAATTTAGGAATTTCTGAATCTTTATCTGATTTAGACATTAGCACACTCAAGCATTTTTCCTACACAACTCTGGAGATAAATAAGCTGCAGGTAAAATAACTTACTAAATTAAATACATTTAAATAAGAGCC
Organism: Rhipidura dahli; assembly: GCA_013399225.1. Lineage (NCBI taxonomy): Eukaryota > Metazoa > Chordata > Aves > Passeriformes > Rhipiduridae > Rhipidura > Rhipidura dahli. The sequence goes on from VXAC01005940.1 coordinate 263,666, forward strand.
AGGAAAATATTGCAGGTATAATCTAAATTATGATGATCCTCATTATAGCTTTGCTAAATTTAAAAAAAAAAAATCTAGATCCAACATTTTAATTCAAAAGGGAATTTTATTTTAAATATGACATTTTTTTTTCCCAGCATATTCTGTTACTTTAAGATTGTTAGTTTCATAGGGTTTTTTTTTTTTTCCTGTGGTTTTTCATGGTAGAATTCTAGTATTGTTTCTTAGTACAGCAACTTGTATTCTCTGCATAGTCTCTTTTAAGTCCCCAGGAAAATATTTTTTCTCTACTTTTTTTAGTGATGGCTATGAATCTGCTCCGTGCTACAAGTAGGTTCCCTTGTCATCTCAAGGATCTCTCACTTTCTCTCTATGTTGTAAGAATCTTTTATTTTGGTCACAGCAAGGTTAAGGAAAAAAATGTACAAAATCAAAATTACATGTAGGATAAAATTTAGTACTGCATGAAATAAAGAAGATTGGGTTTGTCGAGTCTACTTTTTAGCAACACTCTCAAATGCAAGACAAAATTTTCACAAGTGCCAAAAAGTAGTGTTCAGTATCAATAAGTATTTTTTCATACAGTCAAAAATCTAATTTTTTCCCACAATGCTGTCTTGGAAAGTGTTTTTTCAGCCTCTATTTTATTTTAGAGGTAGAAGGAGTGAGGAAGTTCTCTTTCTTTTTAATGCAGAGCAAGAAGATAAGCAGGGTTCCGACACGTGATTTAGCATCACTTTTGACAGCTCATTGCCTCCATATTCTGAGTCAACTCCCTTGTGCCTTCCTACCATCAGCATTAGAAGTATTCACTGTGCTGAAAGTGCCACATATAATTAGTGATAAAAAGTATTTATTTAAAAGAAAAAAAGATTAAATAAGGTGAAATTTAGTTACACTATGTAGAGTTCACTTTGAAATAGAATGAGACAATGATCCTTTCCACACCTACCTTTCTCCCTTTTCCCAAACTTTGACAAAAAATGTTCAGATAGCTCTTTTTGCTTATAGATAAAATTGTAAAACAATGTTCAGCTACAGTGATTTCTTTTGTTAGCAAAAAATAGTTTTCTCTTGAAGTGCAATTTTTTTTTTCCCCAGAATTCAAGTTGTTACCTCAACTGTTGAGCCATGTCCAGGGGTTTCTTTTATAATTTTCTTGTATTATTCATGCATGAGCCTAAAGCTGAATTTTAATATTTATACACTGTAGGAAGAACTTGTGCCTCAGTCTGCCAAAGATGAATTTCAGAACACAAGACGAAGCAAGGATCAGTGATGAAGGCAAAAAACAAAATGATGTAGGGAACTAATTGTTATGGATCAATTCTCGTGGTGTAAAGAAAGGCCTCGATACTTGATTATGTTACTCATACACATTTCTACTGAAATTAATAGAAAAAATTCTGGAGAAGTAAATTTTATTTCAATAAGAATTTTGGGGTCTGACTCTCCCAACACCATCTAACTTTAAGGCACTTAAAATTCCATCTTTCTGCTGAGGCTTAAAGTTCCCTAAACATATAATGCTAACCTTGTCATCATGTCTGAAGAATCTGGTTTTGGAGGGTGGGAGGAAAATGGAAACACACATATCCCTCCTAAAATGGAAGTCATATTTAGGTAAACAGATACTCTGCTAAGTTCTTGAAGGGGCTCAGTCATGCTCAGAGTGAGACTAAAAAAATTCAAGTAGAATTAGGTCATTATTAATGTCTAATCATGGTTCTCTTCAGCTCATTGCCTTAACCATGAGGATACTCTGACTTTTTCACAAAAGTACAAAATTATTCTTTGGTTTAGTACAAAATCAACAGTAACCAAACTGACGACTTTTCCTTGCAAGGAATTTAATTCCTCTGGGCCAATCCTAAATCATCATCTGATTGTGAAGGAACATCGTGAATATTTCCACAAACAAAACAGATAGTCGGCCTACTAAGACGACTGTGAAAATATAAATTTGGGAATAAAATGAGGAAATTGAGTTTTGAAAACCTCTGAACCTTCTTTCCTTTGGATTGTTGAAGCAGAAGAGACTCAGTCCATTCACTGTTCTATTTTCCTTGTATGAAAACATCTGAAATGAATTTTTAATGGTTTGTAATTTTTCTTCAGGCTGAAATGCAGACACAATTAATTAACTTGAATGAAAACTTAACTTCAGCTTGCAAAATATTATAAGGTTGTTCAAAAAATCCTATGCCAAACTCCCAAGGTCCTGCTATGTATCATCAACACACTAAACTTTTAAAAACATAGGTAACCTAATCATTTGTTCTGAGTTAGCAATACAAAAATCATTTATGATTATTGCGGATATTATGATGACAGCTCTGCACTAAGACGTGATCAAAGTTCCATATTTTGAAAACATAATGTAAAAACTGGGATATTACTGATGCTTCTAGAGCCAAATATCTCTTATAATATTATAGAATTAGATGTTTCTTCCATAGCTGATAGACCAGACTAGCAAAAAGTATCGTGGCTTTGATTCCTGGCTGAAGATATTTATCTTGACATAAATTGCAATGAACTTCTGAGATTTATTGGTAAAGATTACAGTTTATACTGGTTTGATGCAGTTTTCCCATTTTTCATTAACTGTAAGAATACATGGATGAAGAAGAAAATTTGTTTTCATATTTTATTGCTTTCTTTTCTTTTTTACTTCTCATAATTTTTGCAGTTTGATAAGATTTATAAGCCTGAATTTAAATTAGATTTTATTTTTTACACATCAATTTGAAAAAAAAAAAAAGGAAATTTTTAGGAAAATGAAAATCATTGAAAGGGTGTGAAAGGATGTCATGGATGCATAGCAGTTGCCTCTTCCATTTTGGCGAAATACTACTGAGTGTGTCTTTTTGTTTGTTTTTTCATTCTGTAAATGTGAAAACTGTAAAGTAAGAAAAATGAACGTTCTGTAGAAATGGAAAATCTGTCTCTGGAATGCCACTGAAGGAGGGAACTAGGAAAAGTTTGGAGAATGTGCCTAAATGGAAATGTAAAGTCAGATAAAAATATTATTACCCATTCATTTCAGTCTTCGAAGTGTTTTGCCAACTGGCGATTGTATCACATTTCTAAATATTCTAAAATCACGCACTTTTAAGCCCCAGAGATGTAATGATCTATGTGTAGGCAAATCCCTCTGACTGGGATGTTTTGAAGACCCTGTAGTCAATGAGTTATGGGACAGGATTTTAACAGGGTTTCTTTTCTGCTTTTGATTATCAAAAGATACAAAGAAAAGCAACATTAGTTTATATAGGCAATTTACATGGTAGTATGGATATTTGCATTTTTTATTTATTAAATGAACACATGTACTTAATTTGATTATTTGCTCCCCGGGTCCTGAAAACATCTTTTTTTCATGCAGTAGTACCTAATGTGACAGAACTTTCTCTGCCAGAAAATATGAGCATGGAACGATGACATAATGTTAATTCAGCAATTGCTGTTTCATGATTGGATCAAAAATTAAAAAAACTACTAGCGCAGAGTCTTGTGACTAAAGTCTGGTCTAATTCCTTTGGGACAGTGTTATTTTGTTTTTAACATTAAGAATTATGTCCAAGAGTAACTAGAATCTCATGATAAAAAAAAATATTGTCAGTAGTGAATTTGGAATTTCTTCACCTTCCTTCCATCCCCAGTATTGACAGGACATAAGGGGAAACTGCAGACACATGATGAATAACATATTAAAACTGATAATTTTACCAGTATCTTTAAATGTCATGATGTTGTGAAATTATCAATAGTGATTTACAATACTGGGAGTCACAAGTGATTCTTTCCATCTTTCTGAAATGATACCCCTGTGTCAGACTGTGCAAATAGCTTAGTGTATTTTGTCAAGGTCAGTGGAAAAAGTAACTGCCATAGTGTTAGTGTGGATTTCTTTCTGAGATGCCTTGTGGCACTGGTGGCTGCTGGAAGGACTACATGCCTGCCTGTACCTCATTTCAGCTGCTAATACTGATCTGACAGTTCTTAACCTGTGGGTAATACGTGATCCATCATCTCCTTACTTTTCTTAGTCACTTTCTACTCTACTTTCCTCCTTCTACTCTATTTTCCTCCTTTTTTTTTTTTTTTTAACCAGTGTATCCTTCTATCATATATCTTATTTCAATGGAAATAGAATAGTGCTGTAAGTGTGGCAGATTATCCTATCCTACATTTTACCTCTATTCGGTTTGAAATCGAGCCAGCCCATCCACAAGATAACACTGAACCTTTTTTTAAATGAGATTTTGTTGAAACCTCCTGATAAGACAAAAACTTTGCAGGTTGATGTTAGTTTCCAAACTAATAACATGTAAAGGATTAAAACAAAAAAATAGATGTGGGAATAGAATACTTAATTTATTTCATCCTACAAAAATCTGGTTTGGATGAAAACTCATTTTGGGAAAATTATAAGCAAGGCAAAACTGGAAATGCCATTTCCCTACTTTGGCACACAGATACTCAGGTCTTATGAAAACGCCTGTTTCAAGGTCGTATGCATTCCCTTCTGGCAGTGCTGAACTCACAATGGGCAGAAGGAGCCTGGGGTTAGGGGAGCTGATAAGCTCATCTCACCAGCTTTGTATACTTGGATTTAAGCCATGCATACCTACATTTGTGTGACACACTTTCAGACAGGGGCAAATGAAAGATATCACAGGAGCTGAGGCTTCTAATTTCTTTTAAGTATACCCTTTGGTTATTATCAGTGTTGGTCAACAACTGTTGACTAGATCTCTGCTAGTTACAGAGCTTAAAAGCTGAGTTTAAGCACCCAAAACACATCCTGGTAGTCTCCTTTTCTCTAATGTCCAGTCTCAATGTCCAAATTATAGAATGGTTTGTGTTGAAAGGGACATTTAACGATCAACTAGTCCAACCTCCGTTGCCATAGTCAAGGACATTTTTCACTAGATCAAATTGCTCAGAGTCCTATCCAACCTGACTTTGAACACTTCCAATGACAGAGCAGCCTCAACTTGTCTGGGAAACCTCTTCCAATGTCTCACCACTCTGATTGTGAATAATTTTTTTCCTACATCAAATCAAAATCCACCCTCTTTCAGTTTCAAACCATTGTCCCTGTCACTACATGCCCTGGTAAAAAGTCCGTTCTCATCTTTCCTATAAGCCATCTTTAAACACTGAAATGTCACCATAAAGCCTCCCCTAAGCCTTCTCATCTTCAAGCTCAACAACCCCAAATCTCTCAGCCGGACTTTATAGGAGAGGTTCCAGCTCTCTGATATTTTTTGTGGTTTTCCTCTGGACACTCTTTTACAGGTCTATGTCTCTCTTGGGCTGGGGAACCCAGACCTGTATGCAGCACTCCTGCTGAGGTCTCACAAGGGCAGAGTAGAGGGGCAAAGTCATCTTCCTTGACCTACTGGACACACTACTTTTGGTGCAGCTTAGGACACCACTGGTTTCCTGGGCTGAAGGGGCACTTTACCACTACATGACCAATTTTTGTCCACTAGTACCCTCAGATACTGGGACAGCTGCATTCAATGCATTTATCCCCCAGCCTGGTTTGAGACCAAGGTTTGCTCTGACTCAGGTGCAAGGGCTTGCAGTTGGCCTGGTTGAACCTCTCTGATTTTCACACAGGCACATTTCTCAAGCTTGTCATGGTTCTTCTGGATGTCTCCTCTTCCCTCCAGCTGCACCAGTCAAATTACTGTCATCTGCACACTTGCAGTCCATTCCACTGTCTAAGTTACTGATAAAGATGTCAGAGTGAGAACCTCTGACAGACACCACTTGCTACTGATCTTCATTTGGACACTAAGCTCTAAACTGAAAATTTGGATGCAGCCAACCAGCCATTTCCTTACCCATCAATTATTGAATCCATCAAAACCTTTTATCTCCAATTCAGCAGAAAGAACAGGTATCAAAGGCCTTACAGAAGTCCAGGTAGATGACATTCACAGCCCTTCCCTTGTCCACTGATGCAGTCATTATTTCAAAGAAGGCCACTAAATTAGCCAGGCAAAACTAGAACCCAGCTTTTCATCTTTTTGTTTTGGTCTGTTCTTTTTGAAAAGCTTATACACCAGGAGAAAAATATTTGGCATAAAATCCCGTAATGCATTTTCTATGTAACAACTTACTATTTTTATTTTAGTTTTACGAGTTTAATGAAAATATGGCAAAATATATTACTTTTCGAGAAATACAAATAGAAGAACTTTGCTACCAAAATAAAACTACTACTTTTTTTTTCTTTTACATGGATAAAATTATTTGATTTTAGAACATATAAAGACACAACCTTTGTGTAAATGTGAAACATTTACATGTTGGAGCATGTTGGAGTTATAGACCTATACTACTTACAAACTGTAAATAGACAAGAAAAAAATCTGCTTAATTTCCTTCTCCTCATACTACGTGAACCAAGAAGAAATTGAATTATAATTAATGAAAACTCATTTCTTACAAGCAATATAATTTTATATCAATCATTCATGTTATGAGGTGTGTAGATTAAAACAAATCAAAACTATACAGCAAGAAACTTTATTCCCAATGTACTTATCTTTTACACTTATATGCTAATTTAAGAGTTCTGTGAACTGCTTATTGCTCAATTAGTGAACAATTATAGCTTAAATGAGTTAAATGTTACTTTGTTTGCATGAAGAAGTCTTTTATAATGATTAATAGTGTTTTAATCAAGTACAAGTTGAGAATCAAATATGCCTCGACTGAAACAGAATGGCTTGAATGTTATTCCAAAAATGCAAAAGAAGTTTTCTGTTTCTAAAATGAAAAAAAAAAAAGTCATGTTGAAAAAAGAAGTCAATATTGTGAAAGAGTAGCTCACAGTTCTGAGTATTTTGAGCTTGATATATGGCAGATAGCATTTCTGCTAAACAGGCAGGGTGAAAAGGGTGGTTTTGTTATACTCAGGTTGATACAAGAATACCTGGTTGATACTCCATTACCTAGTCTTTGCTCTAGTGTGCCCTCTACACAAAGTCGATTATAAAGATGTTACTAAATTTAACGTACATCTAGAAAACGTAGCAGGAAATTACCAGTGTTATTAATACCATAAAAATGATCTTTTTTGGGTTTTGGGTCATTGCTAAGACTAAGTGCAGCAAGATAAGAACATTAAAGACTGCCTTTTTATCACTTGTCTATTTAAGAGTTTGGTGTATTTGCAGGGTGTAGATGTGAGGGCCGGTAGACTATTTTAGATTGTTTAAAACCTTTCATTTTTCTTGAGACACTACACTTGGGACTTATGTCACCTAATTTAAATGCTGAAAAGTTAAGCATCTACTTCTTAATTAGCCATTCTGCATATCTTTTATAGTCAGTGGAGAGAAACAGGCCCCCCCCACAGTACAACTTCTCTGTAGAAGAACAGTGTGGACACCTTTCTCAGAGTAAGAAGCAGCTTGCTGCAAAACTGTTTCTTTGACGAAATGCTTTGTTCAGAGTAAGATACAAGAACTTTGAGATGGCTGTGCTATAACTAAATCTCCTGACTAAATTACTGTTTTATCTCGTGTGGGTGACAATGCATAACAGTCTAGTGAGTTGTTTGCGCTTTACAGTGTGCTAAACTCAAAAAATACATTTTTTCTTAATGGAAGAACAGCTGCTTCTGAAGTTGATGTGGAATGAACAGAAAAGTAAACCCTTTAAAACCTTCCTCTCTACTGGTCCATGCAGTTGTGAGCAGAGCTAGAGGAAATATAAGAAGTCTTCCTCCCCCAACTCCTTCTTACTGTTTTTCATAATTTCCAATACTGATTTGGCCTTGCAAAAGGATGAATGACTAAGATAATAAAGATGCTATATTTATGTTCTATGTCAAAAGAAATAATAAAAGTAGAGATCAAATTATGAGAAATAGTTCCTATTTTCTAGATAGAGTATTTGCTAGACACAGTGTTTGTCTTTTTGCAAACAAATTGCTTAGTGGTTATTCTGGTGTCCTGATTCTCTTACTAATTAAGAGCTATCAGTCAATCCTATTCTATGTAAACAAGACTTAAAATGCATGAGGATGAATCTTACTTGATTTGATTTTTTTTACTGCTGTATGACAGAAACTTAAAAAAAATTAAATACTATTCTGTTTCCTTTCTGAAGCGTGATTGTTTCATTTTGAATTTTACACAAAAATAGTAATTTTCCTTTAAAGAAAATATAGTTTCTTTAAAATAAAGCTATAACATTCATAAAACAATTTCAATTCAATACTAATAGACAAAGTACATAATATCCAGTCTAGTGTACCTATGTCTTATTTGATTAAAACTATTTTCATAAATAGGGTTCTACTTACATTTGTAGTGCAGTGAGATGTGATAAACTGGTTGAAAAAAAAATAAAAAAACCTTTCCTTTCAAGCAGGTAGAATAAAACAGTTACAAATGCCTCACTGAAACTAACGAACCAAAAAAAGTAATTTTCGAGATCCAAACAGAAACTAGCCTTTGGAGAAGGAAAAGGAGTAAAGCCTTATGTACAGTGTTGGCTTTAATCTACCCTGCAGTCCATTGTCTCCCAAAGAAAAAAGACATAAGGGCAGACTGAATATACTCAGCATATGCTGCTACTGGCAAGCTTGTGTCTCTGTTAATGAGAGGGGTTAAACATAATATTCTGGGAAGTACTTGCATGAATGTTTCATTTCAGTTTCAACAAAAATCCGAGCACATAATTTTACTGGAATGACATCATTAAAGCTGAAAATAATTGCCTTCATTACATATATATGTATTGTTTTGAAAATAAACCAGTTGGAGATCACAAGTCAGGATTAAAATTAATAGAAAAAATTAGAAATAAGTGAAATAATAGAAGGAAAAAGCACTGACAAAGTCAGATACAACCTGACACCCTATTAGGGTGCTGGCAACAGTCCAAATGAAGTGATCCAGTTGAAGCGATGATCCAATGGAAGGTCTGGTCTCCAGCTGAAGGTCCATGGTGGCTCTTGTCCTCTGGTCACCCAGCAGACAGGGATGAGGCCAGGCAGTTCCAAGGGCAGCTTATATCCAGGTGGGAATGCCCAGCTCCCCCCTCCTGGGTGGAGCATCTCACAATAGGATGAGGTAAGTCCATGAGTCATGTGGTGGTTTTTTGATGGCCCATTGTCTGTTATCAGGGGTGGGTCATTAGCAGGTGATAACAGCTAATGGCCCACAGCTGGTGGTAATAGAATACTTAAATACATCTACTGTAACCTAGGACAATATATAAAGGCAGAAAAGAATCACACACTGGGGCAAGGTGACCATGACATCTATGAACAAGTTAATATGCTTACTATACTTCCATTTATACACCACAAAAAGAGAAGCAACATATATTAAAAATATTGTAACCTGGCCTTCTTTAAGGGGAGCAAGAAGGTGATTCTGACAGAGTAGACTTTACAGATCACTGGGAGAAACTTAGATATCACCCTCATAGGAATGATATGGTACAGTTATTGAAAGAAATTGTAACAAGACAGCATGAATTACTCTGTAAGACATTAATATGATGACAAATTCCAGAATAAGAATATCTTCTCAAATGGATAGGTAATATCAACATAAATTATTGACTCTATCAGTTTTATTAGTAATGCTAGCAGAAAATAATGATTGGATAATGATTTTATTATGGATGACTGCTGGGTTTTACATACTGGATGGATTATTCTTAGGATGACTTCTTTTTTTCTTGAAGGATGAGTAGTGCCATCATTCTTTTCTGGAAACTTTCATTAGATATTATTGAATCAAGTTTTATATCACTTTTCATCTGTGATAGAAAATACAATTGGAGTTGTTAAAAGGTAGAACAAAACACTTGCAAAGACTGGGAATCAAATATAAAGGAGGACTGTCTAACTGAAGTTCATTTTTCAGAGGCATATAAAATTCTTCTATTCCATTTTATTCATACTTAACCACATGGTTAAATCTATCAAAACAAATTACATCTTAATTACAGTAATTAGGAATTAAAAATTTGTATTTTTTTCCAGTAGACTCATTAAGTCTTAGTCAACACATTGCACCAGAATATGCAATATAAAAATGTTCTTAATTCCATTATGCTTTGAAGTAAAAGATATAGGACAAGCCTCTCAGCTCAGTTTTGTTTCCTTGTTTTCCTTGTGACCTTATATAGCTTTCAGTAATCATAGCAACAAAATTCACTGAAAATAATTTTCAAGATATTTTGTGAAACCATATCAGTGATACCATTATATTTTAATTGCTAGCACCAAACTCTTTACTATAGTCCTGTAGGTCCAGTGAATAACATCTTCTGTTTTATAACCATAAACTAATTAATCTAATGGTATCTATAAAATATTTATTCCTCTTTTTTGGAGCATTTTCAGTCAGATTCCAGTTGTTTCCAGCTCCATTCTTTTCTTCCTCCTATGCATCACTGATAACCCCTCAATATTATGTAAGTGCAGTGCAAGCCAAAAGACTGCCAGAGCCAAAAAAAAAGGCTGTGTCCTCATCCAAATTCTGATTTTGTCATACATTAGAAAATGTCAGGCTCAAGTTAGATGAGAAGCATTACTACATCCCTTGATCCACTGTATACACTCCTTTTGATTTAGCTCAGTAAGCAGTTAACCTTTGTTTCCAGGAAAAATGCTGATGGATGGTCAGGTTGTATATTGGCATGCCCTCATTTTGTTTTTGCATAGCATCTATCCATCCCATCAGTCCCCCGATTTTTTATACATGAGTTTTAAATGCACAGACACAGGACTTTGTTGTATTTGTTGAACTTGACCAGGTTCCTGCAGGGCCAGCATTCCAATTTAATGTTATTTCTCTGAATAGCATCTCTATCCTCCAGAATACTGGTAGCACTTCCACCACCTCAGTGTAATATGACTCTCAGATCTGTTAAGGATGGTGTTCTTCCCAAGCTTATCGATGAGGAAATTGAACATTTCTGAGAATACTTCCTCACTTTCCCAAAGATCCTACTCTCTGGGGATGACTGCAGATGAAAAAATGTTTTGACCAGTTTTCCTACATTGAGAGTAGCAGGGTCAGACTACTTCTGTTTGATAATTTTTGCCAGCACTACTAACAGACAATTGTTGTCAAAAATCCCCTGGACTATTTGGATCCTAATATGTTCCCCTTTTAGCAGGTGTCAAAGTGACCAGTGTCTCCCATGGGAATCATTATTTTCAACCTGCATCTTCCTCTAGTAGTTTCAACAAGACTTGTCTGCCTACATGTTTTGATTGGGCTGTTTGTATCTGTACCCACTCTGATCCCTACTCAAAAGCTCTCAAGGCTGTTCCACTTCATAAAAGAGTTCTGGCAGTGAGCTGCTCCTTTGGGTAGAGTACAGCTTGTCCTGCCTTCCATAAAGAGTTTAGAAGGACTTTGTATCTGTTTAGCTCATTCCAGAAGGGCAAACGTTTGTCCCACCATGTTGCTGTAATGACTATGACATCATAATTCCATTACTAAAAACAGACTTATGGTTGCCAAAAATTCCACTTCTATTTGTCCACTCTGACTTTTTCAGTTCCTTCTCCAGTCTTCAGTTTTCCAACAGTGGTTTCCTTCAATTCCTAATTGTTGTTTTTCTCCCTACTTTGCTGTTTCCTTATAAGGGCTGGCTTGTCATCTCAGGGTCTTGTTTGTTTTATAAATTCTACATGTTTATGTTCAAACGCTTCAGATTGGCCCTCAATCTTCCCACTTTCTGAAGAGGAGAGACACGCCTCCCCAGTTGTACCCTGGGTGCTTCCCTGTTATGTGCAAGATTTGATCCCTCATCTGTCCTAAATCAACTTCTGGAGCCTAGCACTGAAGAAAAGAGCTGAAAAGACACAATAGGAAGACCATGCAGTGCAGCAATTCCACCCTTGGCAAAGAAGGAAAAGGTACTCATGGGAAGCAAATAGAGTATACAAGATTACCTCAGGACTACCTTTTGCGCACTCAGCATGTAATGATAAAATGCTTCAAACCTTTGCTGATACCATTCCCAGATTTTAAAACATACAGGATTTCTGGATAGGTTAGGGAAGCATATCTAATTCTTATTGACTTGTTATCGGAAGTACCCTACAAATCTCAACCTGCATTTAGATATTGACTTCTTTCTTTAGGATTTTTAATGTTGATTTTTCCCCCCCCCACATTTCCTTGCTGTTCTCTCAGATGTGCAGAAGTATCTTCTTCATAGATGACAGTTCCAAAGGTTCATTAGGAGCACCCAGAGTATTCTTAATTCTGTTCTTACTTGAAGATCAACTAATCTCCATCATGGTCTTTAGAAAAGCAGAACATGAAACCTTCTTCTGCTAACTGTAACAAATAAAAAATCCTTCCTTCTAACTACATGAACTATCCTTTAAATGTGGACACTTGAGGACTTTGTTTTAGAGTGCAGTAAGCCTAATCTGCCTAAACAATAAAGAAGGAAAGACACATTCATAGGAACAGTTACTACAGTCCCAAATTTTGAATGTCCAGAGTGATAACACTCTTAAGATGCTTAAAGTTAGGTGTAATGAAGCTAGAACTCAATATTACATAATTAGCAAACTGTAAGTTTGTTTTTAAAATATCAGAGTTTAAAGAAAAATAAATAAGACAGCTGAAAGCATCGGCATAATGAAGAAAAAAATCCTAAATAAACAGGTAAGAAGAAAACTCCTTTTATTATGCGAAAAATAGCTTAGAAATAAAAATTCTCCCATAATAGCAAAAATTATCTGGACAAGTTTTCTATGAAGATTGAAGATCATTTTGACTGTTCTGGTGTAATGGAGTTTTACAGAGAAAGTAAATTGCAGTTTACTCCTATTTTAGGACATCTTAAGGGGTCTTCATTAAGGCTAAATGATACCACTAAAGTGCTAATATTTACAGAAGAGTGTAAAGAAATCCAAGTCTCAAGGAGGGGTAAAATGTTGCAGTTATTTTCAGTGGGTAATGTTTCTATCATTAGTTGGGTATTTCTTCAGTTTACAGTTATATTATTACAGCTTCATGCTAGTAAGCCAAAACTAAATTGTTAGTACAATTCTAGTTTTGAAGGTTAGGTTTCACATATTTTTACAGGTTTTCTTATTCCAAACAAATGTTACTGATTTGTTTCAAGTTTATTGGTGTATGAAGATTACTAACTATACTCTGAATATCTATCTGATTGTATATGAATTTCCATTCATATACTGCATTAGAAAACTTATATTTATTACATTTTATCTACTATTCATTTTATTTCAGCACATAATATTAATTCTACTAATTATAGATTTATATTCAGTTATAAATTTGATTTATTATCAAAAAACTCTAAATAAGTTACTGTACTGAGGTGAATTATTTTTTTTTAATTTTATATTGCTGAAATAAAATATTAGTGTAATTTTTGGTGTTCTGATTGTAAGACTAGCTCAGAGACTTACCAAATATTTTCCCCAATAAAGTTTTCACTTTATCACTGAATCACTGGGTTTCTGTTGGACTTTATGAGTGAAGAACAAAATTCAGAGAAGATATCATAGTAGTCCTCTATGCTGTTTGCAGGGAATAGACCACATCTTTCACAGTATTTTCAACCTTCAGTATTTCCATATAGGATATCATAAAGCTTCTATAGAAAAGCATTTGGATCATTCAGTGAAAACATTTTCCAGAACATTTCCTCTGCTAGCCTGAACATATCAAATAAGCAAATTGTTTGAGAAATTACTACTAATAAGACTTAAAATTATGTAAAATTTTGAGCCTTTAAGCACTTTCAAAATTAATTAATCCTCACTGTAACACTATTGCTTAGTTTATTTCAGTATCATTTTTACTGTAAATGCCCAAAGTGGAGTCTAACTTTAAATCATATAAGCACCCAATAATAAAACCTACCTTAAAGAAGAAAACAAAATTATATTTTTGATCATATCTTTTTCTACAAGGAAATGCCTGAAATCTTGACTTTGTTTCTTGCATTTTCCTTATCATTGAGGTAGTGCAGAGAGCAAATATTTTTCAAGGTGAAAGTAAAATAAAGACTTAGCTTAAAATTTTTGCTTTTCCTTAGTGGTAGAATGCAACTTTAGCCTTCTTGGAATTTCATGAAGGCCAGAAGAAATACTATAATCCCACAGAAGTCCAGGTCTTAGATTTCTTTGACAACAAAAATACTTGACTAATCGGGTCTTTCTGGGTCACAGCAGCTACTTACAGCAAGGCTTCCCTTGTCTTATCCCATCTTTCTCCAATGGTGCTGCTGCTTCTGAAATTCACATCAAGAGGATCAGCAGCAAATGGTACATGCATTCAAAATATCTGTCTGCCAAAAAATTGAAAGGTTCTCGGTCATGGTGATATTTTTTTAATTTTTTTTTTTTACAGTCTTCAGTATTTATCACCTAGACTTTTGTTTAGTGTAAGGATATGTGGAAGGCAAGGGGAAATCCCTTGCAGTTATCTGACCAAGGTCATTGTCAAATGGGATGGTACAAAAGAGCAGGAAGCCAAATACAGAGGGTCACTAACCCAAACAACACACAAGAAACAAACCTGGTTAGTCGCATGACTGATAAAAATGCAGTGTGAGAATGTTATTTTGGTAAGATCACCTGACTGAGGACCTTGATCAAAATGTTTGACCAGGGGCGAGAGGAAAACACTGAAAAAAAAAAACAAAACAAAACAAGACATAGACCTTCCTGACTTGTCTGGCAACAAGAGAGATAATGAGGAGAAGTAAACCTCATCTGTCAAAATAATTAATTGACTATGAAGAAACTGCAGGAACAACTTCAAAGAAAACCAACTTGAATTTCACAACTGATCAGGATGCAGCCCTGAAGGCTCACAATGTTGGGAGGAGTCTCCAGGATTGTATCCAATCACGAGACAATCTGCAGAGAAAGGGGGGCCAGGGAGGAACAGAGACACAGTCCGGCAGAAAGAGGGGTTAAAGGGGTCAGTCTTGTAAAAAACAGGACTGGTCACCCTGCTTGTCTGGCTGAGCCCAGAACCTGATCACTGCAGTCTGTCCTGTCTTCTCATATCATTTTAGTAAATGTCTTCTTATCTCTCTCTGCACAGTTTCACTCTCTAGCCTGTGTATTTTCTTGGTGCAAGAAGAGAGACTATGGCTGTGGGTGCCCACAGCCTGAGGTATCAGTAACTGAAGTCAGTGAGATTTAAGCAGCAGCTGCTGGAGCTGGTGAGTTCTTTAGCCTCCAACCACTAAGATGAGAACAGTGAGTATGTCCAAAGCTGGCTACTGGGGATACTGGGATGAATGAGGCAAGAAAGGGGCTCAGTATCAGCAGCTGGAGCAGGACCACAGGTCCCGTGTGCCTGATATCATTTGCTGGATGTGAGTATCTGAATCTTTACCAAATTGAGTTTACTTTGGGTAAACTCAATGTGTATCTGCTAGCAAAGGTCAAGCTGGATCACCTGGCAAGTATGGGTGCTCAGGTCTGGGATAAAGTATCAGAACAGCAGAGTGTCCACACTTGTATTTGGGGGACCCAAGAGTGTGGGGTGCCTATGGGATGAGTATGTGTGTGCAGCTTTGGGTGTGTTTGTGTACCCGGGTGTGTGTATCAGTCTCTGGGATGCATGCTGAGCAAACAGGAAAGCAACAGCCATGTCCTTCAGTCTGAACAGAGATCCTGGGCTCCCAGACACTGAACTGAGCTCCAAGTCCTGGGCTGGAGCTGCTGGGGGACATCACTTAACACTACATGTCTGAATTGTGATGAAAGATGGAGAGCAAACTCTGCAGGTCATGACTGTAAACATGGGCTGGAGCTTTGAAAATCAGAAATGTGATGCAGACTTGTGCTGGAGATCTACAGTTTCCCTGCAGTACTCTATTAATTTCACACTTAATAAAGCCTTTCTCAAACACACTATCTAAGCTAAAATTGTGTATAAGATGACATATCAAGAGTTTTCAAGGATCTGTAAGTAGTGATTACCCCTACACTAACTCTTTATATTCAGTAATGATCTTTTCCAAAGAAAAGAAATGTTTCCATCATGGCTAAAGTGCTACAGCTGTCTTATTCATTGTAATGAACTACTTTAAATGAAGAGACTCATTTGTACAAACAAAGAAGTATGTTTCAAGTGGCTCAGTAATTTGTAGGTTTTCATTCTGGAATTAAATATTTCCTTTCTGTTGTACATAATTTGTGTCCCTTGAGAACCCTCATTTTCTCACGGTAGTTCATACTCCAGAGAATATTAAATCCCTTAAGATACAATAATGATACTCTTCTCATAAAATGTATTTAAGAAGCACCGAAGAGTGATGTGATAGAACATGAAAGAACAGCAATATTTCTGGCATTGCAACCAAAAGTAAAAGCTGACATTTCAGTAATGGCCCTTCTAAATTTGAGAGCCTGTGTGATGTTGTTACAATTACAAAATAAAGGCTTAAATAAATTTTTATATGTCTGAGAGGAAAAATATTTTACACGTAAAAACAAGGGCAAAAAAGGACATTTGCATTTTGCTTTTCTCCTGTTCTGTTTTTAAATATTATTTTAATTTTGCTAAATTTTAATTATGCCGCTTTTGATCAAGGGGTGAAATCCGATTTTTTCCAGTATCTTGTCTGTGTAGTTTTTATACCATGTTAAAAACAAAGAAATGCATGAAGAAGCCACCTACCTCCTAAAGTCCACATACTGCTAAAGACAAATGCCCCACTCATTTTTCCTTTGGGAGAAACTAAATACAAAAAGATCTGAATGAGAAGGGCAGTTTACAGTGGTACTGAAAACTGAATTAATTATTGATGTAACAAATGCACCTCTTATCCAAAATGCTTCAAGAACAAACAAAGCAACAGATGTGCATCACAAACGCCACAGAAGTGCAAAGCAGTGGCTGTAATTTTGAGTTTAATATGGCAAGAGTTATTAATGTGTTATCTCAAAATCTATTTCACCCTTCGCAGATATAGGTGGATCTCTGGCTGCAAACTGACACCCAAGGTTCTCATTTCACAGACAAAACTACACTCAATGATTATCCAAGATGCAGAGATCATGTGGGTAAAAATGCATAATGTTGCTACCCTTGCAGAAACAGCTAAGTTGTGTGTTCTGTGAGCCACTGTGTCAGGTATTACAGAGTTTAGCAAAGAACTGATAAACAGTATCAGGGTGTGAAGTGAATATTATCAGAAGCAGTCAGTGGAGATGTAAAAAAAACCTAAAAACCAAAAACACCTGAAAAAGTGCCTTCACTCATTTCCTTTGGCAGCCTAAGGAATAGGATCTTGCACTTGTTTATTGTTGATTCTATGTCTCTTTTGACTTAATCTGTTAAAATTTAAGCACAGTCCTATTATAGTATTATGTCTCTGTGAAGAAGATTCAGAAGTCATAAAAAGGTGGAATTGGAAGAGGAACCAGAGAAAATGTGATATTGCTTCTTGAAGAGATGAGAAGTTGACTTTCTTCCTTATTGTTAAGGAGCAGATATTTGACCTTCTAAAAAGACCAGCCTGGTTGTCAGGGTTTTGTATCCCTGCTGGAAGCCTTGGGAGAGAGGCCAGGGCACACTAACCATGGAGAGTGAACTACCCTTTACATCCTGGCTGCAATCACTCCAACTAAGTTTTCAACTGTGAGGAAAAACTGAAGAAATCTGGTACTCCTCAGTGATACGTCATGGGAATAAAAGACTTCAGTACCAAGCTTCACAAAAATTCAGAGATGAATTAAAATAAAGTCTTTTATTTCATGTATAAGATATGTAATCCTAACTAATTGGTAATAGTGGATTTTTTTGTGTGTGTGTGTGTGTCAATATTACAGTGGAAGGAAATAGCTAAATAGCTTCTATCTAATGTAAATGATATATATGTATTATATTTCTATGTCTTTACATATACAAAAAATAAATGGATATGACTGACTCAATTTTTATAGAACTTCTGGGAAATAGCTATTCTGTCACAAAATCATGTACATTAAGAGCATCCTAATAAATTCTATCTGCAATTATTTTCAGTATTATTATAATAAAATTAACTTTGTTCATATTTGTAAACTACCTTTAATGATCTTTTTCATGACATTAGTCTGAACTTGGATAAATTTGATGACTTCATCAGTCAATGTGTTTCCAAAGCTCTGATGAGTTTCTAAGTAATTATATAGCAATAATATATTTTATGTTCTTTTCAGCTAATTTAATAACATTTTGTGATGTCTTTAGATGCTAAATATGCTTAGGGACCTATTAATGAAATGTTTAGCTCTAAAGAGTAGTGTGAATGGTGTCAAGATGAAACACAGATATTACATAATTATATTCTAATGCTGTATTGTATGATATTTAGTTTTTCACAATTTATAAAATTGTTTTGAAGTTAATAACACTGGATAAAGAAAGACAGGAAAGTTTAGTAACTATGGCTAAAGTACTAAAGAGTGTTCAATACTTGGATGCTAACCAAAGTGTAATTGAAAAATAGAATATTATGCAGACTTAAATTTACAAAGAGGTGTACTTCTTTCTGTGGATGAAATTTGTAAACACATTTTTTAGACTTGAATGTGAATTTGAATTGTAGTTGCAATTCTCCTAAATTTAATTATAAAATCGACGAAGTGTTTTCTATGTCTCAGAAAAGATACATGAGTAACAAAGGCTTTCAAACTCTGAACTTTATTACCCCAAATATCATCAAAATGAATTAAGTTTTACCATCAGAATGTAACTTCAATTACTTTCTTGTTTTATTCTTACTCTTTGTCACATACTACACAGGAGCTTTAATGCTATGCATAAAAAAATTGCTGCAAAAAGGGTAAAACAAAAGTTTAAAATATAAATGACAATGGTGTGTTAAAAACATTTTTTATATTTATTATGAAAAAACCTTTAATTAAAAGCCAGATTTTTAATATAAACTAAAAGCCTTATTTAATTTAAAGCCAGATTTACTCCTTTCTGAAATATCTCTTGTCACAGAAAATAGAGAGTGTTGCATTATTGCACACTAGCCATTTGGTTCATTTACTGTTAAATCTGTATGCCCTTGATTCCAGAGAACACAACCACTGTTTGAAGTTAGAATTAGTAATTTACTCTTAAGCTTTTGTACCATGTTCTTCTGTATTAATTAAGCAAGACAAGGAATTTATATCTGAGGTGGTAATGATTTATAATAATAGGCAAATAATTAGAATATTCTGAATGAATACCAGAGAAGGAAATAAATATTTATCAACTGGTCTAATTTGACTTGAGCCTCTACTTGAAATAGAATGTTTTCAAGTTTCAGAAATTTAAACTTCTTTCTAAAAAAAAAACCCCAAACTAATTAGGGGTCAAGAAAATACAGAATAGCAGAATCACAGGATGGCTGAGCTTGGAAGGAAGCTTTGAAGGTCATCTGGTCCAGCCTCTCTATTCAAGCACAGCAAACTAAAACAGGTTACTGTTACCCAGGGCCATGTCCTGACAAGTGATGAATATCACAGAAGAAAGACTCCACAGATTTCTTGGGTAACTTGTGCCAGTGCTCAGTCAGAAATATTTTCTGATGTTCAGAAGGAACCTCCTGTGTTTCATTTTATTCCCATTGCTCCTGTCACTAGGCACCACTGCCAGTAAATTACACTGAACAGTCCCAGATCTCCCAACCTTTCCTCATGTGTGACATTTCCTGATTCTTAACTATGTGTGTGGACTCACCATTATGTCCTTATCTCCCTTGTATTGGAGAGTCCTGAACTGGACAAAAGAATCCTAGTGTCCACTCACCTCTGCTGAGTAAAGTGGGAAAGGATCGAGTCTCTCAGTGTGTTGGCAACACTCCTAAAGAACACAGGATAGCATTGGCCTTCTTTGCAGCAGGAGCATGTTTCTGGCTCACATCCAGCTTGGTGTCTAACAGGAGCTCCAGATCCTTTTCTGCAAAGCAGATCATCCCCCAACATATACTGGTGCCTGCCATTATTCCTCTACAAGTGAACAACTTTGCACTTCCCCTTGTTGAACTGCACGGGGTTCCTTTCCGCCCTTTTCTCCAGACTGTCAGAGAACCCGCCAGAGGCACCAGCCTCAGACTTATCATTTGCTCCTGCAGGTTTGTTGTCATCTGCAAACTCTGTCCTATCACCTGGGTCATTAATCAAGATGTTAAACACAACTGGACCCAATACTGACCCCTGGACTACACTAGCAGCCTCCAACTAGACCTCTGGTCCCTTCTATTCAGTTTTCAATCCAGCACACTGTCCAGCCTGTACTTCATCAGCTTCTCTGATGGGATCTTATGGGCGATGGTTAAAAGCCTTAGTGAAGTTAGATAGACAGTAACCACTCTTCTCTACAATGCCAGTTGTTTCAGCATATCATATTTATCAAGCATGGCTTCCCTTTTCTGTCCTTTATAATTAAACTGATAACAATGTCATGAAACACTGACAGCATATACCAATGTCATACCAATATTTTGTATGGTATTCCAACACAATGATAATTTTTTCCATTTACCTGTTTATCCATCTGCACATCTAACATCATATCTTATCTATATTATGACTGTGCAGGTTTCTTGACCCCTCTTGTTTGGACCAACTTGGAATATTTTCAACAACTGCTTGTGTAATCCATTTCTCAAAAGAATAGCAAACATATTTTCAATATTTAAGTTTATTTTTGCATCCCTTTCACTTTTACCCACTGCAGAAAATCCTTTCAATTATGTAATTAGATTGATGGTTGCTTGCTCTCAAAAATGACCTTTTTTCTTCAAATCATTTACTGTAACTCAAGATATTACATTGATAGGTACTTGCATGCAGCTCAGAAGTAGCGACACGGACCCCTGTGAGGAATAAAGATTCCATCCTGCTGATACCCCCACGTGTTTCAGTAATTCCAAGCAATATTTCTTCTCTAATGCGCCTACTTTACAGAGTAATGCTTTGTGTGTGTGTGTGTGAAGTGTTTTGACTAGATCCTCTCCCTTTCACCTGTTTTACAAACTAGCTCTGTTTCCTGTAAATACAGACATCCACAGGTAAGATATTGATAATATGCAGGATTTCTTCACTTATTTGGCATTTACAAGCTTCTCTTCCCAATTTTCAGGTTTATTTTTAATTCACCTTCTTCCTGTGAGTCTGATGACTGCTAACCTAGTTCATTATGATATCACCTAGTTTTACCTTTACTTATTTTACCTTGAAAAATGTCTTATCTGCTTTTGTCTTTCATCCTGGCAAATCCAATTTGCTTCTTGTTTGTTTCAAAACCTTTAGAAAGCTCATTGCTTATTTTAATCAGATCTTTCCTACAGCCCTGTTTTGGCAAAGTGCAAACACACTCTCATTAATTTCATGTTTGACTTAATTTCCTCAGATGCTGCTTAAAGTTATTCTCCTTTTCAAATTCTTGATCTTTTAAAATCACAGTTTTCAGATTTTCCCTTCTAACTATCAACTTCAAACTTCTTCAGGGCAGGTTCGTAAATAGTGCATCTTCACTTTAAGTATTTAAACAAATCTGATCTATAAACACAGATATTTTTTTTTTAAATGCTCTTTTGCTCATTGCTCTTTTTAGTACTTCTGCTTCCTACTGCAGAAAGACAAAACTTCAATCTGTAAATTGCAGTGACCTTCCCAAAATTCCATGTGCATAGTTTTATCTCCTTGTTTTCACTCAGTACCCTTGTCCATTTTTGTGTTTCTAGATGCTGTCCTCAGTTTCTTTCTGCTCTCCAAATGATATCTGACATTTATATGATAACTTTTGAGAATCTGAACTACAAAAACTACCACTGAACTAAAAAGACATAGTAAATAGTGTCTATACAGTGTTTCTGTAAGAGGCAAGGAGTGACTAATAACTATTCTGTGTGTAAAAAGACTCTAGGGCCTACTTCATGAATAAGCCATGTTAACACCAACTAAGTAATTAAAATTGTTTCACAGGATAGGCAGTTTCATATTTGAGAATACTCAGAGAGTGTGAAGATACTTCATCAAAATGTACTGAGTCCTAAGACAGATGATGGGTGGTTCTTCCTTGCTAAGGTTTTCCTTTCCACCTGGATCAGACATAACATCTGTATCTAGAAAAAAATCAGCCACTTCTCACTCTTTTTGTTTCTTACTTCTCTCTCTCTCTGCAATTTTATTCTCTTCCTCTTAAAGGTATCCTACATCTGTTTCTTACCCTCTACCTTAATGTCAATTGAAAATATGAAAAAACACAAAAATATTCTTCAGAAGTTCAGATTTTCATATTTATTGTTCCAGGTGATAAAGCAACTTACATATCAAGACTTGTCACTTTTGATTTGTTTTACATAGGAACATATATTTTAAATCCTTTTTAATTATTTCCCCATGGTAAATATTAAGAAAAAGGAGTTATCTGACAGTAGCCAGTAAAATGCAATTTCTAATTCATAGACCGCTTGTGGAAATGCAACACTACCTGAGAGAAGAAGGAAAAAAAAAGGATTAAGCATATTGTTTGTCAAAATAAACAATGCCTAATTTCTTCCTTTCTGTGTCACAGTTTGAGGAACACAGAAAAGGACAGTGTTGTTTTCCTCTGAATTTGTTGTAAACTATCAGCTGGAACGATCTGTCTTTATAAATCATGTAAGTAGGGTACATTGGTGGTGCAGAACAACTCTATTTTCAAAATAAAGCATTCCAGAAATAACAAAGGAATAAAAAAGCAAAATAAAAAATAGTTCAAAAACAGGATTTAAAGCCACAAACGTGGAATGCTGTATTAACCTTTAGAGGAACATAGGTTTTCAAGACCTTCTAAAGCTCTGACTATATGAACCAAAAGGGACAAGGTACTGAAAGAGAATGTGATGAGTCAATGGCAAGAGATACTGAGGATCTGAGTACAAGCTCTGCTATTATCATGAAAGTTTTCAAAACAAAGAAGGAACTGAAGGTATATAAACTATAAACCACAGAACAGATTCCTCTGCTTTTGCATTTGATCTTGCTTTGTTTGCCACATTACTCAATGGAGAATTTCACCGCCTAAATCTCCAAAGCACTGCTCCTGTGTTTATCAGGTGAGCAACAGTAGGCAGTGACAGTGAAGGTAACTCACACAATGATCACTTGGTTGCTGGGTAGTTTAGATGTTCACGTAGTTAATTTTGAGTGACTGCCCCTTAAAAGTCAATCACCAGCTAAAACTCAAGTTCTCATTTATTCATCCTTGCTAGCTAACTGTGGATATTAGTAACCAATGACAGGCCTTACCATTTTCAAATTAAAACAGGGCTGTGGGAACTCAGAAGGTTTGGTGCCTGGGGTTAGACTAGCCACAGCAGAGCATTAGGAGAAATAACTCATATCTTGATTGGAATGGATGAAGAAAGTACAGAGACAGCAGGCAGAGAGCAGTGTATTCTAGTGAGGTACATAGGAAAATAAGAGTTTGATGAGAGGACTATGGGTTTGAAAGTCTAAGGAACAGAGAAGAAAGAGTAATACAGTAAATGTAAAATAATAGATTTAGGAAAAGAGTGGAGATGGACAGAGAAAGTATGTAGCTTGCTGTTCCTAGATTACAATTTTTAGCAACACGTGCAATTGTTTGTGCTTGTTATAATCAGAAGAATATGACCACCTGAAACACCATACCTCCCAAAAACCTTGAAGAGACAAATATCCTTAGACCCAAGTGTATCAACTAACTTGTCACGCATATAGGTCTTTCCTAAATTCTTTGAGAATCAAGTATGTGTAATTTGACTTATAGATAAAATAAATCATGTGGTTGGATTCTGCAATTGTGCATCTTGAGGTAAGAATAAAAGAAATTATTTTAGTATTTTTATTTTTTCAAGAGCTTAGAATGAAAGGCATTTGCTACTTCTTTGGAGGTTACAAAACTTACCAGTACAAAGGCTTGCAGGATAAGAAAGGGCATTCAATCAAGGAGTTTTTCTTTTTTTGATGAAATCCATTCATTTCTAATCACTAGTTTTTCTATACTAAATGTTCTCTGTATATAAACAATGCTTGCCTTGTGAAAGAGAAAAAATGAAGTTACTACTGGTGTTTCTAAGAAAAATTGTGGGTCAGGAAAGGCTTCATTGTCCATGAAGTAAATTCAATGTTTAGTTAACAAATAATCCTCATTTTCAAATAAGAGTTACTCATTATTCAAGAGTTTTCAAACTATTCTTTTCAAAGACAGCAAACTGCAAACTTAAAATTTCAATTAAGGTCTCTTATTGGTCAATTTTTTATCACAATTAGTGTACTTGCATAAATTTTCACAAGCAAAATGACGACTTTAAGTACTTTTTTGTTCTGAACTTATTAAGAAGGTTTGCACTGCAACATGTTTCATAATGACTAGTTTTATAACCTTTTCATCATTTTATACTCTATGGAAAAAAAAAAAAAAGATTTTGTGACCAAAACTCAAGCCATATGAAATACAATAGGAAAAACTACTTGAGTATAACAGTGCACATTCCTTTGGTATGCATAGATATTGAAGCACCATCTCAGAATAGTATTACTTATAATTCCTTTAGAAATTCTTTGATTCTTGGCCAGAAAAATATTATAGGTTTATTCTACTTTTTTTGTCTGATTTCCTTCTTTTTTTCCCCAAGGGTGCCTGTAACTTAACTTTTCTGCTTCACACAGAGATAGTACAAATTGTAGTTGTATCTTTTGTTGTTTGATATTATCAGGTCATTGTTTGTTCTTAATTAACTGAACATTCTGATATCTTTGCTAGGAGAAAATTAAAATAAGGATAAAGTTCTTTATATTGGCCTTGATTTTAATACATAAAAAATCCAAATAGATAGCAAGAAGGAAAAAAAGGAAAGAACATGAAATGCTATATTTACAGAAAAAGTGTATCTAAAAATCAATACATTTCTTCATCTTGCTACAGTCAAAACTACATTTCACAGCATCTACTTGACCTTAGAAATTGAAATAATCTTATATTATAGCTAATTCATTTGTTTTGTCTAGGATATTGGCAAATTTAACAAATGAGATAGCCTGATAATTACTGCTGGAGCTGGGATTTATATTTGACTTCTCAGTCATTGATCATTGCTTCAGAGAATGATTCATGGACTCTGCCTGTAGAATGTAATTCCTCAAGGGAAAGTTCTAGACTGGGACAGAGTTCACTGAACAATCCAATGTATCTTAAAGTGTTTGTCAAGAAGGAGAAGCTTCAGCTTTTCAAGTCCTTGATTTTCAGGTTCTTGACACTGCCAAACCTGACCACATATTCCTGTGAAGGTTAATACTGTAAATAAAAGGGCTTTCTTTAGTCCTTTTTTCCTGTTTTGGTGTGAGGAGAAAAGAAGGAAATTGCTTGTTTCCCACATTTGTTATTACAGTTTAAAAATCTATCACGGTTCAAAATTTGTTAATTGTTAGATAACTCTTTTAGTAATCTACCCTTTTTACTCAGGAAGTATGGCTGGCATTGAAAGACTATCCTAGCATTAAAAAATCCCACAAAAGAGACACAAGCAGAGGTCCCTTGCTTACAGTAATTGAGAAAAGCTCACTTTGGCAGAAACAAGGTCCTCACCATTATCAAGACACTGATATCTTGATTAAGTTTGTATTACTTTCCATACTAGTACCTGCATAGGAATGTATTTTTAGTAGGCAAAGATAATACTTTACTTCAGTTCTCAGTTTTTAAGAATTGTGCTGGTGAATTACTGTCTTGCTGGGAATCTTGTAAGTTGTAGTAAATCATATGATGCTCTAAGACTTGATATGGTATCTTTTCTCTCTGTTATAGTGAAAGATTAAAATCTTTCTTTTTAATTTAGTCTGGTAAATTTGTGCTGTAATTCAATAGTGTTCCTGAGATCACCATACTGATTCATTTGGAAGGTTGTTTAATCAAAAATTCCACAAGGCAGGAAACAATAATATTTAGTACTATTTGTCTTTCAAGGAGATAAAATTTTCTTTTGACTTATAACCTTTCCGAATTTTCTTATTTCATTACCTGTAGTTTGCATTTTACTTGTAAATGTAAAGGTGAAATGTCAGCTGGTCTTGAAGCAACTATATTCAACTATTTGTTTCTGTTCTTATGTCCTGAAAAATATATAGTGTTTAAAAATGGGACATTTTTGGTAGATATCTCATATATGACAATCCTTACTGACAAGAGAGATAAAAAACCAAAAAAAAAAAAAATAGAGGAAGCAGCATAAGCCCATAAATTGTTTTAATGATCCATAGTACTGGCGGAGCAATAAGTAGGGTGCAGCTAAGATGTTTCCTGCAGTAAATCTAATTAAGTGGTGCCTGCTGCTTTCTTTTGGATCAGTGGATCAACTGAAAATACCATTTTCATAGTCAGAAAAGTTATCATGCATTTATCTATGCAAGTGCTGTAGCACGTATCTCTATTTGTGAGTCTATAGATGTCCTGGGGTGACAGTATGATATGAAATATGTATCCCATTTTGTCTGCTTTGAAGGTTGGATCTGGTGCCTTTAAACTGAGCCTGTGAGAGGGAAGGAAAAAAACTGAGATACTTTTGTTTTTTAAAACAAAGTTCATGTTCAAGGACAGACAGGCTGCGGGGGATTACTCGGTGGCAGTGGGGAGAGAGAGAGTACGCTCGCTTTCCAGCCTGCTCTCGACTCTTTTCTTCGGAGAGAGTATTCCTGGGATTTTCTTTTCTTTTGGAATTTTTTTTTTTTTCCCTTCTTCTTCTTCTTCTCTTCGGGACGGCTTCACAACATCAGAGCACATCGGGAGACTTTGCTTCCCAGGCCCCAGTAGGGGCCCATCGACAGCCCTGAGGAGGAGGATACAGACACTGACACCTACGGAAGGACTCTGAAATCTTTCCAGGTTTCTCTCCACAGCGAGAGATTTTATTATTTAGCATTATTATCCTGTTCTGTGTGTCCTGTTAAATAAATAGTTTTTATCTCTTTCACTTTCCTCCGAGGAAAAAGAATTTTCTTTTTTTTCCCGAACCTGGTAGGGGGAGGGGCGGTGCAACCTGGTTTTTGTTCCCTCCCTCAGGGGATATTTTTTCCCAAATTTGGCCAAACTGGCACAATAGACCTATCTGTCTCTCACCCCTGCTGGTGGTCTGATGAAGCCGGAGAGGGGAGGAAAATTCTAGAGGACAGAATTTGGTAAATTGGGGTTTTTTTTTTGGTGTGTCTGTATGAAAATTGGGTACAATAAATAGGGATTTAATAAAGGTAAAACAAGAATATTGGTATTTCATTAGACTTAGACTACCACAACTGTTAGGAAAATGTGTCAGAACAAGAAGAGAATTTACATCCTATTGAACTGTAATGGAAAAAAAGGGGAAGAAAAACAAAAAGCACAACAACTCAAACCAAACCCCCAAACTTGAGATATTTAACTACTATGAAAAATAATATATTATTTGTTCACAGCAGCTAACTTTTTCAAATGCAGCTGAAGTCCATAATAATGGATTTTGGAATGAAACCAACCTCTTAGAGTCTGGGTTAAAGGTTTGAAGGCTTGTCAATGGTTTCTTTATGGAATAACACTCAAATAATTTTTTTTTTCTGCAAAGTTTTTGCTCAAAATCACACTATATTTGAATTACAACTTCCAGACCCTGGGTTGATATAATTTACAGCAGAGGATTGACTATTTACAATCATACATATATAACAGCCTATTAAAATATGCACAAGAACTAGAATAAATATTTTAAGATATTGACAGCATTTATATTAATGAAGAAATGAATGTTGAGTTTTGAGCAAAATACAAATTCCTTTTCCAGCATTTTTAATAAGGTTTTTTTCTTAAACATCAATGATATTGCATATTTTTGTCCTTTAATATTTATAATAAATCATTTGATAAATGTCCTCAAAGGAAAGTACAAACATATTTTTTACACAGAAAATTTAACTATGATCTAATGTCCTTTATGTTATTTCCATTATTGTAAAGGTAGATAATAAGAACTATATTTTGCCCCTAAGTTTTACTATTTCCCTTCTGGCTCACAGTATGAAATAGATTGTGCAATACTGTTTCCAGACTCTCTTCTGTTATAATGACTTCTAGATCCATTAAGTTGGGATAAGAAGGATTGCCTTTGGGCTAATCATTTAAGTCATTACAAAATGCTGTGTAGAGAACAGACCTACAGGGAGATGAGCTGGTCAAGCTACTAAGCCATCTTTCTATTGCCTTCACAGAAACATCAGACAGCATTTATTTAACTGTTTGTTACAAGATTACTTGTCCTTGCAGTAATATTTCTAGAGGGGAATTTGCAGGTCCATGCACATATATGCACATAAAAATATGTGCACTTGTGTGTATGTATACTTATATTTTCACATAACACGTATGTACGGAAACAGAACTCCTTGAATTCAGGGAAAACAATGGCCATCAAATTCACTAATGGTGGATAATTATGCTTTTTTAGGATGGATAATATAACATGATTTTCATATGAATAATGCCATGAGAAATCTAATGAATTATGATACTATGAGCTATTTTTATATTCAACAAAATAATGTTGTGTTTCCTGTTGAGAGTCACAGCAACAGGGTATGAGATGAGTCATTTCATCTAACGATGCTCATGTTATATATCAGTACATTTCATACATTCTGAGACTGTTATCCTTGTGGTTTAGATGTCAGCATATGCCCATAATCATGGACATATACATCTGTCGTCTGGTAAGAGAGTCATCATAAAGCCACATAAATGAGATTCTGGTAACTCACTTTTCACTGGAAGCACTCCTTTATTTTTATGGTTCACATGTCTGGAATCATGATAGCATGCAGGCCAAATTCAATAGATAATCATAATTTTCATGTTGTTTTCTATTTTTGGTAGCCAAATCTTCAAGTTTTCAGAGAAATTTTAATCCACATCGCAAGCTTTTAAAACAACAAACAAAATCCAAAACTCTGTTAAAAATATACTGCTGGAATTAACTTGATTTTTTGCTGAAACCATTTTCCAATGTTTCAAATGACGCTTATCTGCAAGTTGGGATACTTTCCAGCCAAGTAATAGTGCTGCTGTTTATATGTATGTGTATTTAATTATTGTTACCAATTTTCATCCTTATAAAGAAAAATATCTCCAAACTAACAAACAAAATGAAATTTAGATTGTCCTTAACTGAGAACACACTGGATACATTTCAGTTTAATAATGGCAAATTCTTTTTATGCTTATAAACTCAGCTTTTCCTTTGAAATCTTCATTAAGACAATAAAACTAGTGATGTTGGTTTGAAGTTTTCTCTTAACAACATCTCAGAGCCACTGAAATCAGTGGTGAAGCTCTTGATAACTTTAATAGTGCTTCAATGGATTCTTTAGTTTTAAGCTTTTTCCCTTTCTTTTCCCATCAAATAAAGACTTTTTCAATGCTAGAAAATGTCTGTCTTTTGGTCTTTTTTTTTAACCTGATCAGACAAAACCATCTACTGTCTGGACTTGTGGGTGTACAGAGGTGAACTATAATCTTTACTGGAGTTTTGGAACATTGCAGACAGTTGGTAGATCTGGTACATAGAGGAAAAAAAACTTGATAAATATTTGAGCTTTCTCAAAATATGGTTTTTAAATTTTCTTGTGTATCAACAAGATATCACTTCATTAGTATATTTTTTGTTGATTCTAGTACATCTCTTTCTAAATGTTTCACTGATTCTGCAGATTGCAGAATGTAATATATTTTCAGCTAGACAGTTCATATTACAGACTTCTTTTAGTTTTCAAGTAAAAATGGACTTGTTACCAGAATTATTTGCTTTCTCTTTCTTTTCTGGCAAAATACCCTAAAAAATACTGACATAAAATGTAAAGTTTATAGATACACTATAGTATGAGAGATGTCCTATAGCAACAGACAGAACTTCTGTCGTATGTGAAGGTCAGAGTTGGATCAGTTCTGCATAACACATAACTCTCATTTTCACCTACAGTTTTTTGCTTACTACATTGGCCCTCCTAACTTTCCCTAGTGGAAATAGGTTAGTGGAATGTGGTTAGGATCCTTGAGTATCCTTTGGGGTACTGGGTGTCCTGTGTTAGGCCTAAGCAGAAATCATAGAATTACAGAATCATTTATGTTGGAAAAGACTTTTAATACCATCAAGTAGAAACACTACTAAACCATATCCCCAGGTGCCATATCCCACTTCCCTGGGAAGCCTTTTCCAATGCCCAGCCACCATTTCATTGAAAAAATTTTTCCTAATATTTAATCTAAACTTTCCCCTGGATCAAGCTGAGGCTATTTCCTTAGGATGCCACTGGCTGCCTTGGCCATCTGCTAAAGCTCTTTGTTACAGGTTGCAGCTATCATTTAATCCTGGTGATATGAAGAGTTAGCAGAGAACACTGACAAATGGCTGGCTTTAAAGTGGCAAGAACTTGTGAAGATTTGGTGGTTCTTCTGTAAGTGAAAAGTGGTAATTTCCTTTGAAAAGTTAAAGGCAGAGATCTTGAAGAGATTTCATTTCACCTGGCTTCGATGTCCCTCATGCAGACATCTGCTTCTTAGATGGTTGCCCTACCCATCAAGTATATCTGAAGGAAAAAAGTAGTTAATCACACTGAAAGTAGGATTCATCTGTTTCACTTTGTGTCTCTTTCTGCTTCCTGATAAAATGATTTATACTATAAAACTACCCTTTCCTCCTCCCAGAGGCTGAGCTGTCAGTGATCCAAGGCCAAGTTTTGATAAAGTCTGCTGAGTAGAGCCATGCAAGATAAGAAATTTAAAATTGCAGACAGAAGCAAGGTTGCTGGTATAAGGATAGTCGGCAGCACAATGACTCCAGAAAACAAAACAACACAATGAAACACAACTCCTTCCAAAAAAAACCCAAACAAAGCCGAACAAAAAAAAACTGAAATAACAACAACAAACTCCCAACCAACAAAACAAAATCAACAAAACCCCACATGTGGATGTAAAGATATAAACAGGACGTCTCAAGATGGCACACTGAAAATCAGGCTTATGCAGGGGCAGCAAAAGCTGAACCTAGTGACAGATGCTCAATAAAGACTTTTTGGACATAGAGTCCAATATCATTAAACCTAGCAGTTTATTTGTTCTAACCACCTTATGGCTTTGTCTTTTAAAATTGGGTCATTTGGACTACCTTAAAATACGTAAAAGTTGTTCAACATACTGACAGAGAAAGCAGTGAGATTCCTAGGTGGTTATTATAGACTCCTACCTACCTTGTCCAGGAATATTTCCAGGAAAGCTATGAGGGCAAAGAAAATAATAAAACCACTCAAAAGTACAAACCAGAAAATATTCCGGAGTAAGTGGTTCATTAGTATGTAAGAAGGATTCAAGAGGAATCTCTTCTAATATGACAAAATATTTGAATTCATTACAAAAAGAAAAAATGCCTTCAACACTGGTGATTTGTAGGATAGCTTACACAAATGTGGTGATACAAAATCCAGTGAGGAGGTTGAGCTCAGTGATCTCAATTGCTCATGCAAGAGAGAACCACAAATCATAGAATCATGAGTCATGGAACTATTTGGGTTCCAAGGGACATTAAAGGTCATCTGGTTTCAACACCCCTGCCATTGGTAGTCACTGATACTACCTACTAGATCAGGTTGTCCAGGGCCCCATCCAACCTGGCCTAAAAGAGAGACCAGATATTTCTTCATTATAGAATTCTGACAAATTGCTACATGAGTACACATTGAACTATGTTCAGTAATGCAGATAAACAGAAAATGCAGTAGCTGTATAATGAAAAGATCAAAACATGAGAGAAGTTGTGAATGAATTGTGAATGAAACAGCTAAATTTGGAAAGAAAAGTTACTTCAAGAAATTGAATTTAATGAATTAAATAGCAGATAAAAAGTAGAGGGGATATATCAAAGTAACAAATTAACCTCCTATGTTTCTTTGTTAAGAAAACTTCTATTTTTTTTTTCTTCAGACAAAGGCAATGCTTTATCTAAACTACTTTATCTGGACTTCAGCAGAGCAGTTGATATATTGCCAGGGGAGGTGTTATTAATTAAGGTGAAGAAGATTGAGATTAATGTAAGAATAGATGAACCATTCAGTCTGTTTTGAAAAGGAAATGGCTGGTAAGGAATTATGCTATTAGAAGGGTTCCACATGTCTTATACGTGGATTTGATTTTGCTTTTTATTTAGTTCATATTTTATTTAACACCCTGGGCACAAAATAATTGAGAATATGCTGATGACAAAACACTGGGATGCACCAATAAAAGGAAATACAAACAGGGTAAGCTAAAGGAGAGCAATAATATAACTGTGTTAAAAGCCATATAATGCAATAAAAATCAAATACTTGGGAGCTAACAGTAAAACATTTTGTAGCAAAGTGAGAGCTCTTCAGACAAAAATATGGAAGATGGAAGAGAACCTGGATTTTAGTAGGTCACAGAACATTGCAATCTTTAGTCCTGTAAATTTCTTACAGAAACAAGAAAATATGGTTTTGCTCCATTGGAAACATTGCTTTCTAGTCTGATCACCTCTTTTCAGGCAAGGTCCCTTCAAAACTGGAAAGCACAAAGAAATTCCACTTCTGATGAACTGAGGAAATAAACTAGTTTTTATTTAAAGATTAAAACATCTTGACCTAGCAAATTAAATACTGTTGATAGATATGTTTATGCAGTACAAACCTCTCTATATTCTAAGTATTGTGTGTTTTCATTGCATATTTCTTTATTGGATATTGTCTCATCAATTTGCACAGTCCCACAACTTCCTTCAGAGTCCCACACCCATAGGATTGCACCTTCATCTGTTGCAAAGTGCAGATTTGCCTGCCATTTCTTGATAGCCCATCAATTAATGGGATTGATGAGGTTTGTTTCTGGTTATATTTTGTTTACACAAACAGGTCAGGGTTTATGCCTCTGTGTGTGTCTTTCCCTTTCCTTATCCTCCCAATTTACAATATAATTTTTTGCACACCCTAATTAGTGCCACTGACCAGGTTTGTTCTTATCAAGACCTCCCTTATCATGTGTTGGCCAGATAGCCTTAAAGGAGCAGACACTCTCCTGCCCCATACCTTTACTTCTGCCTAAATCAGATTTAGCATTTCTAGGATGGGATTGAACTCATCTAGCTATAGTGACTACAATGTAAATAACTACATTTGACCAAGGCTTGTCTTTGTAGCTGATATGTAGAAATCAGTAAATGTTTATTGCAAATATTCTCTTCCATTGCCAACATCTCCTTTGAGCTGAATTGAGTTGTACTTGCACATACATACAGCTCAGATACAGTTACAATTCAGCTGTCTAAACTTAGATGGGATGCATCAACCCCTCATGAAGAATCAATAATATTACTTTTTACATGCTGCAAAAGTGTCCTGTGTAGGGGCAGGAGCTGGACTCAACGATCCTGCTGGATCCTTTCCAATTCAGCATGTTCTGTGATTCTATGGTAGCTCATCAGTTTTTACATTTGTTAAAAAATGAGGACAAACCCTGAGTCAGTACATTTTAAGCAGGGCTTTTGCTCTTTTCCCATAGTTAACTTAAAGTTGATATAGAAGAAACACTTTGACAAAAACTCAATAACTTGTGCTTGATTGAATTAATAGAAACATGATTGTTTGTTTTAGCTTAATCTGGATCACACCAGTACTGCTGTGCTAGCAGGTAGATATTAGGTAATTTACAAGTTCATATTAATATTAGTGGACATACCATACAGAGACAGAATTTCATTCATCAATCCTGATTGTTATAAAGTGTCTTCCCCTCCTGGTGAAAAATCAGGTCCATTGGGTGGCATTGGTATCTCATTCTTTTTACCCTTCTGTGTCAGTTCTCCTCACCTACAAATTGTGAAATTCAAGGCTAAGACTGTATTGAATAGTGTTTGCAGGTATTTTCCATAGAATCATCCCATTCAAATGGTTTTAGTAATCTAATGTGGCTGCAGAAAACCTTGAATCAAAGCACATGAAAAGGAATTGTTGTATGCTAATAGAAAGGCCCCTGATGGAAATTTTTTAAGACAGTTTTGTTGTTAAAGTGTTTCAGTTAACTGTGTCTCAGCTGACACCTCTAACAAAAGATTTAGGCTCCATTTGTCCTCTTTGGGAACTATCAATTTTCATGAAAGCTTAAGACTTCAGAAATTCAGTAAAAGCTTTTGAGTAATTTCTGCTTGTGGCCTGTGAAGTTGTAGAAGTTGTTCACTCTAGATGGGTCAGGGGCTAATTGCTTTCCTATTAGAAATATGTTGATTTCTTGCCCTTATTTTGCAATATATAAACATTGTCTATATATTTTAATTTTATATATAACTAATATTTTATTACATGCATATACATTGCACTTATCTATATTGTACTGTATTGTATTGCATTGTACTATGCATATTTTTAAATAATAGGATAAAATATCACATTTTGTTGAATAATCCGTGATTATACATCTCAGACTGAATTATTTCCTCTTTAGCAACTTTAATTTCTATGTTAGAGGAATTTCCCTTTCCTTTACTTTAATTTTCTTTACTTCCTCTGTAATTTTTGAAAGCCAATTTGATACCCACTCAAGCAAAAATGTGCAGCAGTTTTGGCAGCCCTTTACTACTCCATTTCTCCCTTCTCTTATTTCTATATACATACCCTAATTAGCAGAACTATCCATGTGCATGCACACTCACATGTTGTTCAAGGAAAAGTCTAGGTGGAAACTACTAACCTATTTCATTGCAGAACTTCTGTCTGTCAAGTGGGCTTTTCCTTTCATGATTTGAGTAATAAACTACACATAAATATGTCAGTGGCTGTTTTGTTTTTCCTTTTAACTGGCACCAAGCATCTCCTGTGTTCCTGTTATCATTAAGACGTAAAAACAATCTAATAATATTTCATTAGAAGATCTTTTAAAAATTATATATAAAAGGTATTCTAAACTTTCTCCCCAAAGAAACATTTCTCTTCCTACCGTGCATGTCAGTGAAATCCCACTGTGCAATCAGTCTTACTGAAATAAGTTAAAATGTCTGCATAATAAAGGCTATATTGTAATTTTACAGGAGTTCCCAAGGAAGACCAAGCTTAACTAGACACATGTTTCAAAAGCAGAACAAAGATATTATTAGGAATCAGTTGTTCTGGATGGTTTACTGTGTGAGAGGGAAGCTGAAAGCAATGCGTATTCTCTCAGGATTTTCCCCTTACGTTTGTTATCTTTTCGAAAACAGCAAAAAGAAAAAGCTTCACATACTTCCACCACAGATCATGTTGTTACCCAAAGACAAAAGCTATCATATAAATAAAAGACTCAGTGTTCCACAGTTCTTTGCAATATGAACTGAAGGAAATGGTAAGAAAAGTGGAGGGCTGAGGAATGATTGATTTGCTTCTGGTTTACAGTAAATACAATCTATGGTCTGAATGAAAAGCTGAAAAGTTGCTGGTTATGATGTCCAAACAGCCTGGAATGTGCCAACAGAAAAATAAATTAATGCATTAGTTACATTGTTCAGCTGGATGGCTGTATACTTATGCAAATGTATGGCTTTGTAGTTGTTTAATAATTTTATCACCTAAATTTCCTCAGTATTACACATAATTTCACTCAATTTTCTAAAGGCGGGTGACGTTCTAAAAATTCACCATAAGTGTGTGTAGCTTTCACCCTCTTGGTACCTATGTTTTTTGTGATGGAAGTGTAAGTAACAACCAGAAAATTTGAAGATGTCATCACAATGACCACAGACCACGAAATTTATTTTCTTTAATCCCTGTGGTGTTCACAAGCTAAATATTTCTTGCATTTGAGTCTTCTGAGAACTCTTATATGAAAGACCTTCTATGAGCATTTTTAATGCATGTAGTAATAATTGAACCCACTATAAAACAGAATAGTCATTATTAAATGTATTAAATTCTACAGGCAAAGCAAAGATGTACAGTCCAGAATCTTTTATATAATAGTACAGCGATTTAAGCAATAAATGAGAAAATGAACTATTTTTAGCTTTGTTCTCACTTCTGAATTGTTTTTCTGACTGCTTTTGATATTCACATATTTTATTTGGTGGCTTTTAAATTAAAAACGTGCGAGAAGTACACAAGTAAAGAGGTGTGTTCTAGGATTCCTTTTCCTTTTCCTTTTCCTTTTCCTTTTCCTTTTCCTTTTCCTTTTCCTTTTCCTTTTCCTTTTCCTTTTCCTTTTCCTTTTCCTTTTCCTTTTCCTTTTCCTTTTCCTTTTCCTTTTCCGCAGGGGTTAATTAGGTCTGAGTTTCAGAGACAGAGCTTTTTTTTGATTGATTTCTTTTTTGTTTTTCTCATGGCTCTTTTTTATTTTTGGGAACAATGCTTGAGATGCAAAGAGAAGGTTAGGAAATGACCCAATTCTATAAT
Organism: Rhipidura dahli; assembly: GCA_013399225.1. Classification (NCBI taxonomy): domain Eukaryota; kingdom Metazoa; phylum Chordata; class Aves; order Passeriformes; family Rhipiduridae; genus Rhipidura; species Rhipidura dahli. Next base: position 300,129 of record VXAC01005940.1, read on the forward strand.
TTTTTGGAATTACTTGGAAACTCTTTTGCTAACAGGAGAAGCCATTATCTCATTTTCCCTTATTAAACTTTCCAAACACAAAGATAATTAAAAGCATGTTTTAAGCCTGTGTAATACGTTCTCAGTAAGTATTGAACTCAAGAAAGACGACTATCCAAAGAAATGAAAATAAGGAATTTCTTTCAAGCCTCTTACTCTCACTATGCAGTTCAGCTAATATTTACACTTCTTACCGTGAGGTTAGCAGTACCTGAAGTATAATCCAATGTGTTAGAAAAGCAGTATCTCTGCACTGCACCTAAACTAAAATGAGTAAACCATTTCAGATGTCAAATCTTGAGTGGTATTCCCATTTCATCACTAACCTAAATTCTGGGCATGCAGCAATGTTACTCAAAGAAAGTGAGTTCCTTAGGACTAAATAGAAGCTATCTCTTGTTTTGCACAATGTGAATTCTTTGTATTACTCCTGTACTTAATAAGACATTAATGCCTGATTTCAGTGTATGGAGGACTAATATTGTTTTTCTGCATCAATATCAATAATTTTGAGAGGGGGTAATTTTTTTCTCTATATCGGCTTAAACACAGACTTTGTGATTTTTAGGGTGGTGTTTGGTTAGTTATTTTGTTGAGGTTTATTGGGTTTTTAGTTTTTTTGGGTTTTTTTTTTTTTGGTTGGTTGGTTGTGGTTTTTTTGGTTGGTTGGTTTTGTTTAGTTTGTTTTTGATCTTTGGTTTAAATCGAGTTCATGGCACTGGAAAAAATGGTGATGTTTATCACACCCAAATACAGTTTCATGTTTAAGGTGCTGGTGTCAGCATTGCTATTTCAGATCATCTTTGCACACAGTACATTTAATGAATTTATGAAAAATGAATGTGACTAAAAGTCAGAGATCTTTCTTTCCTTCCAAAATGAGAAGTGATTCTAGATGTTACCTCAGTTACCTGGTTTACCTTTTCTGATGTCACACTTTTCTGTTTAAATGTAGGTACCACTGTTGTTCAATTTCTCAAATAAAAAAATGGTTTTCTTGAGATTTTCATGATTACAGCATTGATGACAAACAATGAAGTGAGGAAAGAACATAAAATATCATGACCACAATGAACTTAAACCTCTGCCCTTTCTTTAACAATGACATTTAAAAATAAACACACTCTGACATGGTACTTTTTCTTAGGTTCAATATTATGATGATGGAAATGAGTTTTGTAATGAAAACAGAATAATCAAACTTGTAGTAATTCTTCTATCTCCAATACAAAAGGGAGGCTGGACATAATTTGATTGTTTTCCTTCATCTGTTTGAGGATTTTGTTCTGGTTTTTGTGCATTTGGGGTTGTTTGTGTTTGGTATTTTACTTTATTTTCTTTGCCTAAGCTAACTGTACATTCTATGGGGTAGCATTTAAGTTATCTATCTATCTCTTTATCTATCTATGATATACCTTTTTAATGTGTATGAGCATGAAATTTCATACTATCTCTGTTTTGCCAGTTTCAGGCATACATGAGAGTCCCGGCCATAACTTCATAATCATGTGATATTGTGTCTAGTTTTTCATGTATTCTCTCTTTCATGAACACATTTTTTTTCTCCCAGTTATGTAAAATGTCCAGAGAAGGATGAGAACATGGTACAGGAGGTTTTTGACTTGAAGAACTAGAGATACAAATTGTCCTGCAACACATATGAGCAAGTAAATCTAGATACGTGCTACCAGTACATCTACACTGTCATTTTGAATCCCATCTTATTTCCCTGCTATTTACTATTCAGATGGCACATTCTCTAAGTTTCTTACAGGATCCACTCTAGGGAAAAATGGATACATCCCTTCAATTGCACAGTTATAAATGAGATGATTTGTGAGTCAATTTTCTTACTACCTTTGGCAAAAGACAGGTAAATTTGAATACTTTCAGAGCCTTCATACATATGCTTTATTTATCTTTCAGTTACAGGATTGTTCTCCAACCACACTTAGACCTGGTAAGGTTGTTTGATGCAGAAGGATTTAAATAACCTCAGCACTGCTGTATGAAATAAAAAAAATAAATGAGGTTCTATAAAGATATAAATAATTGAATCAGAGAGGCTAAGATTGGTGTGAATTGAGAATGAACGGAAATGTCTTTTTGTGGAGGCACCAACAGGAACATACAGAGGGAAAGGGTCTAAGTGCCTCTGTCAATGGCATCCAGATTAGCAAGTCCTCAGCATGCCTGCACATCTGTTTGCAGTTTCATAGAACACAAGGATTTGGACAGTACTGGGACAGTATTGGCTCACATATATGCACCAGGAGAGATACACTGCTGGCTCTGGAAGGGTTAAAAAAGGTATGGCTGAAATCTGTATGTGGTCACTAGCTCGGGGGACATGAAGAGATCATTGTCTTCCCTTGTCTTCCACATCAGCGCACAGGATCCATCCTAACATCTGGACATGGACAGCCAGAGTGCTCCTGCCCTGATCCCTGACAACTGGGCTGACTTCTTGGGCATCACATGTGGTCTAGTGCTTGCATGGTAAGAGGGAATTGGGAGTGGAACAAGTTTTGATTCCATTTTTCTTTTAAATAAAATATTTTTTCTCTCATAATGTCTTGCATGTTTATTTACTGCACTGTGAATAAGGTGCAAGAGTATTTTCTGAAAAGGTGTGTAGTGAGTATCCACAAAACCACAGAGGGCAGGTTAAAGGTCCATGTGATGGGAATAAGGTACTGCAGCCATGTAGGCAGAGTGAAATAAACCTCTAGCATAGTACTGAGCCAGACTTCACCTCATACACTATTCATCTTGGATCAGGCCACTCTGCATCAGTAAACTTTGTAAATGCAAACCATTTTGCTCCAGGTGCCCAGGAACAAATAATTACTCCTGGAATATTTTCCAGGACCTTTATAAAGACCTTTTTTAAGGGTACAGTAATAATAACAATAATCAGGTTAATGCTGTTAGGAGAGAAGTATATAAAGCACAGGGACTCAAGTGGTAGCTTACTGGCCCATTTCACAAAAGAAAGGCTTTGGGTTATATATATGTAAATGAATAGAGAGCATTTTTAAGGCAGAGAGCCTGTTCTTGTCACTTCTAATCTGCAATAAAAATCCATCATGTGAGAAATATGCATGAGGATTTGAATGGGCATGCCTCTAGTGTATTATCATAACACATGCAGTGGAAACGATCTTTCTTAAGTAAGGGAAGACTATCTGCAAATAGCTGCCATACAAAATGTCTCCATAGTGGAGTTTGAATAGAGGAGTCCTTTCAGAAAAATGAAAACGGAGATGAATGGGGACCAGCATGTTATCTGATCAACTCCTGCTAGTCTGTCACATCTGTAGTCAGCTTTCTTTGGCACTGTAGGCCCCTTCGTGTTCCAGGCTCCTACTAAATTGCTCAAAAAAAAAAAAA
>VXAC01005940.1:303570-374019 GCA_013399225.1 Rhipidura dahli
AAAAAAAAAAAAAAAAATTAGTACCAGAAAGAGAAAATTGGAAGACTTCCATATGCAACAGTCTTCCCAAATATACAGCAACTGTGGTTTACTTACTTACAGACTTACTTTAGAAAAACAGATCAAAGTTTGCTGTTCTTACCATTCCAATCAGAATTCATTATTTTCCTTATTTTTCCTGACCAAGAAACCTCTCACAGTACAGCTTATTAATGTTTACTATAGAAATCTAGAACTGGGTTTTGTTTGTTTCTAATTGCAAAAAAGTCTTTATATTTCTTTATTAACTGAGTCAACCTTACCATTATTTCTACTAAGAAAACTGGAAATGGCATAGCAGTGCTGAAACTCAAATCTATCCCAAGAGCAGGACTTACTCTTGAGAGTACTCCTCTTTTCTGCAGAAAAGAACTGCAGATACTTATGTATGCACATTATCATTAATTCCTACCCCTCTATATATCTCACTGCAATTGTTGGGAGTTTAATTTTGTATTCCCACCTTCCATAATGCAAAAAATTGTAAATACAGTTTTCTGGATGGAAAATCAATATACATCTAACCACACAAGGACATTTTTTTCCTCTTTCAGTGGCTTTTTTACAGAGTTCCATTTATTGTCCATCAAAAAAAAAAAAAAAGGTAAAAAATTAAAATCTAATGAAATGAAAGGGAAAAGGAGAAAATCCTCTGAGGAATGCATAGACAGAGCCCATGAGAAATTTAAAGATCTTTCCAAATATGATGCTTTAATGGGTAAAATAAGGTAATGCATTTCTCAGAAATTTGTCTCTTCATGAAATATCATACCAACAGAGAGATTATTAGACCTATTGAAATCTATGAAGAATGAATATCAGTAAACTTAATTTGTATAAAATAAGAAAAAAAGCATAAATATGCAAAACCAAAAAGCACTAATTGCCATGTTAACAATTCTCCTTGGCAAAACGGTGTTCTGAAGACAAAATTTGACAATTAGAGACAATTACAGACTGCCTAAACCACTCTCAAACCACCTCCAACATGACTTTTCTGCTTCCTTCTGTTATCAGTCTGACATGTCTGAAAATTTTCTGCTCCCCCTGCAAACAAACAAATTTCATTGTGTTGATGTGAATGTAGGGAAGCAGAACAACCAGACACAGTAGTAGACCATGAGTGCTGCTTGTACTACAGTTTAGTCTTAGATTAACCCTACCTAATCTTGCAAGAACAAAAGGAGATTAGTTAGATTTTTTTTTTTTAATAAGCATTCCTAGTAAATATTCCTATCCAATCACAATTTTTGCACCAGTGAACATCTTAAGTGTAGGAGTTAATGTAAATTATAGATAGCAGATAATTGAAACTGTTTTCTGGTGGAAATTCTGGTACTTGGAAAATTGGAGTGGAAGCAAGCCAAAAACATCCATCACTGGTGGAGCAAAAGGAAGAAAATGTACTGGAATTTTTTTTTCAAACCACTGAACCACTTTTTTTAAAATATCAAAGCTTTTTTTTTTAATGTTGTATTCTTTGAAATTTTTTTTATCTTACACCATATAAAATAGACATCAGTGATCAATTATGAAATTGAAACATTTTAATTTTGGTGAAGAAAATACTTCTATAAACTTGCATTTAAACTCTCTGTTGAATCCTGTAACTCATAGAAGCCTTTGAAAATTCATGAGAAGTTCTTCTGATGAAAAATATTGGACTAGATCTAAAAGGAATATCTCAAAATGCATATAGAAAATTAGTTTTGGAATAGATTTTTTTAAAAACCAGAGTTCAAGTGATACACAAGTAATCAGAACAGATTTTAAAGCCTAGTGACAGCATGACTTATGCCTCTGGCAAGGCGTATTGTAATAATTCTTGCAGTCAATTTTTCTTTTAAGTAAATCTATTTGTTTTTCCAGTATATTAGAAAATGTAAGTCAGTCTGGAAAGCAATGTTTCTTCTCATTTGTTTTGTAGTAAGCATGGAGAAAGGGCTTGCAAACTTGTGAAATACTTTACATAAGATTCTTCTCCAGTTGTCTATCTATAGAAAAAATCATTTTTAAAAAACAGAATTGTTGAAATACTGAATTTCTCTCAGGGGCATCATTTCTTTAATGGCAATTTTTCTTTAAAAAAAGTAGTTATGAATAAATATCATGAACAGACATCTATGTCAATCCTGTCTGAGGTTTACTCACCCTGTACAAAACAGATTTGTTTGTCTGAATGATCTAAAGTCTCAGAATTGGTTGGGGAAGAACTATTTAGTTGTGGAGACAGAGAAAAATTCAGCTAGTAAAGTTAAGACATATCCTATCTTAAAAATTATAGATAGTGTGTGATGGTATGTTACACTGAACACTTCATATTCACTACAATGAATAGAATCAGATTCAGACTTACCACAGTTTTATTCCTTAATTCAAAGAACAAAATTAAATGAGAAATTGGATTTCTTTTTTTTTTTTTTTTTCACTAAGTCATTTAAAGCCACTTTTACAAACACTGTGAGATTATAAGAATCCACACAGACTAAGAATTGGGGGAAAACACATGCAGATGTATTGGAGAGTTAATTGATTTTGCCTATAAGTGAATTAAAAGTTTGAAGTTTCATTTTAAACTTGGATCATATGGCAAGCCAGATGGAAAATTCCATACACTTACTGAAATAGTGTGAATAATGTTCTCAAAGTTTAATATCACTCCTGTCTCAGTTTATCATGCCATAATAAATTTCAGTCTTCTGTGACTTTAGAGTAAGAGTGAATGAATTTTAAACCAATAATGTGTTAATCACAACCAAACACTGTTATTCTGTTATTTGTCTTAGTGCTCCTTGGTTTGTAAGTCAAACAAGTGTTTTACCTCTGCATATATTCCATTGGGAAGACAGTTACTCATTCATATCCTCTCTGCTGAAGCTAGAAATACAGTAATCTTCTGTCATTGAGTGAAGACAGTATCTCAGTGCATAGAGTGAGCAAAATTATCCTTACTGACAAGGTTAATGTGCCAAAATCAAGTACATTCTTGGCTGAGTACTGTCAAATACTCTTGAGCTGCTATAACCCTTTGAGACTACAGGTGGAATGAAATGGAAAACAATTTAATTAAATGTGCTGGGAATGTAATCTGGGACATTATGTAATTGTTGAAGATATCTGGTTTGGAGGAACTGTATTACACCAGGAAATTATCCTTACTAGTAAACAGAGTGTGTTGATGGCACAGCTGAACACTGCAGGTATAAGGACAATACACAGATATTTAACAAAATGACAAATTAATGGTCCAGTACTAAATCTGAATATTTTTAAACAAACTATATTCCCTGGACTCTCATAGCATATTGCAGCATGTGTCATTAATGTGTTATAGTTCCATGACATCGTAGTTCCTTTGTTGGTGTAGCTATGTGTAGCTAAATGTATCTATGATTAATTCCATACATGTCTTAGTCCAGAGCTATTATCAGGTTAGTCTGATAATGTACAATGTATCAGGAAATGTTCAGAGTAGAAACTCTAGTAGCACAAGTTTCCATTTAAAATTTCTTAAATCACATGGAGATTAAAAATAACAAAATGAAGAATCTGTACTGAGAAGAGATTGGGTTTTTTTCTGTTCACCTCTTTTTATTTTCAAAAAATCTTGATTAAAAAAAAAGAACAAAAACCCTGCTATTTTCTACTGGATATTTGAATATGAGAACAAATAAGTATCATCCATGTTCTGCTTTTACGTATTCAGGTTTTCTCTCTTGTTACCTCATACAGATGACTCTAGTTTTATTCGTTCCACAACAGAAAAACAGACAGAGAAACAGATAATCTGCCACAGCCCATGAACCTTTCATTTCATGAGGTATTTCTTAGCCCAATCTGTAACTTTTTTAACTGAACTGTTCCCCGATAGCTCTGAGGCTTAACTAGCAAAGGTAATTTCTTTTCTCGAAAGGGAATTATTTCCTTCCCAGACACTGCTGCCTGCTTTGGACTCAACAACTCTACAAAAATTCAGAAAATAATAATACAAAAACTGTTTACATGAACCATCCTCTTCTCACCTGTGCCTACTCATCCTGAATTAACTCTGTAAATAGCTGTTAGTCTATTTACAATGAAGAGTTTAATGGATGATGTTTGTAGAAACTCTTTTCACAGGTCTCCACTTAGGGTGCTTGACCAGTTTTAAAACATATGGGCTTCACTTGAATCAGGTATTTAATACCAGCTTTCTCTCTTCCCAGTATTAAAAAATACCGTAGCTCAATATTTTTTAAATTACATTACTGCAATGCAGTAAAAAAGTAATAAAAATAATAAAAAAAGCACACAAACCCAAAAATTAATCAGGAGAAAATGGAAAAGAACACACACAAGAATTAGCTTTCAGTTGTTTAAAAAAACATTCTGTTTCTAAACAAACATAGGCAGGTGGTTTCAGAGGGTTTTTGCAATAAATATTTATGTAATGTTTGCTCCTGGGATATGATACCCAAAAAACAAGATGGTTTATCCTACTGCAAGAATTTTTGAGGCTATGGTATGAACAAGAATTCAAACTGAGTACTGTGATATGCAAAATGAGTGACTTAAACAGTAGAAAATAACAAAAAGATATAATTATAGTCTCTAGCTTTAATTTTGAAGATGACGTTAATTTTATTTTTGTATCATGGAATAATAAAAAACAATGCACTGCCACTTCCATCCTTCTTAGTTTTCCCTGACGATATACAATATTTCCTTGACCATTTTCAAGTTTTCTTTTGTGCTATAAATAGAAGATTCAAAAAAAGTGTTTATTGACCTGATCACTGTAAAGAGAGAAACAAAATAAAAGCCCACTAACTATGCAGTGTGTGAGATTCACTTTGAAGGTGAATGGACTCACATAGAGAAAACTTACAAAAAAGTAGGTATATCTCAATCATAATATTTGCTTTTCACAGCTCAATTAAATGGCTTTCACACAGATTTGACCAGGCAATCACAGTTAATTTCCTACAAGATCCTGTTCTCAAAATGAAAATGTCCAATTTTGTTGGACAACTTTAGAGGTAGAAGATTGAAATATATTCTTTAGATATTTATTCTAAATAATCTTGTTTAGAAAGAAAACATAATATAATTTCACATTATATCTTTCTACCCATTGGGACTGGATGCCAATTATCTAAAGCATCGGGTTCTTTCTTCTAATCTGTAATGTAAGCCCAATTGTGGATAGATTTTTTAATTTTTTTTTTTTTTACACTTCCACACTGGCATTTAAAAACACAATCTAGAAATTGTCCAAGACATGTCTGAAATTTGGAAGTTTTTAGATCTCAAGCCCTAATTAAGGATCCTTGTTGAAGAAAATTAGGACACAATGTGCCTAGGTCTTTAAAAATAAAATAAAGAAAAATCTTTTCTTCATTCTAGAGTTCATAAGTGAAAATCAAATGTTGCTCCAGAGTGGCCTTTTCTCTGGGGAAGGGATAAACTACAGAGTAATTCCAGATTAATCTGGATAGAGTCTTGACCGTATTAGAATGAAAAACTGCAGAGAAAAAGTGGAAACATTTAGTTGCTTTCTTCCAGAAAATAGCTCTTAATTGAGCTGAAATCAAAGGAGGGAAATGTACCCTGGAAGATAATTCACACGCTTGATGCTGAGGGCAGTGTGGGCTTTAGTGGATACTCGTTTAAAAATTAATCAAAGTTTGTTGTTTTGGATCAGATTTATACCTAAACACTATAAAAACAATCTATCCCTGAATGTAGTTACTTTTTTCCTCTTACAGAACATTGTGGATTAACATATATTCTATTTCCTGATTTTTATTAGCCCCCATACTGATCGCTTTACACTGATATAGTGTAAAGCAATCAATTTCAATTTTGTCAGTTAATTGACTCTTATTACCTTAAAATTTCTATGTACTTGTTCTCTCTAGACACATTCTCATTGTCCATTCTCTATCATTCTTTCATTTAAAATGATTCAAAGCTCTCTGGTTTGTTCTTTGACACAGAATGTTATACTGAAAATGAAATGAAAATACTTGACTGAAATGGAAGTATACAGTGGTCACACTATAAAAATGTCTTTCCAAGACAGTGAGAGTTGGTGTTAAAGCAATAAAAATTAGTAGAAGCATGATAAAAGTTAGAACTGTATCAGCAAAAGGAAAGAGACATAAGGAACATATAAACTGATACCTAATATTATATCAAAACCAGATTTTTTTTCTCGTAGTGGATAAGCACCACCTGCCTCAGGTACTCATTCTTCATAATATTCTGGGTTCATTTCAATTTTTTCCCTTATATATCTCTCTAGGATAGGATATAAGTCTAGCCACTTTTATAGCCAGCAATACAAAAATCATTGCAAAAAAAGGAAAATAGGCAAAATAAAAACTCATTGTAATTCTTTTTTCTCTCACCTTGAAAGGGGCTGAGATAGAGTTCTGATCTTTATTTCCTGTTAAATTTACACATTTTGCACTAGACAGTTGCTGGGTTGAAGATGACATAAATAACTGCACAGCTAGAGGAGTACTCTACTGTAAAGGACAGATAGAGTTGGGTTCCAGGACTACCCTTCTCCATGTTAATTATCACCTTGTTGTAGACTATCTGGATTTCTCTGGATACAGCAGGAGTCTAATTTTTAGGCACTCTAACTCCTCAGTCAGTTACTTAAATCAATCTAAATCTACCTCGGTACTCTTTTTTATTTTTTTATTTTTTTGACACACCAATCAGTGCAGATTGCACTTCTACTACATGAATTTGAACATTCTTACTATGCTTAAGTTATAAAAATCGCTAGTGTAAAATTACTTTCCATTATATTTGGGTTTGGTTTATGTTGTTGGCTCTGATCACTAACCTAATTAGCAGTGTGCTGTTCAACCACTAGTTTCATCATTCCTTTAAGCTATTTGGCTACTATTAGGAAATATTTCCACTGAAAACAGCAGCTACCAGAAAACAAAAAGAAGTTTACCTGAAAAAAATGCAAGTCGTGTTGGTGAAGCTGGAATCCCCAGTCATTCCAGATGCTCTGAGCTAAGCCTTTTTTTCTAAATGAGGAGCCAGAAGGTAAGAGTTGTGCAGTACCAATCACTGTTTTCAGGCAAAGATGCCAACCTTTTACTGGCAATGTCTTCATGTAGGTTGTAAGATTTACAAACAATTAAAAAAACACTTATAAAACCATTACCAAACTAATGATGTTGACTATATCCTTCAGAGATACAGAAATGAAACACAACAAAGATGAATCTGAGAGGAGGGGCTCTGTATAGTTATTTAAGTAGACTAATTAAGAAATGTTTTTTTTAAAAAAAGAAGAACAAAACCCACTAAAATCAAACCACACACAAAAAACTCCAAAACTTTAAAATAAGCAAAAAGCCCATGCCAGTTATATAGGGCATAGCTTAAGTGAAGCAGAATCTGTAGATCTCAATTTGGATTTGTCCATGCAGACTGGGCCTACATCCAGTAGACAGTCAGGAGAAAATTCTGTGTGAAAAGTCAGTGAAAAATTTTAACTCAGAATACAATCAAAACAACAGAAAACAATTAAAAACAAGGATGTATTCCTGACCTCAGACACTTTATTTTAATATTATTGACAGCATTTGAAGAAATGTTTGCTATTGAAATTAGAAGACGTCCATCAGCAAAATATTTTCAGATTGCAGATGACAGGTGTTTCTCAAGTGGAAATTTGTAGGCAATATTAAGTTTAAAAAAAAAAGCCTTTAGAGACAGAGATCCTGAAGAGACAGATGCTTTAGGAAACCAGGAATATTGATGCTTTAAAATCACACGGAATTTCTTAGTTCTACAAACTTTTTACCCATCAATACACTGAAATATTTGCCACACATGGGAATTGTGCAACTGGACTTGATTCTTTGTATAATTCTGTAGTTTGAATTACAAACTAGTGCTGAAATGGAAAGATTATATTAAGGGAATGAAAAGCATGTCAATAATCCCTAAGCAAAAATAAACCTAAACCTGTACTGAACATAGATCTTTGCCTGCCAAATTGATTTTTGATGTGGTGATCGAAATAGTGGTGTCACTTATTCCTGTAACTAGACTTGATTCAAAACCTCCCAATGGAGTGGCATGCAGCAGAAAATGAGTCTTAGATGTGGAGGTGTACCTCTGCTTTTTACTGAGGGACAGAGATAAGGTTATGTTGGCTAAAGCCAAAATCATCAAGCACAATCCTTCCAAACCTACAAAACCTGTGTCAGGTTACTGAGCCAAAGAGTATCAAGTTGGAGCAGGGACATGTTAAGGGTTAAAGAACCTGGCACACCTCACCTGGAGTACAGCTGTTGAAAAATTGGGCAATGGACATGGTTGTCTGTGAAACTGTTTTCTTCACACATTTCATGGGCCAAAAAGGCAACAGCTGTGAATGTAAAAGACAATAAAAGGAATACAAGGTGTTTTTGACAAAATATTGCTATGAGACAGAGAAGAAAATGTTTCCTAGGAAATTTTTCGTGTATAATGATCATCTATCACACCATGATCAAGCAAAGTTTTATTTTTCCCCAAGGCTAAGGTAATGCATATAAACCAGAATATTTTCTAGAATCCTCTGAAAATCATGTATCAGTAAAAGAAAGGCTGAATTGTATGCTGAAAGTGTGCTAAAATTTGGCACCTTCCATTAAGTTAGAAACTGTAATTATAACAAGGCTAAAAAGGGACAAAAAGCTGAACACAGACCAAAACTGGCTTACCTAACTCTTTTCTGCAAAATTCAATAGAGACAGATTGGCACATGGTGATGGATTTCCTCACTGCAGGTCTCACTGCAGCCCTGGACAGAAGGCTGTCAAAGTGACCAAAAACAGGACGAGAGGTGGTACATTAAAACAATCTTTCCCTTAAAATGTGACAGATCTCTCATAAATGTACTAGTATAAAAATATTTTTCACATCTTCATGGCACACTTATGACTCCAGCACCTTCCTCCAGCAATCTCTGTATACATGAAAAAGAATAACTAAAAAGGTAACAACAAGCTGAGGTTGGCAATAGTTTTATTTTATCCCAACTTTGGTGTTATTATTTAGTTATTTTAAAATAATATTCCAGAAGTATGAATTAATGATAGTATTTTTATATATTGACTATAATATTATATGTATCTGCTTACATTCACAAGGCAAAATCTTCCATTATACACAGCACTAGGGGATATATAAAAGTGCTTAAATCAATATTCTTTAGAAGGAAGGAAAAATGCACTTCCTTAACACACTCAAGTAAAACAAGAAGCAGTGTTCTTGGAAATTATTTAACCTGCTTAGTACTGGATGGCTTCCATTTCATCTCTCTGACTTACATGTTTAAACCTTTCACTGGTTTTACTGTACAGGACTGGTGTGCTCCAGCAGTGTTAGCTTATCACTGCAAGACACACTCTGTTGTGAGGCCTGCCTCAAAGAAAATGAAAAATGCATTCTGAACCTTTGATATTCCAATACAAACTCCATAATCTATTTTAAAGAATGGAAAACAATCTGCACCACTCTATAACTGGCATTTATCTCTGCTGATAACCCATATGTGTTTACTTGTAAACCCAAAAATACAGAAAAACAAAAAGAGTAGGTGCTAAAATGAAGAAAGTGATGTAACATGCAAAATACAAAACATATTGTCTTGGTTTGAGACAAATTAGGGGAAACGGTTTGGAAGGAACCTCTCTTCCAAAGACGGCAGGTTTCAGCCGCCCTCCCCCACCAGGTTCAGAAAGAATTTTCTTCGGAGGAAAGTGAAAAAAAAAGTTATTTAACAAGAAGGGTAGATGAAGGCACAGGGGAAAAAAAATGCTTAATTATGAAACTTCTCTCTGTGGAGAGAACCTGGGTAGATTTCAGAGTCCTTTCTGTGGGTTGCTTTTTTTTTTTTCAAATCTAGAACAATATTTAAGGGAACTTCCATTGCTTTGGGGAAAAATATTTCACTTTTGAATGAATAGAAAATTCTAGTGTGCTCCTAGAATGATCCTTACAAGAAGTTATTTGTGTAAAGATAAAATATTTATTATTTTCTAACATATTTGTGTGCATCTCATACTGTTCAAGATGAAAAAAAAGACAAAGTGTTTATGAAAAACGCTGAAGTGTTTGTGCTGCAAATCAGTTGAACAACTCGGATTGAATTAAAATTTGCAAATTGATTATTAACTTGCATATCATATAATCCAGGCTACACCTTTCTTTCACCAGGATTCACTCAAAAGTGGATGCCTCATTTCCTTGGGCTACTTTTCATAGCTGAGCATGTCCAAAATGTTAATGAATTTAATACTTTATGATAGTTCTTCCCTATTTGAGTAACTCCATAATATTCAAAATCTTAAAGAAATTGGCAGATAAATGACTTGTTATGCTTAAGATTTTGACAAATGATTCAGCTCACACAAAGACAAATTGCTAAAAATGTTGCAGCATTGAATCTAGACTGTACTGAAAGCATTAGGAAAACAAACCTATACATGCCAGATGTTCTGGGTATGGGAGACTTTCAGCTCTTATGGACAGCTCATCTTTTTTCCCACGCCTAATTTTCTTAGCCTTCCTTGTTTGAAATACAATTTTATATATTCATAAAAATGAAAAAACTCAAAGATCTCAAAAAACCAAGAAAAGCAAACTCAGTTTTCAAAATATTGGGTGTGGGTGAGGTGGGTGTGTGAAGCTGCTGATGGTGGAAACATCTTGCATTTCTTTGGGTTATCAACATTCTATGTGAATCTTATCACAGACAACTCACTGAAGCACTGGAGATGTAAAGACAATTTTGAATACATTTAAAACTTTGTCCTTCAGAGGTTTTATTTCAAAGCATCATGGTAATGATGCTGGTTTCCACAGCAACCAGTAACATCTCCCACCTCCTCATTTTCCTCTACCCTCCTGCCTGGCAGCGCTCCCTGTAGGACTGACATCTTTTTGTGTAAAAATAAGCAACTGTAATTTTGTGTAATACTATCCAAAAAATAATGCTGTGGTATTTGGATGAAATATGTATTTTTACTGCCAAATGATGGGCTCAAGTCCAAGTTTTATGCTCCTTTCTTTTTTCCTGGGTTTTTTTGGGTTGTTTTGTTTTTGATTTTTTTTACAGATGATTTGGAAAAGTATATGTAAACCAATCAACAGCCAAGCAAGGCACTGGGAATTGCAATTTTTTCTTGTCACAAATGAACCTGAAAAATCTTTAAAGACTAATGGTCAAGCTCATACAATAAGCCCAAGAATTTTTATGAATGATAGATATGTTTCATTCCTGAATCAATCACAAACTCATCCTGATTTCTCTGACTACCCTTGTTACAGATCAGTATTCCCAAAATAGCTTTAATCAGTTTTTTTCAGCCTAAGGGTTGTCAGCAAATTACTTGTTATGGCTGTTTCTCATTCATTATTCATCCAGTGAAACTGGTCATATGAATAATATGATACCAGTGCTGTCAAAACTGATGTCCAGAACTTATTCAACAAGATGATAATGAATAACAAGCTTTTTATATAAATTTTAACATCCATAAATATTTTTATAAAATAAATAAAACTTATGCATTTTGTGAAGTTATTTAATATATTAGGACACACCTCATATATTTCAATAATTTTAATGTGAACAATTTTGTATAGTTAACAAGATGTTTCATAAGTTAATAGACTAAAATGAATATAAATAAAAATGGAAATTGAGTCTTTATGATACTTACTTGCCTTTTGCTGTGGAAAAAACCTGCTATATACATCCTTGCAACTCTATATTCATCAATATATTTTGCCCAGGTAAAACCTGTGTGTTAATAAAATGAAGCCAATGAACATTCCCATTCTTAGATTAAAAACCCACCACAAATCAATCCTTCCAAGAAAAGATGTCTAAAATTTAATGTAACATACTGTGAATTGCTTAATATGTCTCTTTGCATAAATACTGGTTCAACAGCATTCAGAACAAACAATATTTAATCCTACTGTTATTATAAAGCATTCAACAGTAATTAATCATTCAGCAATTCTTGAAACAGAAAAAAAAAGTGTTTTAATAAACAAAAACTTCCAAAAAAGTCCAACCCCAAACCCTGAACATTTACAGCCATTGCTTTTATTTTTCTTCTTCCAAACCTCTGGACAAAATGTGGTCTTACACTGAGAACTTTTTTGCAACTATAAACACAGAAATATAAGTAAGATGGACAAGAAAGAGTTCTTTCACAAGTACATATTCCCAGAAGAAGAGGATTTA
Source organism: Rhipidura dahli (assembly GCA_013399225.1). Taxonomy (NCBI): domain Eukaryota; kingdom Metazoa; phylum Chordata; class Aves; order Passeriformes; family Rhipiduridae; genus Rhipidura; species Rhipidura dahli. The sequence goes on from VXAC01005940.1 coordinate 315,875, forward strand.
GGAAAAAATTATAGGTGTTATTGGTATTATTTGGCTACTAATAAAATGAGTTCCAAGAGTAATCAACACTGATTGAAAACCAAACTTCTTCGTTGCTTTACATTTTCCTGTTACCTCTTCATTATTCCTCTAAATTGTTTGTTTTACTCTTCTAGTACCCCGAAATCAGATAGAACACATATTTATACTCAATGAATTCATCTTTGCTTCTCTATAAGTCTGCTATTTTCACACATTTTAAAAATTTCTGCAGTAACACATTTTCGGATTTCCACATTTTATGTTGCAAAACCAAATAAAGTTCTTTATGCTGTGACTTTTTTATTTGTAACAGTAAATTTTGACTGGTGAAAGTGAAGGTATTTTTGTCAGACATAGAAGCATTTGACTAATGGGTTCCTATCTTATTGCATGTGCAGTGTCATATTCAGCTAAAGATGATGTGATTGAGTGTATGTAACAGTAACTTGGTTTTGCTCTTCTGATTGCTCCACATGGCAACAACAGAGACCCCCATTCCTTGGAGGCTCTCATTCCTTTGAGAGTGTTCAGGCTGGGGAATTTTCTCAATGAAGGGGGAAGGAAGATGAGAGACACAGCAAGACTGCAAATTTTCAGTATCTTGTGGAATGCAGAGTGCTTGTATGCAGCAGGGAGAAACCTAAACCTGAGCCAAGTCTCAAAGACCATGAAAAGAAAGCTTTTTTATTAGGAACAGAGAGGACTATGTGGAGTTTTCCAATCTAGAAATACATTAAAAACTTCTGGATTAGAAAGCAAGATGAGAGGAGTGGCTCAGCATACATGGAGAATCATTAGTGTCTGCCAGCTTTAGTTTTATTATAATGTCTCACGCAGAAAATTTGACTTGCTCTGTTTAAAGAACAGCTTTCCCTGGTTTATTATTTTGTGCTCTAAAAGCAAGAATGGCAGCTTATGGTGTTTTGGGGAGTGCTTGCTCTAAGGAAAAAGGGAACAAAATTCCCCTTTAGTGTATTGCAGTTCCATCACAGCATCCCACAGCATAAAACAGACATTAGCCTAGACTGTCAATATTGTCCATATGTCTTTCAAGCTCTGCTCAGCTGTCATGCATCAGGGTTTTTCAAATTTCCAACATTCCGTATTAAATATTTTAGACTTATTTAAGTTATACACCTTTTTAAAGCAGTAATGATTTTCAAATCAATTTATGGCTTTAGTCCAAAAAACTTTATTCAGATGGAAAAGAGATTTTGTGGTAACATTAACTACTGTCTCTTGTACCTGCTTAATATGAGTATTAGTTTTTGGCAACACACAATAACGATATGTGGGTATATCAATCTGACATTCTCATTAATTGTGAAGCTAAAATAATGGTCCACTCTTTCAAAATGAGCTGTGCTATAACTAGTAGTTGGGAATGAGTTGAACTAATTGTAGTTTATTACTTGAGTATTAGCAAAAAGAGGCAATTTCCTTTCTGTGCTGTAACAGCACCTACCATGAGACAATTAACACCTTGGGTCTAGATGTGTAATTTAAGTATCTTTATTGAGATTATTTGTCCAAAAGAATTAACACTTTGTAGTCACTGTATTTGAAGAATCAGAACCACAGAAAACAGCTGTGAATTCTGCTTTTTAATTGAAATCTTTGGCCTGTTTGATCTTACTATTTAACTAAACTTCAGATGCACAGAAAATATATGAGTCTGAAAAACACAACCAAATAATTGTCTTTTTCCAATATAAACAGGGATAATTTATAATACTATACTATAATTTCTCTCCCTAAGATATGTATCTGATGTTTTCCAGGTCTATGTATGGCCTTGCTTTTCAAACAAGCAAGAAACCAAAGAAAACCAATAAATTAGGCCCATGTAGACAGAAAGAGAATAATAAAGTGTGCATGAGAAAACTTAGTGCCAAAGTGCTGATAAAAGTTTTAATATACAGCAATGTATATTGAGATTTCTTCAGATGCCTAAAAATGTTGATATTAACATCCAACAACATTGTAAAAAATATACATGAAAGGTTCTTTTGACTTTAAATTAAAATACTATTCATATTTAGTGATCAAGCTACCCTGAAAGTATTGAAATAGTTCTGAAATACTGCACTTATTTGGAAAATAACTATTTTTCAAAGTTTTCAACTCAATTTCTGTGCAGCATTCCCTCAAAATTCGAATATCATACCTTTTTTTCTGTTTCTCACATTAATTGAATAAAACCAATTGCATTATTTTGTTTCTCTTCCAAATTATTGCTGATTTCTTTCATTTCATTTCATTTATAGACTAAAAAAAAAAAAAAAGGGAAGTGAAGCAAGACCTATACCACTTGATGGATCAGCCAGCAGGGCTTGCTTTTACACAGACAGATGGTGTCTGGCCTCTAGAGATAGATGGTTCCACCTGCACAAATGAGCCTCCATCGTTGTGGAACCCAATTTGTTGCAGAGGAAAATGCATACAGCTCTTCTTACAGGGATTGAGTATGATAACTAAAATATTTATACTATTTTAAGTCTCCTGGCATTTAAAATATGGGTTTGAGGTTTTTGTCTTCAGTCTAATTCTAATCCTGGTGGTGACTTCTAGGGCCTTATATTACTAATTATGTGATTTTACCAGTTTATGTGCTTCAATGTAGTGACACAGAGGGCAGCACTGTTCTGTTTGAGGAATGAAGCATATGTAGCAAAACTTAGATTCTCTCAAAATCTACTTTAGAAGTGCTTGAATATTTTGATTCTTCTCTTGGAGAATAAAGTTGGTATGTTGTGCCCAGCATTCATCCTCCAGAAACAGGGACAGGGAGAAACTGGAAGGGTCCAGACAGAAGTATGCTAAGATGGTCCGAAGCCTAGAGAAACATATCCTGTAAAAAGAGGTTGAGGCACTCAGGTCCTTTCACATGAGTGAAAAAGAAACTGAAGGGTGACCTAAAAATGGCCTAAAAATAATTGAAGAGTAGTTACCAGAAGGACAGAGCCAAACTCTTCTTATTAGTATAAATTATTTAACTGGGTAGAATACAGAGAGGTTGTGATTTTGGAGATCCAGATTAGATAGTCACATAAGTGTTTTTTTCCTAGGCATTTCAGCAAGCTTTGCAATCTCCATTTGTGAATATTTTCAAGATTCTAGAAAAAATCGTAGCTGCCATGTTCTAGTACTGATTGCAATCCCACAGTTAGTGGAAGATTGTACTACCTTGCCTCCCAAGATTCCTTCCAATCAGTGTTTCTACAACTGCATGATAAATTCTGTGGTAATAATGGCATTGCCAAAGACAATAACCCTCTTTGGATACATAAGTTCTTTTATATGTTTTCAAAACTGGTAGTAGTATTTACTGCCATTGTGACTGAGGAAACTGGAGAAAGCCCTTTCCTTTGCTTTCAGTTATTTCCTGGTTTTTAAATACAGTTTGTTTTTTTGTGGGGTTTTTTTTTTTCAGGCTTATGAAAAGGCCTGTATCAGGCTTTTTTTTTCAGGCTTATATACTTCTTTTACCAAGCTTTTACCATAGCAAATTCACTGTTTGCCACTGAGAAAATAAATGTTAATTGGGATACTCATTTACTCGAGTTACAAAAGTTGGTTTCATTGGAAGGAAGTATTTAATTTAGAAGTGCTAATTGTTTTATTCTACTTTGAAAGTTAGTTAGTTAAACATTATTACTGATATTATTGCTATATGATAAATATGAATGTCACGTTAAAAATAAAAGAAAAGATTACATGCACTCAGTAAACTTTGGGGACATAATCATAACTTGTAAATCCTTGTCTTTGAATACATTAGCACTGAAAGTTTTTTGGATTATTTTTCTATTGTCTTTGTACTATACTGGAATAAGAAATATCAATCTGGAGTGATAATAAATACTTTTAGTCTTGAAAATAGGAAGATATTTATTTCAATTTCTTTTATAACTTGAAGATTGTTCTCTACCTGAAAAAAAAAATGTGGGAATAGCAATTTATTCCAGTAGCTAGACTGTTTAAGGTAAATACTGAAATAAACCCCACTGTACATAAAAATTGGTTCTTTTTCCTCATTAGGAAAGGCTCAAATATTGAAATTAAAATAAGGTGAGCATTAAATTTCTTTTACATAATCTTAATGTTTGTGTCTAGTCCTACTGTTTTTGCAAACAATCTTTTTATTATCCATTAATGTCTCTAATTCTGTCTGCTAATAAATATATCAATTTTCTTCTCTTCCAAAGTTTCCTTTGTAGTATTTTCACTTACCTTGTCTTTTTTTCCCTAACACAGGCATTCTTCTGATCAAAGCAATTTTTGTTTATTTTCTGCTTTGTTTTGCTTGCAAGGAAAAAAGCCTCATCAGGCTTTTTTGCAAGTCAGCAATTACTCAGTGCTATGATGCGAATAACATGTTTGAAGGCAAGAGAATATTCCACTCCAACTTAAAACCTGTTTTAAAAAAGCAGAAAAAAGAAAAAGACCCAAATATGAATGAACTTTATTTACTTTGAATTCGAAGATCGCTATTTGAACCCATCTTTACTTACAAAACATTGAATTTATTATTATATTCTGAATCACATTTAGTTACCCATTATCTATGTGATTCTACCACCTTTAGATTCAAGGTTTTTAAAAAACTCAACAAGAAAAGTGTTTATATACATTTTCTTTGCATTTGAGAGTTGTTATTTAACACTTATATGTTTGTATATATTTGTAGATGAGGTTATGCCATGTGTTGGTAGCTAATCTGCTGCACTGGAAATACAATAGTTCATTAAGAAAATAAATATGCTGCATTTCTGGGAAGTTACCATGTACCATAAATTGTATTGGGTACCTGGACAGTAAAAAAAGATGGATGGCTACATTAGAAGCAAACACACCACTGAAATAAATTACTTGAAATCTGCTTAACTCTTGTCTCTCCATCCTTCTCCAAGGAATAAATCAGCATTATTTCAGCACATATCATGCTATTGCTGAAGAGGAAGAATATGTAATGATGCAGAGTTGTATATGTTTTATATTTCACAACCCATAGATGGATGTAGACAAAAATATGTCACAAAAATGTGTCATTTAATCATAAGACAAGGGGTTTTTTTTAAAAAAAAAATATTTTTCTAACAAACTGATAATACAGAAAAATTACTGATGATGAAACCAAAAAAAATACAAAGGACAGTAATCTTATCTATAAAAATATGCTAAACTTTCAAAAAAAAAGGCAAGTAACTGTGACAGTCTTAAAAACCATCAGTGAGTTCAGTGAGCACTATCTGAAAATAAATGGATGCAGAACTTTAAGGGACTTTAAATTTGTAAAATCTGATTCACCACTGCTCCAATGACTGTACACATATATTTACTTTGCTAAAATAAAGTTGGTGTAAGTCTTCCTATGAACTTGTGTTCTCAGAGATGAATGAGAGACTTAAAGAGCTCAGTCTATTTAACTCACTAAAGGAAATTCTAGGAAGGAATTTAATTGAAAGAATTTTAGTATCTTCCAGGGAAAATTATTTTTGATAATAAAAGGCGTCTTAATGTAGAAGACAGAAGGGTAATTAACTTCAGTGGCTGGAAGTGATTTAGAAACAAAATCAAACTGAATTTTAGGTACATGTTTAAACTATCTTGGATTACTAGCTAGTATAGCAATTCAATGAAAAGGTGGAGAGTTTGTATTAAAACCAGACCAGAAATCTTTATCACAATTGCATTCAACGAATCAAAGCTTTTAAGAACTGATGCAAGAATCAGAATAAATGATATTAGATCACCTGCGAGCAGATATTACATTCAGATGGGACAAATACACACACAGTCTTTACCTCTCCTTCAGACTGTGCTGCAGCACACACATTGGTTAGATGGTTTCCATAAATGGTTTCCATATTGGTTGTCCTTCAGTTTCTGAGATCAGTTAACACTTTATGCAAAAACTTTTGTTAAATCTGTAGAGATATCATTTGCATTTTAGCATTTCCTAGGCATCCATTCAGTTCTAGCATTCTTGTAATCTGAAATAAAATTCTTACTGCTTTAACAGCCTGATATCAGTGGAAATGTTTCAAAAGCCACAACTATATCAGAATCTGGTTTTCCTTTTAGAGAAATGGTCCAAGCATATTAAGGTCTTAAGTTCATCTCTGTTAAGATTTACATAACACTATCATTTTGTTTGGAAATCTATTGCACATCCAGTAAGTCTGTCTACCACTCTGCAGCTTCCTCTGCCACAGTCACCTTGGATTTTTAAGTGCTTTGTTGCAGCCTTCTATAAACTGTAAGGGTCCTGATTTGCACACCAAAATGCCACTTGGCTTCTGTTCAGATTGGCAATTCACCTTGTATGAGCTTCAGAAAGGAAATCATCCCACCTCCACAGGGGTATAATGAATCCCTTTTTGAAAAATTTAATGATGTAACTGTGTCTGCTGACATGCTGCTACTACGCATGTGGACAAAATGGATCACTGGGAAATCAATTTAACTCCAGTACGAAGACTCTCTTATCATGGGGTATGTGGGCAGTCATCTAACATTCAACTCCATGCTTCCTTGTTTTTTTCACTTCAGCACTGCTGTCAATTCTTTGATCAAGTTCTGTTCTTCAGCAACTGCAGGCATGGATGCAAACAAGTGACAGCCCATTTCTTCCCCTCCCCAATTAGTCAGCTGGAGCTTTTTGAAACATTATGTAAGGCTGAAGAGTCATGGACCTAGGGATAGAACATACAGCACCAGCCTGCATCTCACAATGGTCTTACAGGTAGTGGTAACACACCCAAAGCTGTGGGCAAGGGGAGATCTCCCACACCACCCTCTGTCTCTGTGTGACTCCTCAAAGTCCACTTTGCAGTTCATGAGCCCATTGGCCATTTCTCCAGGTTCACATGGTGTTTTCAGGCTCTTGGAGTCTTTTTCTTACTGACTGCATGCACAAATTCCTCTGCAATATAAATTTCGTACTGATTTGCAATTTTTGCTGACAGTGTTGCCTGTGCCTTACAGCACCAAGAGAGCCCTAAGTCTGCCCCAGTAAAACTGCAGGACAACCTTGCAGGGCTGCACCCAGACACTGGGGGCTCTCACTCCAGCTCACAGGATCTGTCTCTTCCTAGCACATAACAGTGGTTGTATCAGGGACCCCTTTTCAGAGGGTGCCAAAGGAATTAGGCAGCCAGTCAGAGGATAGTCTAAAAATACATGGCGTGACAGTGTCAAAAATGGCCATCATCCAATCCCAAAGCACAATGAACATGCACAGGGATTGATGATTTCATAAGTGATAGCCTCCCTGAACACAGTGAGAGGACACTTCCTTTTCTGTTATGCTTCTGGGTAGGGATGGCTCAGCAATAACTGAGCAATATGAAAACATACAGGACATAACACTGTCAAAAAAGGCCCTGTCATAAAATGGTGTCTGAAATCTTGAATAAAAGTTGTCCCTATTTTATTGCCAAGGACAAGCTCAAGGAAAGTACACTATGTATTATTACATAGTTTGCTATTTCTTGTTATGATGAGCACGTTCTTGTTCCCATCCCATATGTGCATCTTTCCTCAAGTACAATCAGTATTACAAACTTTGCCTAAAATTGGTGAGGATCAGCCCTGACAGAGACTTACAGCATGTAAAAGTGGACTGTGTTTATGGAAATAACTGTCTGACAACTCTGTATTTGGGAAGGAATACAAAAAACATAAGAACTCTAAATATTAAAGAACAATTAGTGCCGAATTTTCTATTGACAACTGCAGTGTCTATTACTCCGTTGCATATAACTGAGGTTGTATGCATGTTCTGGAAAGCCCTTCAACTGGAGTACTTGAGGGAACATGTAAAGACATGAAAGTCTTTATATAGTGAGCTTATTCCACAGGTGTTAGGGAAAACATATTCTTTTCATGACCTTTTCATTTAAAAAGTGTGTCGTTTCTACTTTTTTTCTTCTTCTTTTTTTTTTTTTTNATGGCATTCCAGCAATGGAAAGAGTATTTTTATGCTGAGTTGGAGGCTGTTATAAATACTCTGCTGTCCTTATGACCAGTACAGCCAAAGAACTGGCAAGATGTTTGCATTTTCTACAAGTCTTGCTTGAAAACAGGACAGCACACCACTGGTACTAAAGCCCCCGGGTGCGTAAATGAGCTGAGTAGTTTGTCATTCCCATGAGTCACTGACAACCCCAGTTATCATCAGGCCCTTTTTGGTTGGTAGCTATGCAGCCAGGAGTGGATGGGGAAGATATATTTACCTACTCAAGGCTAAGAAGGAGGGCTTACTCCTCCAAGACTGAGATTTACCAGATGCCCTTGTTAGGATCTTGTCTGCCTTCAGGATCCTGCATAGAGTCTGGGGAAGAGAGAAGATAGAAAGAGAAAACAGAAGACTGAGAGTGGAAGCTCCCACAGAGCTGTGAGCGTTAGCAGCTACTGCCCACTGCAGTTCATTCTCTTGGCCAGTACTCAGCAAGTCATATTTTTGCCCTTTCAAGTTCAGAAAAATAAAAAGTGAGGCAGGGTAGGGCTGTCACAAGGAGAGACACTCACCCCTGTGGAGTGAATATTGGCTGTTTGTAGCCAGCTGAAGCTGTTTGGAGCTGGTTCTTCCACTGTGCTGCTCATGGGGAGCTGCCAGTGTCTGCCAACCAGCTGGAAGTGAGGACCTGACAGACTCAGAGTAGGGAAAACAGTCCTCTGTGTCATGGGGCAAGGAGGCACCTTGTGATTCCCCATGGGGAGCCCAGAAGGAACCTCCAGTGCGAGGGTGAGACAGATCCACAGAGTCTCAAGATGGGTCCTGGGCCCAAGGGGGCTGCACCCACCATAAGCACTCCAGTCCTCCTGGCAGGGAGTGCAAAGCATCAACCCTCACTGTGGCAGCCACTGCCACCCTGTGCTGATCTGGCAGAGCCCAGGAACACAGGCAGATAGGGGAAGAGGTGCTGGTGTTAGCTACTGTTCTTGTGTAACTTTTTCAAGGGTATTATCAGTGAGAATTTTCTGTACTAATTTAAAAATTTAATTAGGCAGAAGTAAATTTCTGGATGCATAGCTTCAGTTTGTTCCCTTTGCCCATAATAAGATTTTGACTGTAAAAGCCCATGAACTGGGAGAGATCCAAAGTATGAAAAATTCAATGGTAAACTAATTATGTAAAATTCCTAATCACCTCAGGCTGTTCAAATTGGAAAGTATCTATTTGCTACTTTTGAAATATTAGCTCATAAATATATGCCTCTTTATGCTTGACTCTGCTCACTGCTCCTGCTCACTGCTTTCAGCACAAGCTCTAATATATGTGACAGGTACATTTGAACCCTAACCAAACTAGTGGTAATTTGGTTCAGGATCCAGAGGAGGTAAAGACCTGAGCCACAGCCAGGCCAAGAACTCCTCTATTTCCAATATGTTCTCTGAAAACCTACAAAGGAGCAGAGAGACACAGTGAGCATTGATGCATGTGAGCTTGGAGCTCTGATCACAAGAATAACTAATAAATAGTGGGTGGATCATCTGAGACTCAGTTTTCAAAGCACAACAAAAGCCATGGGTACATGGAGTCTCATCCATACCTTTCCCATTTAACTATAAGCCAACCACTTTATTCTACAAACATGACTGCCTCAGTGAGCTCTCTTTGAGCTCTCTTGCAGACTGCATTCATGACAGTGACCTGAGCTGGGATCCCTCTCGAGGTCGCTCCTCAAGGCAGAGAGATTTTTTACTGACAGCAGAACTTTGGTAAATGACTAATATCATGCATAGCCTTGAAGTGGGGTAACTTTGATTTGTGCCTTCATAATGGATTTGTGTCTTTGTAACTTTGATTTGTCTTGATAGTTTTGATACATCGTTCAAATGATTGTTGCTGTAAAATAATAGTGCGAACCATGACATAAAACTTTTTTAAGTGGGACTTTATCATCATATTAAAACACTTTTGCTAATACCTTTTTCAGCAATGAAAATCACCCATTCACAACAGTTTATTGGTAAACCAAAGCTTATAATATCTGTATGTAACCTCTCCTGATCCTGGAGGGCCTCTCTTGCCTTGCTCTATCCATGATTATTTATGTGTTGCTGAATTTGCTCTTTCAACACTTACACTTGCTATGGTAAAGACTTCATTTTTTGGACATAAACGCAAAACAATTTGTTCCCTATTTGCTAGAAGGAAAATCTTCCCTTTTTAACTGTTATTCAAAGAACACAATCATTAGCTCCTTTTGCTTTCACAAAATTGTTTTTGCTTTTCTTTCTCACCAGCGATCGCTGGCTGAAGGACTGAAAAAATAGGTTATTGGTAATGTAACTCGTGCTTGTAAACTTCCTGGAATAGAGCGGGGCTCTTGATGGAGAAAAGAAGAAATAGCCTAGTCATTCCCCCCCCACCCCAAAACACCTCCTACAGACAGTCCTCAATTGCCTACTGAGTTACAGATCTTTAGCATTACAGGTCATTAAAACCAGCTTTCCACCTGATCTCACATCTCTTCACCAATGTGTCCCAAAGCTGTCACTGTACCTTTGCTGTGAAAACAGTTAGTTGCAGAATTGTAGCTTGTAAAGGGCCAGAGGAAAACAGAGAAGTATCTAGAGACAACTGTTCCACTGCATTGAGAAGCAGCTCAATTTTATACCCTCTTAGGTGTGAAGGCAAGGTGGTTTGACATGTGATAAGTCCTCTGGTTGAGAAAATGTGAAGATGCAATTTAGAGAGAAAGAAGATAATAGAAACCAAGATTTGTTGAGACAGGTCATAGAGACCAAGACTTATTTTTCAAGCAGAAATTGAAGAAAATCTCTTTGAGTCAAATCTGATCTTCTTTCGGGCAGATTTTGCTTTGTCAACATCATTGCCATTTGGGTCGAGTCTAATAAGTCTGTGTGAAGAGGATGGGAGAAACAGAGATTTAAGGAGGCACAAAAAAGGAAATATGTTAGGACCAGCTGCAGTGAGAGGAAATTCATAAAGCCATGAAGCAATATGCAAAAAAAGACTGTGGCTATATTTTATTTTAATATTTGATTATTTTCTGCTGTAATGATCTGGTTTCTACTTGCTCTTTGAGACCAGATGAAGTGCCCTCAACACACAGAGGAAAAACACACATAGAAGTAGAGTCTGTTCCTGAACAGAATTCCTGTTACATTCAAAGGATAACATCTGCACTCTAATTTAGGATGTAATTCAATACCTCACAGTTTGAATAGGACACCTAAGCTGCCCAAGAGTGTCCACTCATTTCAATTGCATTTCTGTATGTTTGGCAAAGATCAATAGCTGAGGCCTTGAACATTTGTCCTGTCTATACATATAATAAGATTACATAATTCCTCTATTTTAGAACATGGTTTTCTGCATAGAAGCTACTTCCTTCTTCATCACCATATCTCTTCTAGGATTCATTTGAGATCAAAGTACCTCCTGGTGGGAAATGGAGTGTGTTGTTCACGCTGACAATAACTATGCTGCTAAATAACACAGAGCAATGGATCAGTCTTAGAGTTGAGTTCAGGCCAGACTGCACAAACAGGATTGCACACATACATGCTAAAGTTGGCTCTTTCTACAGCTTGGACCAAAGAAAACTCATTTGAATGGTCAGAGCAAAAGAGTGAATAAACAGTGAAGCATCTCAACTGACCTGGAGATGATCATAACTTTGCCCCATGGATCAAGAGTCTTAAGGCCTCTGCCTCACAATGTACTTCCTGCATGAACCAAGCATCCACTCCCAGTGTTACATTCTTGACCAGACTGAAGTAACCATACTGACAAATCTGGAGCCCTGGCAGAGAGAGATCCAAGTCTAGGAAGTATCCAGCAATGAAAACATATTCTCTAAATGGAGGTTGGATTTTTTGGTGGGGAAAGTGTATGTATGCTCACAAAGGGGAGCAGCAACATCAGGAAGAACTGAAAACTGGGCCAGCAAGACTCAGGTTTGCCAAGAGAAGCCCAGGAGCATCAACTGAATGCAAGATAATGTGAATGAATGTTTGCCTGAGTGCTTACTCCATGGAATAATTTTGCATAATAGCAGAGTGGCTTCATACCTGTTCAGCAGTTCATAACTGGCAGGATAATTTTGTAATCTGGTAATGAACCCTCTGCTGTGGAACCATGGCATTGTTGCAAAAAATTCTGTGCTCAGTGTTGCTGGAGGAGGCAGTACTACAGTGAATTAACACAGTGGAATTATAAATATCTGAAACATTGAATATCCACCTAATTCAGAGTATCTCCCCTCTGATGAGAAATCACAATGATGAGCACCAAGCAATGGTTGGCAACTGCTTAACAAACTTTCTGTTCTGCACTGGTACCTGGTTAAGAATCTATCAATTTATCAGAAGTAGCTTTAGGTTACACACTATAAATGCCGTCACTGCAAACAAGGCTGGTGTCATGGTGTAAAACATGAATATTCAAGTCTACTTGACCAATAAGAAATGATCTATGATGTCTTGATTTATCAGGTCAAAAGATAACTGTGAATTGCCTGTACAAGTACATCTCCCTCTCACATTTGTGCAAACAGACAATCCTATATTTTAAAATATACTTTGATTTGTTCCTCTCAGGACACTACCTTTTTTTCCCTTTTGTGTGCTTGTCACTCCTTCTTGCATCAAAACCAGTTGTAATATGTCCATGCTTCTGAGAGAAAAAACTTGTCTGCTGTTTTCCCATGATGCCACAGATTTTAATGAAGTTTATTGTCTTATTTAAGACTGAAAAAGGTCCAGGTCTGGAAGATGAAAGATCCTCAGTGTTCAGGCAAGAAGGGAGCAGAAAAAGAAAGTTTGTATTTTTCATCTTTTGAATTGTAAATAGACTAGAAGAATTAGTTCAAAGACATAGAACAGAGCTTTCTGAAGGAAGGCATATAAGCATTTTTCATTTTCTACTGGATTTCTATATTGCTTACAAGAATTGTTCTGTTTTTTTACTTACAAACTTGATTTCATGTGCTATTTGAATCACTAATAAGAGCAAAGGTTTGGAATCTTTGTACAGGAAGTCAGTAGTCAGAGCTCCATATAATATCAAGTGAAATTTAAAAATAGATTTCTATGTTTATACAAAGTGTGTTTAAATTTTTTACCTCTGTCTTTTTTTATTTGTTAAAATAGCCTATGTCTTAATCCTGCCTTATGTATTGTTAGAAGAGTGATACTCATACATTAATATAAGCTAGCCATCTTAGAATAGCACCCACAGAGTTCTCAGCTATTGACAACAGCACATGCTGAATATGTAATTTGGTTTAGGTGTGATTGGGAAGGACAAAAGGAAGAATAAAACCAGTTGCATTATCTACCATTTTGTTCTACATCTTGCATTTTCTCCATTGCAGGCTTCCATTATTAGTATGGAAAAAAAGGAAGCCTTTCCCATCTCCAGATTGAGAAGTATCTATGATCTCATTTGAGCATTTCAGTCAGTTTCATAATGATAGTTGAAATTAATTCAATCCTAGCCCCAGTTACGTACAATTTGTGAAATAAAAAATGTAAGAAATAGGACATTAAAAAGAATGTTAATTGCAAAGACTAGAAATAGAGATGACTGAGTTCTTACAAGATGTGTTTTTGTACACTGTGCCCAAAAGCCTGTATATAAATCTACATTCCAGTAACTAAATATGGATTGGCTTTCAGAATGCTGAATCACTCAAGAAAGCTGTTGACATAATTGACAGCCAGAGAAACTTGCTCTCTCTGAAAATAAAGCCATATTTTCTTATATGCATAATTTTAGCATATTTATTGAACTATTTCAATCAGAAATTATCTAACTCTTCTTCATAATTTGCCTGCTGAAATACCCTGTTTTGTAATCCATTCTCTCCATCATCATTTTACCTCCTATATACTGGACAACCAGTATCTCAAGAGCAAACTTAAGATGAAAGGGAATCAAAACAAAGATCCAAATCTAGTAATTAGTAATCATTTCCTGGGTGCATAACAAAACCTAGAGCCATTTTTCCTGCAGTCTTAAAACTCTAGGGAATTTGGTCTACAATTCTACACAGCTGGCTGAGATCCAGACTCATTCATATTTCACAGAAATTTGAGCAGGAATATTTTTATAAATGTTTACTGCATTACCTCTCAGCTGGACAATCTCCATGTCAAATGAAAGGATTATACTATATGTTAGCTGAACCCTGAGGCTTCTAATATTCTGTTTTGTAAATTATAGCTAAGAAAATATTAACCACATTAGCAAGAATAAAATAGCAACAGTAATGGCTTAATGGACAGAACAGCTGTTTTGCTGTTACTGATACTCAATTTGCTATTTAGAGCTCACCAGGTCTAAAAAATATACTTTTTAGTAACTAAATGTGCATCATTATAACAGATTACATTGAAAGCTAAAGGAAGAATTTTGTAATTATCTTTTTAACTAGATGTAAGTCCAAACCCACTTGAATTATTTACATGAATCCAGTGTCTTCCCCTACAGAGAATTTTCTCATCCTAGGTTTTGGAACAATCTTTGCTTCAAATTCCAGTTATATGCATTTTTATTCATACAGAGTTTATATTTGTACAGATGACAATCTACTTTCTTGCCTGAGTAGTCTCTTTCAAACCATATTGGGCTTACATGGCAAGGATTCAGTAGCTGCAGAGACTTCAGTGATGGCTTCTGTGAGAAGATGCCAGCGGCTTCTCCTAAGTCCAATAAAGCAAATGCCAGCTGGGTCCAAGACAGACTAATTACTGGTCAAAGCTGAGCCTCTGTGACAACATATTTAAGAATGGGGAAAAATCTGCTGCTTACAACAGCTGGAGATCACAGTGAGAAGGTGGGAGAGAAGCAACTGCGCAGGCACCAAGGTTGGTGAAGACAGAGGAGGAGGAAGCTCTTGAGCTTCCACAGCAGAGATTCACCTGCAGCTCATGGTGAAGACCTTGGTGAGGCAGCTGTTCCCTTGCCCATGGGGGTCCACATTGGAGCAGAGATCCATCAGCAGCACATGGAGGGTCCCACACATGAGCAAGTGGAGAGTTTGACTCTCTCAAAGGAGAGAATGACTCTGTGGAGACTTCATGCTAGAGCAGGCTCCTGACGGGACCAGGCGACCATGGAAAGAGAAGCCATGCTGAAGCAGGTTTTCTGGCAAGATTTATGACCTCATGGAAAGCAGCCAGAGTGGAGCAGCCTGTTTCTGAAGAACTGCAGCCTGTTTCACCCAGTGAAACAGACCCTTGTCCATGAAGGACCGCAGCCTTTGGGAAGAAGATATGTTGGAGAAGTTCATGGAGAACTGTGTCCCAAGCAAGGCACCCCACACTGGAACAGGTAAAGAATGTGGGAAGAAAGAAGCAACAGAGGCAATGTGCAATGAACTGACCACAACTCCCTTTCCCAGTCCCTCTGCACTGCTTGAGAGAAAGAGGTAGAGAAGCTGTCAGGGAAGTTGAGTCTGGGGAAAAGGGAGAGACAGGTAGAAGGTGTTTTCAGATTTGGGCTCATTTCTTAATATCCTACTCTGATTTGATTGATAGTAAATTAATGTGATTTCCCTGAGTCAATTCTGTTTTGCCTGTGATGACAATTGGTGAGTCTGTCCCTGTTCTTTGCTCAAGCCAAGATGCTTTTGTTGCATTTTCTCTCCCTCTCTGTCAAGCCAAGGAAGGGAGTGATGGAACAGCTTTGGTGGGCACTTGGTGTCCAAAAAAAAAAAAAAAAAATAAAGAAGGGGATCAAAATTAAGAACTTGGAAAAGCTGAATTTCCTTCTGCACCCCATTTCCCTAGATCTTGACCAACAGGTTGTTGTAACACCCTGGAGAATTATGGCCCAAACCAAGGTTCTGATGCTCTGGGTAGATGCATGGGAGAAATACTGACTAGGTATTCTCAAGAGGTAAAAATCACACAAAAGTTTACTGGCAAACTGCGGAAAATCAAGGAACTTGGGCAAAAGATTTAGTACAATATAAAACACTTATCACAGTATTGACTCAGCCCATGAAACTTAGCAACCTTTAAACCCATTCTATGTTATTTTCCATGAAAAGAGAGATAGAGGGAGAAGAAAGGGAGAAAACCAGGAAGACAGGAAAGACCTAGAAAAATAGGCATATAGCTACCAATTCCTGCGTTCCAGGGACATAAAGCAAACCTCAAAATGAAGGTAGGTTTAAAGAGCAATGCCCTTGGCTTTTGGTCAACCTTCTTAAAGTCTTGTCCCATCATGGGTCTTCCTCCCATGTGGGACTTCCAGTCACTTGGCCACTCAGGGGCTGAGTTAGGCAATACTGGGGGGCTGCTTCCAGTGTGCTCTGATGGACAGACACTGCTTGGTTAGGTGGCATGTGGGGCAGGGCACCACGTCACCAGAGAAAGGCCTGACCAACCCCCTATCTCACTCATTCCAAGCTGTCTCAAGACAGATTATCCTTTCCAGTCTCTGACACTTGTCGACTTCTTTTTTTAAGAGGCCCTACATATCCTGCTTAATTTTGCATAGCTGTACACCTATCCGAAGAAGTGTGTTCATTGGAGGATGCAAAAACCCACTACATGTACTGGCAAGCAGAATAACAATATTGAATAATATTTTAGTCTTTCCCACAATATAAAATCATCAAGTGTTCACTTCTTTTTCTTCTTGCTTCTGCTGTTACCTTTTTATTTCTGTGTCATGAACTGAAATCACCATCTGAATCCCTTTGTTAATGGGCAAGATATAGCTATCATAGTGTGGTTTTAAAGACAATTTGTATTTCAATGTTTATTTTTCAGCAAACTGTCAAACAGTCTGTGTGACAACTCTATAATACAATTTTTTTAAAGGCGAAAAAGTAATTTTAATGGTGATGGCTTTTTTTTTTTTTTCAAAAAACTTCCATTGAAACAGTTATGCCATTTCTACTTCCCTTTTACACAATGTTATCATCATTCTTTGCACAATTACATCATGGCACCATTTAACACTAGTTTTGTTTCAGACCAAATTATCTCCAGTTATTAAACTGAGTGATTTCTGGCATTGTGACAATGAGAAGCATTTCTGTTTGTTTGCTTGTTTGAGATTTGTTGGAAACTGTAGCTCAAATCTCCATTCTTAGTGGGTTGAATTTCCTTGTAAGAACTATATATTCAGGAGTCAAAGTTTTGGCTTACTCTTATTTATATAAAGAAATATTTTGGTGTATCACAGGAAAGGCATTTGGCCCCTTCTGCAGGAGATCTTATCCTCAGAGAATGTGTGTGAAGTAAAAATACCATGAAGAAATGTAATAATTAAATGAGATACGATTTGATATCAATAAAAAGTACTAATTTAGAAAATAATTTGAGATAGTTTCAGAACAAAAAAAAATGGAAAACATAAATTACGTAGGTAATCAGACAGGCGTCCATAAATAAAGTTTCATGTTATAAACAGACTTAAGGCACTGAGGTGAGTAATTCATGGTCATAAAACTTGATAGTGGAAAGAAAATGAGTTCTTTTGATTCATACACCAGATCAAGTTATTTTGAAAATTCATGGTGATATATTCTATTTTCTCTTAATTACTCATTGACATATTTATATTTTTCTCATCAGGAATGTGTTGTACCTCTATGTAAAGCTACTGTATTCAAAATATAAGTAAAGGGCTTTTACACATCTAATAGTTAATAAAGGATTTGAACATTGGTTCTTGACATGCCACAGTCACATTCAATCCCTCCCAAATATTTCTTTAGATAAACTAAGTTATAATCTTGTCTTGACCAAGCAAGAAAGATCATTTTAATCTTGTTTTCTTATTTTCAAAAGAGAATAAAAAAATACCTACATCTGTTCTATTACATTTTTGAGGGTCAAGACAGAAAGTTAATAACTTTCTCTTGCCCATTTGCTCTGACAGCTGGCGGTCAATTAGTATTCCCTCATCCCATAATTGGAATCGCTGATTACAAACCACTGTTGCTAAGACTCAAATATTGTGGCTCATTTTCAACTTCACTTCCAGGTGAGATTAAGGGAAATGTCCCTCTGGTTAAACCACCAGGAGCTGTGCCAAACTATAATCAGTCTTTTGCATACATCAGAGACCTACAAACACAGCAGAATGATTGTATAAGCAGCAGCTGCAAGTTAAAGCTGAATCAAATTCTTCAAACATATGCAGTTTGCCAGATACCCAACCACTCTTGCAAATGCCAGTATTTCATTACTTGGCAGGTTTTCTAAGACACAGAGCTAACACAAAGTAGAGGAATACCAAATTCTCCACACAATATGTAAAAGATTTTTTTAACCGCATACAGATAATAATTCTGATTCTTCTATTGATGATATTATAATTGTTGTTCCCTCTGCATTCAGTCTTCAGAATAACTAATGCTGAATCCTGATAAACACTGAATTAGTACAAAATCCAATTTCTGAAATAGTTTCTCCATGAAGAACTACATAATGTTATACTGTTATCTTTTTATCAAAAGAAGTTTAGCTCACACTGAACATTAGCTGTGAAGTAAAATTCTTTGGGGTTAAGGCAAGAACTGGGGGTAGGGAGCCTCTTCAAAACCCTTGTAAATAGTGACATCTAAGATGAGGAATATGGTCACTTAGTAGATGAATAATGTTTTAATACTTCCATCACCTTTTTTTTCTCTCAATAAATCTCAAATGTAGCATCTTGCTCCTGTCTAGGAGCCCCATTTGACAGTCAGTTTTTCCAGATATTGTCCCTACTGTCCTTTTTCCTTTTGTGAGGGGGATTATTGAGCTAGAAATATTATTGTACTCTAGGAACTAAGGAGGCAACCAGAAGACTGTAGTTCTGTGGTTCATGAATATAAATTCCTGATCTGAAGAAGATTCCTTTTCTCTAGCATTTTTTTCTTTTGTGTCATTTTGTTTACATTATAACCTCTTTAGGACTAAGATTCTGTCATGTTTTTTGCTACCATATCTCAGCACATTGAAGATCAACGAATGGGAGCTACCATCTGCTAAAACAATTCACACAATAATTGGAAGAAGTCCTTTAGCATTCAGCTCATTGCTTCAGAGGACAGTACCTAAAAACGTGCTTAAATGTTTTTACACTTTCAGTGTTTTCTTCAATTTCCAGAGAAGCATGTTGAAATCCTCATCTTTATGAGCTGTTAGTTTGAAGTGAGCTTGCTTGTTGAAAGTAATCAATGTGTCTAATGTTCTGTTATGTTCAATAGGAATAAGATTACTGTTCATTTCAAAGCAGTCCCTGTTTCATTCTGAAATGTGCCAATAAGAGAACAAAAATCTTAACAGAGCGTGTTACAATATATACTCCTGTCCTCATGCTTGATATCCTTGCCAATCTCTTATCCTCTTCCATTTATATGTAGGGCACATGTGCAGAAATGTGCATTTCTTAAGGTCAAGTTTGTCTGTGATTTCAAGTGACACAAATTGGCTTTAACTGGATTATGTTTTCCAGTGATCTCTCATGGGCTCTGGCTGCTTCTACGTCAAATGCTGCAGCTTCCCTGATCAAACTATAAGCGCCTCAGTGGAGGAAGTGAGTGTCTATCAGAGTTTCTTACTTCCCTTCTCCAGCTTGTATTCAGAATTTTAAATTGAGGGTAACATTGCATCTGCTGAGGAGATTAGCTTGCTTCATTAGCAAGAAGGATGTGAACAGTCATGGATGGGGCTGTGATGAGAAGATTAAACTCTCAACTACCCCAGAGTGTATATAAAGAGATGCTTGGAATTCAGCATCTGGAAGTATGAGTGGAGAAATAAAATGCAATATGTGTAAAGTTTTGAGTGTTGCAAGAGTGATGGGAATAACAGACCCTCAAGAAGGAGAATGACTGAGACAGATAGGTGACATGAATCCATTAACTACTCAAAAATGTTTAGTAAAATGACTATACTGTTTCTCAGGAATAAAGGTGGCTCTTGTCTGTAATGAAGAGACCTATTGGATATGCAAATTAGCAAAAATTCCTATCTTTACCCTAAGATTATTACTGTTTCTATTTGTGACTCAAAAATGAGGGACATACAATAAGCATATTTTTACTTTAAAAAAATCCATATTATTCTTACAGTGATATTTTCACTGTGATTGTATCCAATTTATAGCTTTCTCAGAGAGTCCAAAAATAATAATTAAAAAAATATTTTTCTGGGCAGTACATAATGGGATGATTTTCCTTTTGGGTAGATTTAGAGACCTCATTTTCAAAGAGGGCAAATTAATCAAAAGTAATGGATGTCAAAATCTTCTCTATGGGTTTTGAAAATTTAAGTCCAGGTAGTTTTATTACTTTTAATATGTTAATATATGTTTTTACATATATTGCAATATCTTCTATAGAAACAGAAGTCTTATCCAGTCCCTGAAGTGTATCCTTGTAGAAAAAGGATGGCCATTCAGCTCATAAAAGAGAAATCCAAAATAGTGTAAACAAATCACATCCCAAGAACATTTATTTGTACACACTGGCTATCAAAAGGACCTTATGAAGTAATGTAGACATAGATATGAGCACTGTGTATGTCTGGCATTAGTTTAAGTGAATCATCTCAAACTGCTTCAGCTTTTGCATTTTCTTTGACACCACCACAGTATGCTGGAAGACTATCAGTGACTGGACACCTGTTACAGTTCTATTTCTTTATCTCCTTGGCTACTTTTTTTTTTCTGGCAGTGTTTCAGAACTAATCCAACTTGCATTTTTATTCCAGTGTTAGTAATATGCAATGAGTTGTTTTTTGTGGTGTTTTGTTGTTTGGGTTTGTTTGGTTTTTTAAATAACTGTGTTTCAATTATATTATATTCTTATTAAAATTAAAAACTGTTTAAAATAGTTGCAAGTTTGATAAACTTAGAGTTTGTAATTCAGAGATAACAATAAGCAACAGTTCAGGATACTAGTGCCTGTTTAGCAATGGAACTTAAAAAAACATGCTGGTAATTTATTCAGGTTTCTTGCTTCTTATGCCCATGGTTTTATCCTTGACCTGGAAGGACCACACCCTCCAGGGATTAGTGGTAATTACATTTCAGACTAAAATGATCTCCATAGAGCAAAGACTGCCAATTGAATCATTTTGTGCTGAACTGCATAAAAATTATGCCAAATTATGTGCAGATGCTTTAAAAGCAGCTTGCTTATAAAAGGTAAGTGGCAGAGTATACTGTACTGTAAAACAAAGTTAATGATAAGAGAGGTAGTGTCAAACTACTCAGTTTCACAGGACATTGCATGAAATGGTTATCTCCCACACTGAGATCTATTTTAAAAGGTTTATGGAAGGAAAAACCAGAAGTAAGAATATGCTCATAGCTCTATATGATCATTTTCCCGTTGGCTTATATACCCATAGCTGGAAAGAACTTCATAAATGTTTTCTCACAAACCTTCTCCTCTAACTGACTCAAGCCCTAGGTCTGGTGCAACTTACCTTATGCGATCACAACGTCTCCTGCTGTTAGTTTTTTATTTTTAGTTTAATGTCTATTGTCTAGTGAGGACAAATATTGGTGAAAACATGGCTGCCATTTAATGGGCCATAGACTACCTGGAGGCTGCTAAAGTGGAGATCTGTCCTGCTTGAGATATTTGATTTATATCTGGAGGAGGTGACAAAAATATGTCCTTGTCAAATTTGCAGATAACATTAGTTTCACTGCTGTTCAACAATATTCTAACCAGCAAATAATCCCACCAGCAAATAGAAAAGCCATAGTTTTTCACTTCTCCAATAAGCATACTGAGCACTTTCACAAGTAATTGTACAATGTCTCCCTGAACATAATGGATAAAATTGTTCATAACTTAGTGATGTGTTTTCAAGCAACTTACACTCACCAGTTTGTGTCCCATAATTTTTGGCTTTCAGTATGAACCGGTTCAAGAAATGCATTAATTCTAGTTTATGATGCTTCTTCTACCTTTTAAATTTCAAAAAAGAAAGTATTTGTGCTGCAAACTTCTAAATTAAAATAAACTTCAAATTTTGTGTCTTTTCTTTCCAAACAAAGGTTGCTAAAATAACTAACAGCTTTTTTTGGTTTGCCTGCTAAACCTATTTCCCTAGAGATCTAGTCTGAACATCATGGCTACTGAAATGTAATAACCTCTTAACTTTCTGAAAAAATCAAAGACTTTCATATGCACAGAAGACATTAGGTTTCATAAAACAAGTTATCTATTATTTGAGCTGTGATCTCAGAAAAGGTGAGTTTGTATTATCTGTGTTCACTGCATGCTACCAGCATGATTTTCATTTATCTCAACTAAAAAAATCAGTGAGTTTAATTGATTCTTTGATCAGCTGGGCAAGGAAAGCAGACCTAAGTGTCTTTGGGCTCATTCAGGTTCTTGTAGACTATCTCTTTCCCAATTCTGTAGCCATTTTTCCTAGGTTTGCTCACAAGGGAACAAAGCCTAGAGCAGTAAGGTCAGGGCTAAAATGCTATTCTATGTGGCATCTTCCCAAGAGCTCAGCTTCCAGTAGGCTGCAGATTATATTGAACATCAAAGGCATGATGATCTAGTTTCAAAAAAATCTATAGAATGCTCAGGTGTGAAGCAGAATGCATTTCCCTGACCACATGTTAATGGATGGGATTTACTGAATTCCCTTTTTTTCAATTTTTTTTCCTGACAGATTTACTCTGTAAAAAGTGTGCTAGAAGTGTTTTGAGGAAAGTCCTTATATCACACTGAAAGACAGTGTAATCTAAGAATTACAAGTCTGTTTAACACTGAGGTAAGTGTTGAGCTTATTGATCCCCCTAAAAACATAAATAGTGATAGCAAGATAATTTAAATAAATAGGGAATGCATTGGCAAGGTATTAGATAGACAAGGAGATAGTAGGGGATGTTCAGACTCACACTTTTGATCAACCTAATTTAATTAGCAAAATTATCTTTTTGTCCTAGTTGAAGAAGCCACACATTCCTGATGAATTTGATACACTCTCTCTAATTAGAGTAAAGACTGAAAAATACTGAGAGGTTCCTATAGGACAAGGGTATCACACTGAAGATTATATTTTGTGAAAGAAAATATCACAAAGGTCCAAGAAGGAAGCCAGATGAATGCAGCAAAACAGAAGGAAGAAAGGCTTCAGAAAGGAAAAGGTAATTTTTCTGGGATTTTGTTTTATCTCGTTTTTAATTCCAGCATGTGTTCAATGCATTATTCTCTCTCAGGAAAAGAGAAAGCTATCTATTTCAAGTTACCTGTTTCATTTTGTTCTGGACTCAAAAAGATGCTGTCTTACATTTTCCCTCAGATTTCTCTCCCTTGGTCAGGAGTCACCTGGGAGCTGTGAGAATGGTACTCTAAAGTTCAGTAGTTACCCGCTGAGCAGAGCAACTCTACTGTAGCATTCAGAGTTACTGGGTTTTTTTATTCCTCATTCTCAGACACTTCCATCAGTCTCTGATGTTACTAGGTATTCTTTCTGAAATATTCATTTCTCAGACCAGAGTTGTTTGAGTGGTTGTACTCGGAAAAATAGAACTATAATCCTTTCAACCTCTTGTGCTCTGTTTTTTTTTCTTTATACTGAAAGGACAAATGCAAGCATTTTGTTGCAGTAACTGTTCAATTTGAGGGTACAGGCTTTACTTCAGTGTTGTGAAAGTGTACACTTCAGATGTAAGAATAATTCCAGTTTTTCACTCTATTTTATGTGGGCATGGTAGAGAAAGTATTGGAAACACCAATCTGTTGATTCTCAGTCATTCTGCCAACCTGTCTGATTTTTACTTTTTCTTGCTATTGAGGGGGGTGGGAGAGGTGTTGTCAAAGTAGCTCACCTCCTGCTGTAAGGCAGTGCTACTTTCACAACTCTGTCTTGATATCATCTTTTGAAAGCAAATTATGAAAAATAACTCTATACATTAAGAAATATTAATCTCAGTGAATGTTTTGCAATGTATAACCCTAAATACACAGTCTGATTTATAAAAGGAGGGGATGTACACACATCTGTTCCCCCAAAGACACAAAATAAAACCTAAGAGTGTGAGGTAATTTTAATGCAGAATTTCTCTTGATCTTCAGTGTGAATTTTAAAGGTGGTTTCTCCCATGCTTAATTTTTTGCTATGCTTGTAACTGAAAGATGTGGTATATACCCCTGGGAGGTTTCAGACCTGATAATCTGTAGGCAATCTGCAGGGGAACAGCTCCTGTGACCTTGTTCTCCTCATACCCTCCTTAGCAGTTCCTAATACAGAGTCCTCTGCCGCTACTGTTCTGCTGAGATCTCAATTTATTTTGGGTGGAGCACAACTAGGTATTTCTGATTTTTTGATCCAGCATGCCAAGCAGAACTACCAAGCCTGGCCTGTGGTCTGCTGTACAGTTTGCCTGGGCTGGGTTGCATGGATACTGGAAAGAGTGTGCCCGAAATGTCGCAGCTGGTGAGGTGCCACCAGAAGGGCCTGAGCTCTGTGATCAGGAGCACCCCTCTTGCAGGTCACCCCGTTAACTCTGGGAGCAGATCACCCACAGGGGCCAACAAGACCTGCAGCATCACTTAACAGGTTTTAGGGAACCAGTGAAGGCTGAGACAGTGCCAAGGGAAAAGAGATGGCAAAGGAGCCAAGTATATCCTGCTTGTCATATACTGTTAGGGCATGGGGAATGCTGGAAACGTGGCCAGGAGAAAGGTCTGTGATGTGTAGCAGCAGCATATAGAGAGATTAGGAAAGACACCGTGCCTTTCAGAACCATCTAAGAGACAGGACTTTCCTGAGTGTTTTTCTACTTTTTTGGATATGAAAAAATCTGCAGAAATAATCCTCACTTTTAATTCAGTTGAATTGAGCACTTATAAATAAACATGAGAGAAATCTATTATTAAAAACAAACAAACAACTTTTTTTATTACTGTTTTCAATTTCATTGCAAATTGGTAAAATGTCTGTTCAGATCCAGTAGTAATAGATGCAGATTCTAACTAGTTAGAGTTATTTATGTGGTGGCATTTCGAGCTAGATTCATTTCATGTCTGGTGAAATTTCAGCATTCAAGAAGAAAATTAGCGTATTATTGACAACAAAGCTTCACTTTGTGGACTCAGCCTCTTTCTTTGTTATTTCCATGCCCAATATTAAGCTGTAAGGCAAGTATCAACCCCATCAAAAACTGCTTTCCAATTATCTGGTAAATATACTATATAAGGAGCTATCAACAACTTCAAAGATTAATTACTAGGTGAAGTAAAACTTGCATTTTTCAAGATAAGGCAGAAATGCTGAAGGAACTATATTATTTCAGTACAAGGCATGGTACTTATGTGCTGATGGCTGAAAAAAACACAGGAGATGAAGAAAAGTAACATCAAGAAATGGAACCTATACTTCATTTAATTGTGCCCTTTTTTATAGGCATTGAGCATGTATATCATGCATCATACTTACTTGCTCTAATTTTAATAAGCTAAAAATAATGTGGAGAAAAAAAACTCCTTTTCTTTCTTTTCTTTTCTTTTCTTTTCTTTTCTTTTCTTTTCTTTTCTTTTCTTTTCTTTTCTTTTCTTTTCTTTTCTTTTCTTTTCTTTTCTTTTCTTTTCTTTTCTTTTCTTTTCTTCTCTTCTCTTCTCTTCTCTTCTCTTCTCTTCTCTTCTCTTCTCTTCTCTTCTCTTCTCTTCGCTTCTCTTCTCTTCTCTTCTCTTCTCTTCTTCCTGCTCTCTTGTTTTATATTGA
The DNA here is from genome assembly GCA_013399225.1 of Rhipidura dahli. Taxonomy (NCBI): domain Eukaryota; kingdom Metazoa; phylum Chordata; class Aves; order Passeriformes; family Rhipiduridae; genus Rhipidura; species Rhipidura dahli. Next base: position 341,585 of record VXAC01005940.1, read on the forward strand.
TATCATGGTTTGACTTTTGCACCACAAAATTCTCTGAGCTGGGATTATCACCTCCTGCATATTTTCAGGGTGCTTTGCACAGAGACATCAGCCTGAGTGAAGCTTGCTATGCTGTGAATAAAGACACACTGTTAGACTCACTGGGATGTTTCAGCTGTGTTAAACCACTTTGACAGCACAAAGCAAATGTAAATGTAAATGTGGTTGTTGTAGCTAGCTAAATCATATTTATTAAAATTCTCATCCACTAGAGAAATCAAGGTGAATACAGCATCCAGTAAACTGCACCCAAATTCGTAATGGTAGACCATTTACTGCAGAAAAAAAGATTGAATATGTATAAATTGGAGAGAGGAGGGGTAATATAGGTTAAAATTGAATTTAATGATGTTTCTTAAAAAAACCCAGCACTACTTTATATGCATAATATTTCACTGCATCTGATCCTAGTCTAATGGTGGAAATGCAAGTATTGCTTTACACAGTAACCCCAAAAGTCTTACGGAATATTTTTTTTTCCTCATCATTTTGTACTTTTTTTTCAGAATTTCCTCTTTGACTGAGTTATACAGTGAAACTGACTGATGTCATATTTAGCTGAAGTGTAAGCCTAAATCACAGAAATTCCACCTATTTAGTTTTTATCTAAGCTAAAATGATACATGCAAATATTTGATATGAATTCTTGATTTAAATGTATCATGCTACATGGAAACTGAGGGAACAACGAGGCCAGGTTGCCGGAAATGCACAAAACAGCTGACATCACAGCTCACAGAATATGAAAATTATTTTCAATTTTGTATATACGTTTTCAAACCCCTGTCCTATTTTACATTACTATTTCACTACAATCAACCTAGTTATTTTATTAAGAAACTGCTCTATAGGGGTTCAGTATTGTAATCTTTTCTTGTGTAGAGACTCAAAAAATGTTTTTAATATTGTCCTTAGTTGCTCACATTTTTGTCTTCAAAAGACTTTTCTGCCTTAAAATAGTATTATCCTTATTTCTTTCATTTTATCCCCTGATATGGGCTTTGCACTTGAATGAATTTCTTCTGCTATGTACACTTCCTTTTTTTGCTCATTTTTTTCTTAAGGGTAGTAATCAAAAATTTTCAGCCTTCATCTGTCCTTAGCAAATTAGAATTTTCATTTGCATATTATATTTCCAAAGAATGCATGACAACATAGATGCAATGGTTTTAAGGCATAAGCCTGGGATAGCCACAAGGAAAGAAATCATTAGTGAATTTTGGCTATCATCTTAAATTAGTGCTACAAAAATATTTATATGTCATTTTAAAATTATATTTTAGAAAAGCTTTAAAATACATTTTTCTACATTGTAGAAACAAAATAATACAAATTCCCTTAGTGATATAAGAAATACACAGGGCAGAAAAAATAACCAACCAACCAAACACAGAATAAATCATGTTTTAAAGAACCTTGTAGTTAAACTAAATAATGTTAATTTGTATGGTGGTGTAGTGTATTCGCTCTGTTATCTCTTGAGCTTGGTCTGCTATCTTCTGAGCTAGCTTACCAGAGTTGTTTACTTATTCTGTGAAAAAGTTCCTTTTTCCTAGTCCTACTGTGATTGTGTATATCAGACCTCCTGAGGCTAGCACAAATCAAGAATAACATGTGTCATTTATAGAAAAAAAATTCTCTTCATGGATTTCATAACCTAAATAATATTTTTTTAAAGCTTGTGGAAAAAACATATTTCTCATCTAAACCTCTGTTGAATTGTTATGCTCATTCTTCCTCCCCTCTTTGATTTTAACATTTATTAATCACATCTTTTGTTTGATCCTCTCCTGAAAGTTTTGGGAATAGATCTATGACTCTCAAAGGAGATCAATTATAAGAATATAATTTCAGTAATGCTTTCCTGGAGAGACAAGTGCAGACCAACCTGTCCCTGTAGGGATGACCAGAGACATATTTCAGGAGAGCACACAAGCCTGATCCCTGTCTGTGATCTACTCCCATAATTTCTTCTCCAAGTTCATGATAATTGTATTAGGGATTCGAACATGTCTCTCTTTGCCCATTTCTTTCAGTATACATTTGTTCTTTATTTGTTTATTCACCCATGAATTTGAACTTTCTAACACTGGCTGCCTCTGTTATTTCCTATGACAGAAATTTCCAAAAGGTCATTACCTGCTGTGTAAAGCAATATTTTCTTTCATTTGTTTTAAACTGCTTTCTTGAGGTTATTCTAGGTTTAATACTATGGTATTTGATGAATAAAAACTCCTGTTCACTTTATCTAACACCCTAATAATTTTGTAAACCTGAGTCTGTCAACTGTTCTGTCTCCAAACCAAAGCCCTAGACTTAGTCCCAAAGTCCCAAACAAAAGGATTAAAATATGGAACAGCTGTGTGAGGAGGACAGACCATATACTATCTCATATCACTAACCCCTGATATGCCTTTTGAGACTGTTCAGAATTACAGAATAGCTGAAGTTGAAAGGGACGTCTGGGCATCACCTGGCCCATCCACCTTTCTCTAGTTGTGAATTATGAGGAAGAACACCTAGTCCATCCCAGACAAATTCCAGCATGAAGATAATACTTAATCTCTCAGCCCATGTGGGATGGTAGTGCCATTGGGAATACGCAGTGCAGGTCTGGAAATGCCAAAAGATTTCTGGGGTGCCATCAAGGCAAAAATATTGAGTTTTTGTGAAGGTTTTTCTGGCTTCACCATTCTGTTCATTTAGGCATAAGTCCATTTTTCCATCTGCCATTAAATAATCTTTTAATGGAAAACCTGACAGTACGTTCTGCATGCTACCATGGTGTCTTTTGCATCTAAAGGTGAACAGTGTGTTCACCATGCATGTGGTGCATGCACAGACATACCACTGAGGTGTGTTTGTGAATGTGTTTGCTTACAACTAAGTACCCATCTAACAACATTCTTTCTCTTTTTTTGTTTCAGAGTCAGCACCTGAACTCGGATTTTCTTTGGGCTGTCCAGTGGCCTTTGTCTTCATCAAGACTTTCCGGCAATCACATTATTTTCTTTAAAAGATGTCAGAAGTCCATGATTACATGAGAGTACAGAAGGACAAGATTCAAGAAAGAGCTGCAGGACTACGCAAAATGCTTACTGCGACTCCACTGTTAATCAGTTTATTAATCTGAATTTCAGAGGACAGTTTCTAGCTAAAGATACAAAAGAGCTAAATGTTTGTTCTACAGCAGCTCTGGCACGCATCACCATTGGTGAACACTGGATATGACAGGCAGATTGTATCTGATTGATCATTTTCTGTTGATACAACTCACAGAATTTGTATCACAGCCAAGGACTGTGGGACATTATTCGATAGCATATCATTGGCACAATGACCTCAAAGGTAGATATCAAAGGTGTGCAAAAGTGGGACAAGATCCAGTAGGAGTTCAAAATATCAACCGACAGACAAGAAAAGGGCTCGCTCTAGTGGTACAAGCCAGCAAAACAACCAAGATTATCTACCTGGACGTCAACATCTCACAGCCTTAAAGGGCTGGGGAGAAAGGGAGGTATGAGACTAAAGAAAAACGGGGTCAATAAATTGCAAAAAAACCCAGTAAAATGTGCAAATTACATGATTGGTAATGTTTCAGGGGACCTGTTTGACAACTGTGCACTTGATCATCACAGGCTAAATTAGGAAAGCTTGTTCTTCCAACCATACCACACAAACATATGGCTTGCTTTGGCAGTCAGGAGCACCAGAAATAGGGTAGTTCTGGGTGCCTTCTCTGGCTACATGAGAACACCTGGACAGACAGCCCAAACATGCTGGTATTATCATGTCAGCTCCTTTTTGAGACCTGAGAGCAATGGCATCTTCCCAACCAGCTCCTAGAACATCATACAAGCACATGGCTTGTACGCAAACTCCCTGTCCGCAGCAGGGTGATGCAGTAGGTAGCTCTCTTGCTTGAAAGACAGACAAACAGCTGAAATGGATATTCCACTACTCAGTATCACAGTGCAACTTCTCCTAACAGATTTTAGTCTCTATTTCTGTTTTATTGCTTCCTCATTGCCACTGGTACAGTGACATTCATTGTTATTTAAAATAATTTGATTTTGGTAAAACATTTTCAGAATACCTCCTTTTTTTCCAGGTAAAAGTGTTGGTTTTGTCACACTGGTTGCACTGACACCTTCAAAGCAAACAAACAAACAAAAGCCAAACCCCCACAGAGGTTCCCATAGCAACAAAAAATGATTGTAATTTCTTATGAAAATATTATGTTAACCTTGCTTTGACAGTCCCACACAGTTAAAAGCCACCATATTAAAGGAAATACCCTTTCTTTCACTGCATTTTCTGCTTTATATTCTACAAATAACATAACATCAGTGGTGTTCCCCAGGGCTCAGTGTTTGGGTCAATCTTTTTTAAATTTCTTTATCAATGATCTGAAGGAAGGAATCAAGTGTACCCTCACATTGTTTACAAATGATAGCAAGTTGGGCAAGAGTGTTGATCTGCTGGAGGGTAGGAAGGCTCTGCAGAGAGATCTGGACAGGCTGGATTGATGGACCAGGGCCAGTGGTATGAGGTTTAACAAGGCCAAGTGCCCAGTCCTGCATTTCAGTCACAACAACTGCAGGCAGTGCCACAGGCTGGTGGCAGAGTGGCTTGAAAGTGGCCCAGCAGAAAAGGACCTGGGGGTGCTGGTTTACAACCACTGATCTTGAGCCAGCAGTGAGTCCAGGTGGCCAGGAAGGCCAATGGCATCCTGGCCTGTATCAGGAGTAGTGTGCCCAGTGGGGAAATGGTTCTTCCCCAGGGTACTCAGCATTGGTGAGGCCACACAGTGAGTGCTGTGTCCAGTTCTGAGTCCCTCAACACAACGAAGACATCGAGGAGCTGGAATGTGAGCAGAGGAGGGCAACAGAGCTGGTGAAGGCTCTAGGGAGTAAGTCCTATGAGGAGCAGATAAGGAAGCTGAGGTTGGTTGGCCTGGAGAAAAGGAAGGCTCAGGGTGACCTGATCACTTTCTACAACCACCTGAAAGGTGGGCATCAGTCTCTTCTCCCAAGTAACATATGACTATACTAAAGAAAATTTTCTCAAGTTGCACTAAGGGAGGTTTAGACTGGATGTTAGGAAGAATTTCTTCATGGAAATGGTTATCAGGCACTGGAACTGTCTGCCCAGGGAAGTGATTGAGTCATCATCCCCGAAGGTCTTTAAAAGACAAGTAGATGTGATGCTTAGGGACATGGTTTAGTGGTGGATAAGGCAGTGGTAAGTTAATTTTGGGAAGCAATAATTCTAAAAGCTATTTCCAACCTAAACAATTTGAATAATTATATATATATATATATACAACAAGAGAAATTCAGGGGTCTAAGAAACTTGGTGTAGTACCCTCCCTTTGCTGATTTTTTTTACCTGAATCTAAGTCTAATTTTGCAGTTAATTTGATTATTTAAAGCCTAGTTAAAGTCTGAATAGGAAAATATATAAAAAAAGCATTAACAGAAATCAGAAGGTCCTTCAATGGTAAGTGCAGATAAGCAGCAGAAAAAAGAAATAGTCAATAACTCTTCTATAAACAAAAATTGTAGTCTTGAAATCTGCTGTTTTAATGGTATGAATGCTATTGTGAAATATGAGATTTTATTTTCAGGAAATTTCCTCTGATTGGTGTAAAAGAGAGCCAGACTTCTGAATGGCACACAGACACAGGAAAAAAGGCCATGCATAGAAACTGAAGCACATGAAATATTACTGAAATATAAGGTTATTTTCTTTTTTTATTTATGTGTACAGTGGTAGTGAAACATGTTGTCCATATTATTGTTTCCACTCCTGAAGATATACAAAACCTGATTGGACAGGGCACTGCACTGCCAGCTTTGATCAGGGCAGGTAGATTGGTGGATTAGATGATCTCAATATCTCTCCTAACTTCAGCCCTCCCGTGTTCCTGTTGTTTTAAATTGAAAGCTAGATAAATTATTGTGGCTACATTAAAGTTGCCTCAGATATGTATGTATGGCGTGGGAATATCAACACTGTTAGCTTTAATAGAAGAACTCAGCATTGGAGTTCAATATTTACAAATATGATGCACATAACTCTAGATGTGGAAAACTATTAAAATTACCAATAGAATTCACAAAGGAAAATAGTAAAATGGAGAAAAGAAAAAAACAAAAACAAGGAAAAATGATAAATCCCTGCAAGCATACAAGCCCAAAGGTGTCTTATACTTGAGTGTCCATATGAAGTGTCTTCTCATTATACCTGTATGCCCTGACATGGACTAAAAGTGGAAACAAAAGAGTACATACTCCCAAGGTAAACCTCTGCCTTCATGAGAAGAAAAGATATATAGTGTTTTGATTTTGTAATGGTGGAAAGCGGTGAAAGAAACACTTGATCAGAAAAGATTCAAATGATCTGACCTTCACAAAGGGCTCAGAATTAAAAAATAAATCAATGAAACATTTATTTAATGAGTTATTTATCCTTAACTAAAGATTCTACTTCAAAAGAAATTAAGGGGAGAAACATAAACATTTGTCATAGAGATGCCCTGCTAGTGCAATGAGTCTTACTTACACTGACTATTCAACAGAACTATCAGTCAGATTATTTTTAGATTTATAGTGTGAACTAATGAACCAGAAAGAAACAAAATAAACACCAATGTAAAAATGTTTTTGTTTCTTGGATTTGGGTTGTTTGTTTGTTGGGATGTTTTTTTATTATCTTCAGGTTTGGTATAAGGAAGAAAATAGTTTAAAAGAGATTATTGTTTTTGAGCTTGTTTTCTTTTTCATAGAAACACTAGTTTTCTATTTCATGCTTTTCTTTAGCATTGTGTAGAAAATAGGAAAGCTGTTTGGCTGAAAAATTATTAGAGATCAAAGCCTGTTTTACAACAGGCAGCAAAGCTTTTGAAGTCAGGTGTCAATTACTTTATTAATGTGTTCAAGTGCCTGCCGTTGAAAGTTCAAAGGCACCGTTGCCCTCAACAATTAAAGTTTAGTGTTCTTGAAAAGAGGTGCAGTGGTAGTTAATCTCTACTACTGGGAGATGACATCTGTTTAATTCATATTTTTACCTCTTGACACAGTACTTTAAGGTATTTTTTTCTATAACATTTATGGAATCATAGAAAGGCTTGAGTTGGAAAGGGTCTTACAGATGATCTAGCTGCACCCCCCCTGTAAAGGGTAGGGATGCCACCCACTATATCAGGCTGTTGAGGGATCCATCCAACCTTGCCTTGGAAACTTCCAGAATGGGGCAATGATAGCTACCCCAGTTGTTACAGTGCCCTACAACCCTCCAAGTAAAGAATTTCTTCCGAACATCTTATTTAAATCTCTCTTCTTTTAGTTTAGCCTTGTCCTATCAATCTCTGCCCATGCAAAAAGTCCCTCCCCAGCTTTTCCGTAGGCCCTCTTTAAGAACTGGAAGGTTCCCATGAACCTTCTCTTCTTCACACTGACCAACCCCAGCTCTCTCAACCAGCATTTGTAGGAGATGCTTCCTGATGATCTTCATGGTGCTCCTCTGGAGCCCACTAACAGGCCCACATCCCTCCTGTGCTGACCACACCAGGCCTGGGTGCCATACTGCAGGTGAAGTTCCGTGAGCAGAAGGGTAGAATCACCTGCCTCAAACAGCTGGTCACTCCTCTTGTGATGCAGCCCTGGGTGCTTTGAAGTGGCACTTTCAGGCTGTGAGAGCACGCTGTTGGCTCATGTCCAGCTTTTCATCTGTGAGAACCCCCAAGTCCTTCTCTGCAGGGCTGCTCTCAGTGAGTTCTTCTCCCAGTCTGTACTCATGTCTGAGATTCCCCTGGACCAGATGCAGCACCTTGTGTTTATACACTTAATTTCTTTACATTACTTTATCCATTATAATTTGCAAAATATTTTTTTTCTATTGCTTCTCATCATATGAAAGATTATAAGATAAGCCAAAGCAGACTTACAGGATATCAGTTATTCTGCTTTAGCTGCCTGCATACCTAGATTTAAACTAAAGAAGTAGGTTTTTTCTTTTTTATTTTAGCTGTAAATATAGTTGTATTTATTAATTATGGTTTGTCAATATGCAGTATTTTTATAAGCCCCTTCCACCAAACAAGTCCTTAGTCTATTACTTTCTAAAATGAGAATTCAGGTCCATCAGTTTAATAAGAATGGCATTCAAATTTCAGAGGCCTTTCTGCACTCATAATCACCCTACAGAAGCTGTTACTGACATACTTAAAATAATAATTTCCCCTCTGTTTGCTCCTAAGTATATACTCAGTTTTATCAATAAAACTAGTAGAATTAATTGCCATGTCAGAAGAGAAACAGCTGATAATCAGTACATGGTATGTTTATTATTTTATAGGTAAATGTTGCTAAACTAAATCTTTGGTGGGAATTTAATGAATAATATGATAACATTTCACTTTTCCTTTTCCCTGCCTAACACAATTAAACATCTTTCACATAAAGATATCAATCAATTTTGACTCTCCATGCCTCTATTAGAGGCTTCTGATAGTTGTTCAGTATTTTACAGTACATAATAGTCTTTAGTTCACTATGACATGTGAAATAATTTTCTGGACAATAAACTATATCATAATTAAACAACAGTATGAATGGGATGGATTAATATTTACTAATGTTATTATATTTACTATGCTATTTACTATATTTACTAATGCTATTAATATTTACTCTATGCTAAGATAATCCAGTAACAGAAAGCTTGTGTTGATCAAAACTAGAAACCTTTGGAAAAGTAGTTAAAATTAACATCTAATCAATAATTAAACACTTCAGAGCCTGTGAAGGGGTACATTTTCCTTTTTACTGAGATTCATTAACGCTGGAATTGTAGCCTAAAACTCACAGAAAAGAAACTGAGTCAAGAAATTAAAAAATCATCTGGAATTCATATTTGACTAATATATAACTCCTGAATTGTTTTTCAATATTCATTTTGCAAACAGTTTTGAACAATGAAAATAAAAGAAGTGTGTATAAGAACATTCAAAATGAAAAGCTGTGGGAAGAAGGTTGAAAGATTTAACTTAAATCTTTCCACACAGTGTCTGACACAGTGTAGTGAAAGGAGTCCTAACAATATTTGTCGGATGTCTGCCTCAGCTAAGTAGCCATAGATATTACTTAATTTTAATAAGAGCATTGATGATTTAAATGGTCAAATAATTTTGTTCTCCAAAAGTCATGTTGTAAATTATGAAGATCATCTTTTCTTTGGGCTGTGTTCCTCAAGTTCTGTCTTCATAGAAAACAATAAATGAAAGGTACTAAATATACCTTGTAAAATAAAGATTGCCTTTGCAATCTACTAGTAACAGCACTACAATACAAGCATAATCTGTGTACAATCAGTCCTTCAAGATAATTTTATTTTTTTAAAAACAGAAACCCATATTCAAAAGAAGTTTGAGTCTTAATTGCTGTTATAACTTTCCTACCTCGTCACATGTCAGTTAAAACAATTAAGATAAAATTTTGAAAGAAAAATAATACAGAATAAAATTAAAGAATTAAGAATAATTAATAGGCTCAAATCTGGATTTATGCACCTTCTGTAATTTTATCAGACTACACGTGATAAAAAAGTTGTAGTTATTCATAGGCACATCTTTGCCTATGAATATTTTTTAAGGAATTGTTGTTAAACAAATAAAAGCAAAACTTCAGGTTATGGGGGAGTTATGGAATGAAAAGGAAAATGTGTTGATGATTATGGGAGGGTCTACTTGTGACCTGCTTGTTTCTGTAAGTAGCTAAGCTGGGGAGATGTAGGGAGATGTAGGTGGGTTTCTAAGGTTACAGTTAATCAACATTTTGCTGCTTTAGTAGCAATGAGTTATGATATTAATAACAATATGACTGGCTCTGGGCTTTTGCAGCTACAGACAAGTAATTTTTCTATGTTCAGCATTTTCTGTAAGTTTGATATGATTTCCCAAATAATCATTAATGTATAACTCAAACTCAAACCTGTAGGCAAGGCACCGTTTATTCTTTAATTTTGTAATTCTGATTAATATTATTCAGATTACAGAAGAGGGTTTGAGATCAATTAAAAGTATATAGACACTGTGAGCAATAATTGTCTATTATGTTACAGCTTTTCAGACTTTAATTTGTTTCTCATATGATTTTTTTCAGTGGAATGACAATCTTCTGTTTCTTCTTTTGCTTATTCATAAAATGCCAGCAAGGCAAGCAGACAAATATAAATATTTAATGACATTTTAAGGCAATTTTCTTTCTAGAAGCTAAAACATGGTCTGTAGATGTTTCCTACTCACTAAAGAGCCATAACTACAAACATTTTCCAAAAGGTTTTAAAAGCTGTTTCCCTGAGAAATATGCTGAACTATTTAAACAGTTTTTCCTACTACTGAGTAGCTTTAAATATAGGAAATATACCTGTTGAAGTTTGCTATTTCTATGAAAATCAATAACAAATGCTCATAAAAAAAAAGACCTTTTAAAGCATCGTATTGAAAGTTGTGTTATTTTTGAACAGCAGTGATAATCTTGCAATGAAAAATCATCTTAGCCTCAAAATTAGAGTTAAATAATAATTAAGAAATGTATTTTAAAGGATACATATTCAATAAATTGCTTCACAGATCATTTTTATATAAATTTCTCAAAATTGCTATCATGGCAAGTAGTGTAATTCGAGTTACAATAGAATGCTCTGGCCATTAAAACTCCCAGTCAGCACTGAACTTCTGTGCAACCTGCTGTTTCAGCTGGATCCCTCTATGTCCATTGGCCCTGATGGGATTCATCAAGAAAACTCAAAGAGTATTCGAAAAACATCTCAGTGATTTTTTTGAACAGTCTTAGGAGTCTGTAGATGTCCCAGTCAATTGAAGTTTTCCCAATTTTCAAGAAAAGCAAGAACTATGACCCTGGAAACCACAAGCCTGTCGGTCACATTTCAATGACTGATAAAATTATGGAGAAAATTATTCTGGGAAGTATTGAAAAACACCTGAAGGACAACGCAGTCATCAGTCACAGCCAGCATGGTTTCATGAGGGAAAAGTGCTGCTTGTCATCCTTAATTTCCTTTCATAACAAGGGAACCCATGTAACTCATCAAGGGAAGCCAGTTGATGTAATTTTTTCAATTTCAGTAAAGCTTTTGATACTGTCTCTCTCAGTATCCATCTGGAGAAAAGATCCAGCAAACAGCTGAATAAACACATCATGTAATGTGTGAGCATCTGGCTGAATAGGGAATGGGGTGATGTCAGACTGGTGACCTGTCACTACAAGGGTGTTGCAGGGCTCCATATTAGGCCCTGCGCTCTTCAACACCTTCATAAATGACTTGGACATGGGAATCAAAGGTACACCAAGTAACTTTGATGATGATACTAAATCAGAAGAAGCTGCTCACTCCCTTGAAGGCAGAGAGAACCTGCAGAGAGACCTCAAAAAATTAGAGGGCTGGCCAATCACCAACCACATGAAGTTTAACAAAGACAAGTAGGTTCCCAACCTTTACTGCTGTGTATGGTTATTTCAGTCCAGGTATAAACTTTTGCATTTGCTTTGATTGAATAGCATGAGGCTTTTGTCAGCCCTTTTCTATAACCTGATGATGATCCTTGAATAACAGCCTTTCTTTCCAGAGGAATCCAACTTGTATAAACTGGTAATTTGCTGAGGATATAGACTCTCCCATTTTCTGATCATACAATAAACTAGTATCGACCTCAACAGATGCCACCAGTAATCAGCTGCCAGCTAGACATTGCAATGCCAGTCACAAACCTTTGAGACCCACGTCACTGCTACTTTTCCACTCACCTTACAGTCTACCTATGCAGGCGATATCTCGCCAGTTTTGCTAGAAATATTTTAGGTGCCAATAAACATGCTAAAGTCAAAGTAAACAACAGCCATTGCTTTCCTAACATGCATAAAGCCAGTACTTTGCTATAGAATGCAATCACATGTGATCCACATATTGATATGTTCTATATTTGCATAAGTGTATGATATTGCCTTGGAATTAATTTAGGAGCACATATAGGTCAAGATGTAGAACAGCCAGCAAGGCTTTCATATCAAATCTTGTTGGAATAACTTCAGTTATATTCTATGATGACATTGCTATGTGGATTGTGGAACAGTGGAACAGTGGCAGATATAACAATATTTTGACTTTTGGAAAGCTTTTGATGTAATAACCTTGTGAACTTAAATAGTAGAAATCAATAACTTCATGTCTGTTTATCACTGGGAATGAGTGGAGTCCTGGGTGTTTGATAGTGAGGCATATGTTGTTCGATATCTTTATCAACAACCATGGTGACAAGAAAAAATGTGACCTTTGACCTAGAAGTACCATGATGAACTTAAGGACTGGACCAATGGGAAACTCCTGAAGATCCTCGAGGAAAAAAGCCATTTTCTGCATCCTGAATAGAAGAACACCAGACAAAAATGCATGTCAAACAAGCAGCTGAATACCAGCTCTGTCAAAAAGGACTTGGGAGCAACAATAAATTAATAAAAACTAACGTCACAAGGCCTGCTGTGATTCACTGGGAGAATTGTACCTGACCAACAAAGGGAAATTTTTTTCCATTCAGTGCTAGCAAAGCCATAACTAGGGCATTGTATCACTCTTGCTTGCCTCTCCCAGTTCCAGAGGGATGGGGAGAGAATTGAGGGAGTCTGAAAAATGGCACATACCCAAGAACGTGTGTATGAAGGAGCTAGACTTGTTTAGTATGACAAAGGAAAGACTAAGAGGTAATTTAAAACTGCCTGCAAGTACTTGAAGGGCAGTTACCAAGACAGTACAGTTCATCTCTTCTTGTTGTCCTAGGACATACAAGGGGCACTGGCCATGAATCTGATCAAGTTCAAATTATTAGGAAAAGTTTATTTCACTAACAGGTTGCCAAGGCACTAGAACATGTTGCTTAAATTGGTTTTAGGATCCTTGTATTTTATATTTTCTCTTATGAGGAGCATCTGAGGGAATGGGAGTTGTTTGTTGTGGAGGAAAATAGGCTCTTGGAGGACCTTATAATCTTCTATAACTACCTGAAAGGAGGTTGTACGAGGTGAAGGTGGTTCTCTTTTCTCAAGTAACAGACAACAGGATGAAAAGAAACAATCTCAAGTCATGACAGATATTAGATAAAATTTTTTGATGAAAACAATTATCAAACTTTGGTACAGGCTGCACAGGGAAGTAGATGAGTCACTCTCCCTATTTAATATTTTTAGGTATTTAAAAACGAGATAGATATGCTAAGCATGAACATGGTTTTTAGTGGGACTTGGAAGTGTTACGTTTACAGCTGGACTTGAATGCCTTTTCCAGCCTAATTGATTCTATAATTCTATGGATCTTTTCTTAAATTAGGGAGGGGATGGTTTCCTGCCAATAGGAATACCCAGGTGTGGCTTTTGGATCCTTAACTGCTGGATGAAATTTACAAATAATACACAAATGTGAGACCAGGGCCTACATTCTTCCTCCATGCTAAATAATCTAATTACATAGTACTAGTCATACCTCTTTTCTTTTTGTTCATTTTTGCAAATGTATCCTGAAGTACGTCAATCAATCAGTGGAAAAATTTAAGTTAAGATTGATTTACACTTGCTAGTATTATGCCTAATTATGAATCGGGTAAAAGGAGCACTGAGCCAGGATATTTGAATTTGAATACTCGCAGGCTGATGTGGGAACTGAGGGATTCCTGGAAATGTTTTCAGTTGTAAAAAAAATAAAAGGGTTCTGTAAAAAGATGCATCTGAATAAATTGCCTATTATTCCAATTGCATCAGAAAGTTCTAGTAATAATATTACAGAAAAGACTGAGCCTTTCAGCATCATCAGATATCCTCTGAAAATATCAGGCCCTATGGTAATTGACACAAAAGTACTCATAATTTGCTTAGGTGTATCTAACACTGATGTGCTTGGCATTGTTATAAGAGTGGCAAATGTGCAGCAATAAATGTCTCCATCCTGAAAAATATTGTGGTGCTCATTTGGCTAAGATGCCCCTCAGATTAACAGCTGCTGAGGTGATGCCTAAATTCAATTTCAGTCCCATATTAGGCAAATAAAGCATACATACGTTTAGCTACATTTCCTCCAGGGAATATAGGCCATTAATGGTTCCACTAAAAATTAAAGGAAAGCAGCAAAATTGAAAGTGATAAATATATTCACACCATATGTTTTAGCAATCTAATTTTACATGCCTGTGTCAGCAGCTTAAACTCTGTTCAGTAGCTTGAAAACACTTTCTGGAGGAGTCTTTATGGAGGCTGTTTCTTATGATTATATATGCTCTAACTTCAGTACTTACATGCAAAATCCTTTTTTGTTATATCCAGGAGATAAATGGCACAGACAGGAATAGATCAAGGTTTTCAGGTTGACTCTTTCTAGTTCCCTACTCCCTGGACTCTATTGTCACTTGAGGTTTTTGTCATCTTCCTCATCTACCACTTTTTTCCTTGTATTTCTGTAAGAACAAAAGGACCTTTGTTGTACAAAACAGTTCTGTAAATGATGGCAGCTATTTACTGGAAAGGAAACACATTATATCTGTGTTTCTTGCATTTCATGCCCTCCTTCTCACCCATCCTGGCCCACTGAAGTCTTCAGCAGTGAACATGGTCTTGCAAGGGCAGGGACAGGGTTAGGACCATGAGCAGAGGCAAGCAGATCTCTCCCAGCATGTGGAGACTGGAGCAGCTTCCTCCCCACTCCCCAGTCCACTCTCAAAGCACTGTCCTCCTGACAGCTTGCTTGGGGGCAATGGCTTGAGAAACCCCATGGGTGGAAGGACACAATAGCCCTTTGTTGGGGTCACAGGGCCAAGGAGAGCCCCCCGCCTCTCCTGGAGTACCCTGCTCCTCCCAGCAGCCTTGGGAGTCAGAGTGACACAGGTTAAGTGCAAAGCCAAGGAGAAGAGATAGGTACTAGGAAGTTTCCTTTTATAAGAAGTCAACTTTATTATTAATGAGGTTTTTCTGCCCTAAACAGGCAATTGTGACTTGCAGAAAATCTCAACTCTAAATACACAGTATGGCCCTATTTGTCACAAAACAAAAAGGATTTTGACTGCCACACTTGCTCCTGTTGTGGAGTATCCACAGTCTGAGCCATTGATTCAGGTCAAGGCAGCTAAAGTTTGTGCCTGTCTGCAAGCTGGCTATCTAAGCTCCCATTATGAGCAAAGCAGTTAAGGGAAATAAGTAAATTTCCTAAACAAGGTGCATCCAAGGCATCTGAGACACCCATATGCACTTGGCAGACACAACAGAGGACTACCCATGTCTTTCTGAAATGGCAATTAAATTTATGTGAGATGTCACAGGGATGTTAAATGGCATAAAATGCCAATGGAAAACTCTACCCTGCCTAAGGAAACAGTCTTGCTGTCATCCATAGACTCAGTGGAATTTGGGGAGTGACCTGCTCACATTAAATGATACACTTATATGGTTGAATCCCATTCCCCGTGTACAGCAACACAGATTATGCTAACTATACATGTAGATTTCCTAAGATTTTGTTAGGGTTGAAGTGGATTTTTAAATGAAAGTGTGGGTTTTTCTTTTCCATTTATACTGCATGACAGTTGGCAATGGAGAAAATATTGTCTAACATTTGCAAGCAAATGTGGTAAACTTTAAAAGTAAAAGAAAAAAAAAAGAAATTTCATTTATGTAGGAAATAATGGATGTTAAAAGCCAGCATATAACAGCATACAAGGAAACCTAAACCAGATGCAGAAAAAGAAAAATATTTAAGTAGTACGTACAAAATTATCTGGGACCTAAAAGCTACATATTATAAAGCAGTGTGAAATATCCATATATATATACCACAAGTCTGTCTGGCCAAAGGCTGTAAAATCCACAACAGAGCTGAAAAATGTCTTGTTTCTTTACAGAATCAAATTATTAAATGAAGTTTGTCTTCATCCAAAATATTTTCCCCAAACAGAATTAGAAACCTACAACAGCTTACTGAAAATTACCCAATGGTTAGGATACTTTATGTGTCCTTTCCTCCCTTTGGTGGCTGTTAAGGACAGTTTTGTATTGCAGCATCTTGTAGCTGTGGTAGCTGAATCAACTGACTTCTACTGAATTCTATATTTCCATGAAGCTGAAAGAATATAATTCAAGACTTGTACCAGTGAATCTGATTTGACTGAAATCAGTTGAAAAATTAATGAAGATACTTTGCACAGAGAACAGAAAAAAGATTAGACCTTTTATTAATTTTGTTTCATCCGTTTTCCACTTTTTGCTGTCAAACACACACTTACACCTTTTAAAAATTTTGGGAAGTCTAAGTAAAAATTGTTTCAAAAAAATCTGTGTTGTTTTCTATGTGATCAAGGACTTAAAGAGATGAAAAGGCTAAAAAAATATTTCTTAATAATTTTGGGTTTGTTTTTTGTTTCAAGATTCTTTGTTGCTTAGAACTAAAATTGGAGAGATAAAATTGCCTTTGACCTGATCCTTAAAAATTATTAATAATTACTAATTTCAAAACCATCTCCACCATAAATATTCCTCAATTGTTGTACTCTGACTTGGAGGGCATGTGTTAAAGACAGTCAGGATTGTGAGCTGTTTAATAATAATAATAAAAAAAATAGACAAATTTCTAAACTGGTTTTAAAAAACTTATTTCTTTCAGAGTTTCTCTTCTCTAGAACAGGCAGGATATAATCATTGTGAAAGTAGCTATGTCTGCACCCAGCTGCACTGCAAAAGTCCTGCATGCTCACATTGAAAATAGTACCAGTGCAATTCTTATGACATCATGCCTGTGACCAGAAATATAGGGACAAAATTAATTCTATATAAAAAGAGAGACTGTGTTTATACCATTTGAGGGTTTTTTCATCAGGTTCTTTCACGCTAATTACAATTACGCTTTTTAGTTCAAGAATTTTTTTCTATGGAAGTGCTGATTGTTGTTATCTCTAAAGAAAAATGGACAAGCAGAAATAGAACTGCTACAGATAGAGATGAAAACAGCTTTTTTTTATTGCCTTACATGAAATTATCATATTGATGAAGCTGTGTACTAGCAAATTTTGAAAAATGAAATATTCTACTGAGTTTTGCACTGTATACATAGCTGTGTTTAGAAATTGAGAAATAGACTCAGTTATATAAGTCCAGTCTAATTGATTTAGCTTTATTAATTCTGCTGTGTTTATTCATAACACCAGAGGAACATCTCAAACTGTACTGACCTTCATGGCTGTTCAACCGTCTTGGACTACAGGGGAGTCTTGCAGGATTGAGACAAAACAATGAAAGAGAGAATGAAAGCAGCGTGGCTAACTTACCTTCCATTTTCTGTCTGAGTGCAGTATCAGTGAGGCATTGAGGACAATATCTGGTTGTCATGCAAAAGACACGTGTTAAATTTAGTATCAGGAAATACTTCCTTGCCTACAAGTGTTTACATGCCTCAGCATGTCCAGCGTGTCTTCCACCTCCCTCCTGGGATATGATGGGTTTCCTGTGGGTCCTGTAAAATATCTGCTCGTCCCATACAGCTCCATATATCATAAGGGTCAGAAATAGCTGTAGGTGATTCAGTCAATTTATGATGTCAAGAAGGTTCAAGCATTATTAAATTATTAAGTTTATGCATTTGATTCTGTCTGTTCTTAAGACCCCAATGAGATTCAGTTGCCTGAACACCGGTGCCTAGAGTTTTCCTGGGCTATCCCACCTGTCTTCCAACAGTCTTTCCAAAATAACACAAGCTTGTTGTCATTCTGAACTATATTGGCCAGACTGTCCAGATGTTTGGATATCCTAAGACCTAGCAGATGGCACTAAATGTCTGCATGTAGGCAAACAAATTGAATATCTGTTCTATTAAATCAATGGTTGGGGCCTCAGCATCATCTGAGACATCTCCATTGTTTTCAAGCAAGTGGCAAATCACACTCAGGACTTGGAAGAGACCCACATCTTTTTCAGATCAACATCTGTATATCAGCTGGGAATATCCTAATGCCTCCTGGAAGGCACTAAACACCTGTGTAGGTGACTGAATCAGTCACTGAATGTAGGGCGCTATTAAACTAAATGAGATTCATACATTTTATCTTCTGCAAGTTCTTTTGACCTCATTGACTGTGTTGAGTAGAAACTCAGTATAGTTGTCCATACAAAAGTTATTGGCAAGGGTTAGGTAGGGGTGGCTGCAAGGACGGTCTGTATAAAGCCAGAGGCTGCCTGAACCCAGCTAATTTCAGATGGCTGCAGCAGAGCTACACACTGATGCAGCAGAGCCAAGCTGATGGTGCCTTGAGGAGAATTCATCATCTGAAAAGGCAAAACACTGTAAAGGCAGAGAGGAGTGAAATTTGGAAAAATGTGTGAGAAGAAACCCTGTGAACACCAAAGTCAGAGAAGGAGAAGAAGGAGGTGGTCCAGACCCCAGAGCAGAGATTTCTCTTCAGCTGATGGAGACACCCAGAGCAGATACCCACACTGTAGCTTGTGGAGGAGCAGGTGGACATTTTATGAAAGAGCTGCCACGTTTTGAGAGCCCATGCTAGAACAGACTGTCCTATCAGGGAGAGCAGCCTGTGGAGATGAGCAAATATTCCACTGCAAATAGTGGAGGCTACCACATCAGAGTAGACATCTGGACTGTGGCCCATGGAGAACACATGGTGAAACAAATTTATTCTGAAGAAATGTTTGACATGTAGGAGACCCACAATGGAGTCAGAAAAATATGGGGAGGAGGAAGGAGCCGCACAGTGAAACACTTAAGTGCTGATCATAACCACCTGTTTCCCACCCTCCCAGTCCCACTTGTGGCAAGGATGTAGGGACTAAAGGACTGAAGTCAAGTCTGGGAAAAATGAATGACTTGTAGGGGTAGGTGTTTTAGTTTGTGTCTTTGTTTCTCAACTTTCAAATATATTTTAAGTGGCAATACATTAAATTAATTTTCCCCAATTTGAGTCTGTTTTGCCTGTGATAATAATTTGTAAATGATCTTCCTGTCTTTGTCTCAAACAATGAGGTTTTCCCTCTTGTTTTCTCATCTTGTCCTGCTGAGAATAGGGAATGAGAGAGAGCAGATGGGTGGATGAGGTGGCTTAATCCCAACTGGCAGCTAAATACCATTCAACTGCCCACTCACACCCCTACAGTCTCCTCCCACACCTCCACCTCCCCCAGTGGGGAGGAGAACTGGTGAACCGCATGGGTTTAGATAATATCATCATCACTATCATATATTAAGCCATGACAATAGTATTTGTTATTAATAGTTACCATAAATAAGAAATAATAGATACAATAATTACAAGTATAAATATGTATCTATATAGAAATACTAATTATTATTTAACAATAAGTAATACATTATGTATAATTATTCCATATACTTATATATTATGTATTAAATATTCATCCCATTAATATTATTATGTAGGATTGTACAAATAGTGTTTATTACAATGAATAATAAAAAGAATATGAGATGATGATGATGATGAGGAAAAGGAGAGAAAGTAACAAAACCCTAGAGAAAGAGAAGATGCTCAGTCCAATTCTCACCACCTCCTGACCGTTGTCCAGCCAGTCCCTGAGCAGTGATCGGCTCCTCCTGGCCAGCTCCGTCCAGCTGCATACCGGGCATGACGTTCTGCAGAATGGCATATCCCTTTGGCCACTTGGGGTCAGCTGTCCTGGCTGTGCTCCCTCACGGGCATTTGTGCACCTCAGTACTGGCAGAGCCTGGGACACTGAAAAGTCCTTGACTGAGGGTAAGCACTGCTTAGCAACAGCCAAAACATCAGGGTGTTATCAATATTGTTCTCATATTAATCCAAAAAGCATGGCACTGTACCAGCCACTGAGAATTAACTCTGTCCCAGAGGAAACCAGGAAAGAAGGGGTCTGACAGCCAGCTGAGATCAACCTACCAATCTTGAAAAATTTTTATCCAACTATGTTGTGTATTAGAGTATCTCAGTTTCCAAGAGAATGGATATTACACTTTGAAGATGTCAAATAATATCTTTAGAAACTAAATACCTGTTTTGCTGCACATCATGAAGTGTTTAGAATCTCCAAATAAGTCTTGCTGTATAAAATGCAACTAAAGAATTCCAGTTAGATCAAAAGATAAAATGCAGACGTGGATACCATTATTACATGATCAGAGGAAATTCATTTTAAACTGTGCAAGAACACAATAAGGATAAGTTCTTTTTCTCATTCCACTTACTTAGAAGAGAAAAAAGCACTGGCAATACTAAACCTCTTTCTTTCCTGGGATACAGAGCAGGGATAACCATGCTGTAATATGCTGAAGCCCTGGTCTGACACAAAAAATAAGTATTCTTTTAGAACACTACCATTGTCTCTGTTGCTGACTTGCAGCGCAGGTTAAAAAAGCAAAATGTCTGCTTATAAAATCTTGGGAGGACTGTGATTAACTTCCCTCTTATAGTTAAAATTTGACATATCATTACATAAAACCGGAATACTAATTGGAGTTTTTCTCAGTTTGTCTCCCACCTCTCGCCAGTACCAGCTGTATAAAAATCCCACATTAGACAATTAATGAGTAATTTACTCACAGGGACATTTTCTTTGTAACCCCACAAACTAGGGAGTGATTTATGCTTTTTATATATATCTATCCATTTCAGTTACGCATGCAAAAAGCAGCTGTGATTTCTGTTGCATAAGCTTATTTTTTTTAAGTTACTTGGAGATATGAATAGATGAAAAGTATAATTTTTGTCTCACATTGTCTGAAAAATATCTATATACATTTGTGAAGAGTGGATAAGCATCCTGGAAAATAAATAATCCAGTCAGACTTTGTCTGACTACGATGTTGAATTATTGTTCTTCACCAAATTAATATCAGCCTAGTGAGCTTCCTGTAGCAAAATTATCAGATATGCCATTTTCCTATTAAAAAAAGAAATATTAAGCAGTGAAATGGTATACAGAATTGATTAAGTCATTATCTGAGTGCTGTATGTCCATATTTTAAGAAAGATGCAAAAAATTAAGCAGTTTGAGAGGGCCTAAAAATAGGAGCATTATCTACTTATCAAAATTAAGATTGAAAAAAATATATAAAGTGCACTATATATAGAATAGATAGAGGACCTATTTATAGTAGATAGGATAGACCTTTGTACTAGGAGGTTCCTGTTGAAGGTGGACCTTTTTTAATTAGCAGGGAAACCACTATAAAATCAAATGGCCTCCAGCTGAAATAAGCAGAGCTTTTACTAGAAATAAAATGTAAACCTTTAATAGTGAAAGCAATTATTGCATGGGAATTTTCCCACAATTTAAAGTCTTTAAAATAATAATGGATCTCTTTCTGATGTGCTTTAGTTTTACAACAAATTACTAGCTGGGGTCAGGAAGGTGTCAAATTAGTATAACTTCTTGCTTGAAAATCCTCCACTTTCCCCCCATTGAAATAACTGCCAGTGAGTTCAGACTCACCTGTCTTGTCTCTAGTACAAGTATTCTATTTATGCTTTACAATGAAATTAAAAAGCATTTTTAAGATTTTTATAAGATTGCAAGAGCAATCTTACAGAAAGATTCAAAAATATTCTTTTTCAGGATCCAACAATTCTCAGAAATTACCAGTTGTTCAGGCCATTTGCTCTTTATCGTCTGGTTTTCCTCTAATAAGATTCCAAACAGCTGCATGTTATCTGAGAATCCTTTCTGGTTTATTCCACTTATTTGTTCTGAAAAAAATTGTTGCTTTGTACTTCAGAAGTTAGATGAAACTTTCTCAGCACTCTGTTTGCTGGCTTAACTATGCTGACTTTGAATGTCCTTTGGATGTGAAGCAGTGAAGTAGAGACTGACGTGGCACACTATAGCATAGTTCTGTAGCTTAGAAGCTGCTTCAGGTCTAGACCTGCTTCAGGTTGCAGAAACAGGATAAAGAGCTTCTGTGAGAGTAATTGAGAGTCTTATGCTCAGCAGTGACACTAGAAGCCTTAAGCCTTGGATTCCCAAACTAGCAACAGTAGTCCCACATATAACACCACAATTCCTACAGATTAATTTTGCTGTGAGAGATAATTGCAGTATAGGCACTCAAAAAACAAAAAACAAAACAAAACAAAAAAAACCCAAACAAACAAAAAAAGAGAGCTGCATTTATTGAAGCATTATCAGGCACATTTTTAGTTCAATGACCATTCTGCTTATTCCATTACTTTTCTAAAATAATACAATTAAACTATGTCTGAAGTGGTAAACCAAGTCCCAGGCTCCCTCATGATGGGATGTATCCCAAATACATGCTTGAGCAAGAACAATGTACACTAGCTTCTATTTATGCTAACACAACATGTACTCACCAAAGGGAAATCCTGACAGCACAAAAAGTACTGCTGTAAGGTAAACCAGGGATACATTGCAAAAAATATTGTTCCATTTGGATACAGCTTTTAACAGAAATATCATGCAAACTCTTGACAGTGCTGATGTAGTATCAACAGAATTTTTAATAATGAATTTACTAGAACCTGATTTGAATTCAGAAGCTGTGACTAAATCTCTCAGTGGAAAAAAAGGCTTCAAGGTCAAGAAGACCTGTTGGCATCCATACTGCATAAGATTTATGTTGGAATGGTTAAGCTGGAGAGACCCAATTAGGCCAAGTGGAAAGTCAAGTTCCAGAGCTTTTTGTTATTCTTTCAAGCAGCAATATGGATATATCAGCAATAGTACCTGCTGATAATTTTGAGCTACCCTGAAAATTCAAAATATATATAAGATGGGACTATGTTCAAAGAGGGACTTTCTATCAGGAAAGAAAGATGGCAGTGTAGTATATCTGTGCAGTAAAAACTGAATCAGTGTTATTTCTGCTGCTGAGTGTATATCCTGAGGCAAAGTAATTAGCTTCTCTAGGTATTAGTGTATCATTCATAATGAGGGTTAGAAGTTACTTTACAGAGACTTCTAGGAATGTTTTTTTTAGATTAACACAAGGACTATGCTGTATGAATGAGAAGCCTTGATAGCTGCTACTACAATGTAAGTCATACCTTTTCAATGTTTTGTTAGAATGAGAAAATATATTTGTCTTTTTACAGCTTAAAAGCGTCAGCAACTATGCCTTAAATAAATTTTACCCCAAAAGTAAGCTGAACAAAACCATGAGCCTGATGAAAGATCATTCATGAAGGTTTTTAGGATGGCTTTAATTTGTCTTCTTCTGTGAATATCTGCATTCAGCCATAAAATGTCCAGGTTAACTGTGTACATCAGTTACATTAAACTGAGAGTAGCTGTACTCCTAATCAGTGCAAATAAATTTTTTTTGAGACTGCTATTTGCTATGTTGAACCAAATTCTCCTATTTGGAAAGCATATCCAAAAATTTCAAAAGATTATAATAAATTAATAGGGTTTTTTTAAGACATCTCTCTCCAGTGAAAAAGGCAGTGCTACACTGGGCTACCAATGAAAACAACAGTGGCTTGCTGCTATCCTGTCACTTAATCAGCAACCTGTGACATCAGAAAATCTGAAGAAGACTGTTTCCAGCTCCTGCCCTAAGAACTACTCACCTGACATCACAAACACCTGCAAATGCCAGGAATGCATTCATATTTAATCAGCTACTTTGTCACCAGTGACATCACAAGCAGCTAATTGAAGACAAAAAATTAATAAGTGCAGTAGATCTAAAAAAAAAAAAAAAAAAAAAGTGTTGATATTAAAAATTGAATAATAATAGACGGGTTCTTAGAAAAGTAGGAAAAACCCATGAAAACACAGGAATTTTGAATTCAACCTGATACCTGCCAAGAAAATGAAATTTTATGATTTTACTAGCAATTAAAATCTAGAGCGAGAGTGGAGTGAATATGTTTAGAAAAAATAAACAAGTCTTTCTGGAAAATAAGAAGTTGAAAACAAAAAATATCAGAATATTAAGTTCACTAGAGATAACTTGCAAAAATGCATTAAGAAAATTTCCTTTAAACACATTTTTTTATGGGAATCAGAAAGAAGTATCTCCAAAGCATGTTCACTCTGGATAGTAGATAAAAAGGAACAGAAGCCCTGGAATGAGATCCAGAGAAACAGAAAACAATACTTCTCATTACCAGTTACAGGAATCATTTTGGCAAGGTGACTTGTCAAGTATATTTTTGCAATTTATAAGAATCTAGAGACTTGCCAGAGCAATAAAGCAGATTCTACATTTCTTCACTTCTTTAACTACTCTTTTGTGGAAAGAGTTGTTTCCACCCTGTTGCATTGTGCACAACACTAATTCTGGTTCACACTGTTATTGATATACATCACTTATGCTGCTGTACTCTAAATAAACAATATTTTGCTGAGGAGTGGAAAGATTTTGAGAACTAGAACTGTTGCAGTAAATCCAAGTAAACAAGAATGTAATTTATTTTACACAGAAGAAAGATAATTTCTGAAAGCTTCTAATGCAATGGAACAAGTATGTAGGAAAGCTCAAGTAGCTGGGACATGTGGTTACCTGTGCCCAGAACCAAAGGTTTGTTTTCTGTTGTGTCAAAAGGAAAGGACTCTCAGATTCTTCTCCTGAATTTCTCTGGGAATTTGGTGAGCCAGTCAGGATGTGTATACATGAAAATTACACCATTTTTTCTCTGATCTGGTACCTATACATCACTCTTAAATGCATTATAAACCAACACTCAATAAAGATTGTCTCTGCTTCTTTGAAGAATGTTATAATGCTTTTAAATAATGCTTTAGTCTAGTGTTCTCTATTTACCTGGATATGTTTCAGTTGCATATATATAGCTTACTCACACTGCTCCTGTTATTAAAACAGGCTCAGACTTGATAAAACTTACTTTAATCTGACTCCTTTACAATCTGATTTTAGCATTGCTTTGTTAACTATTCTTAGTCAATCTAGAATATTTTTTATATCTTTTTTTTAGAATTTCACAATTCTGTTTTTCCAGCATAGCACAAAGGTTCTTTCCTATGTCCTGTGTGGAATTAAGGAATTGTAATTTTATCTTCCAGATGTCATTCAGAATCATATAAATGCATTAGAGTCAGTTTGTGGAAGTCATCTTACAACACTTGAATGAGAATAAGGTGATTTGGAACAGCCAGCACAGTTTACCATCATGCACACCATGCCTGATTCCCTTCTGTGATGAAGTGGCTAGATCTTTGCATGAGGGAAGAACAGCAGAATTTTTCTACCTTAAATTTTTGAAGGCTTTTGTCACGGTCTCCCACAGCATCCTTGCAGCCAGTTCATGTCATCCAGATGGATGGACTAGCTCATGAGTAAAAAACTGCCTGTGTCGTCAAGTTCAAAGGATAGAGGTTGCTGGGGGCTGGTTTCAAATGGAGATCCTTGGTAATCTATATTTGCACACATCCCCTTTAATTCCTGTTTATTGAGAGGTTGGAGAAGACAGGAACCACCATCATCAGATTTGTGACTGATGACAGCCTGGAAGTGCAGCTGATACAGGACTGCCATGTAAAGGGCCCTGGGAACATTGTGAAAATCAACAATAAAGGCAAATGGGCCAAAGATCTGCAATTTTCAAACTGGAAACTTGATGTATGGGACTCGACTATGCATTAATACACTTGGAGGCTCCTGGGGACAACAGGCTCAAAGAAGGTCAGTTGTGTGTCCTGGAAGCAGCATCTGGTGTTGTATTAACAGAAGCAGAGTCAGTTTATCAGTGGTCATCCCCTTCTACTCAGCACTCATGAGACTACATCTGTATCCATTTCTAGGGCTTACTGTACATGAAAGAGACTGATAAACTGGGCACTCCAGAGGAGGCCACTAGGATGGTCAGGGCTGGAGCACTGTGTGAGGAGAGATGGGTTTGTTCTGCCTGGGGAAGAGATGGCTTTGGGGGCAGCCAAAATCCACATTGCACATATTGATATATTTTGCACTAATGGACCCTCATCTTGATGAGCCAGAAAAGGGAATAGGATAAGGCTGTTCTGTTTGTGTGTTGGCCTGTGGGCAGTGAAGAGAGTACAAACATTTCAGTCTGCATGTGAGCTGAACTATGCTGATAAGATGATGGGAATCCAGTCAACTAAATATTTTTTGCCCATTCTTGGAGTTAAACATTAAAGACATTTTAGAAAAGCCACTTTTGTAAAACAGCTTTCAGAGTAAGCTCACTTGACATGGATTAAAGCTACATCAGGTCAAACTGTCCTTGTACTACCCTTTTCTTAACAACCTTTTATAATATCTGTGAGTTTGCAAGCACCAATGCCAGACAAATGCCAGACAAATGCCACCAAGGCCTCTCCGTCACTCCAGTCTGCAGCTGGACAGTGAGACTCCAGGTCTCACTCCAGAGCTGAGTAGAGGGACAGAATCCCCTCCCTCACCCTACTGGCCATGCTGCTTTTGATGCAGCCCAGGACATGATTGGTTTGCTGGGTCATGTCCAGCCTCTCATCCACCAGCACCCCCAAGTCCTTCTCAGCAGGGCCGTTCTTGCCCTGTTCATTTCCCAGCCTGTGTTGAACTCAGGGATTGCCCTAACCCAGGTGCAGCACCTTGCACACAGTCTTGTTAAACCTCGTAACATTCCCTTGAGCCCACTTCTTGAGCTTGTCCATCAGGTGTTCTTATGTGTTGAGATGAAATTCAGAACATCCAGAATCAAAAAAATTTAGTTCAAAGGACTCGTGATGTTTCTCATATTTTTCCAGCACTCAGTGACTGAGTGAACATATGTGAGTAATTCTGGTGACATAACTGATTCAATCAAAACTTGTATAATATTGGAAATATTTTGGAGGATGCTGACAAAGACACAAACAAAATCTAGAATGCAATTCTACTAAACTTTAATTCAAGCTGATTCTGGTGTTTCGTTAGTTAGGGACATATTCTCTTTGAGAACTTACTTTTAAAATAGATATACTTCTATCCTTATTTTTGTTTAGACCTTTCTAGCATAGCAATATTTGACAATACCAATATATGATGGCATGTACATTTAAAATGTCAAAACTAAGGTGAAATATAAATATGTCTAATTCTGAATTCTTTTAAAAGACTGCATGAAATTAAAAATGCTATAAACAGCAGCTTTGCAGAACAAGGAATATGATTTTAAGATGCTAGAACTACTTTTCTTTTTCAGTTTTGATTTCACTTACAAATTTCTGTACTATCTTTATGTAACACTAATAATAATAATCACTTTTCTGCGCAGATATCACAGCAATACATGCACTATAATCAGCCCCTCGCATGTATTTTACTGTTTAAATTCAGTTCAATAGTTATAGAACTCAAGGCATGAAAAGAGGTACAATTTTAGTTCTGTCTTTCTGATTAAGCAAGAATGTTCTCTATCATATATTTTTTAGAACTTTTTTAATACTTACCATTACAGTAAATTTTTTTTTTCAAAGGTAGAAAATTTTAAGCTTTGAAAGACTAATTACTGTTTAATTTGTCACCCTCACCCAGACTTTTAATCTGAGTTCTTGTGAAACTGATTTAATCTTTGATTATGCCTTCTGTAGAGTAGCCCTACAGCTCACACAGAAGTCAAACACAGCTCCTGTGGTGAAGCTGTGTCATGTTCCTGCCAGAGGGATTGTAATGACTTGTGCCCTTGCAGTAACAGAAAGAAAGCACTTAAGCAACCTAAATTGCCAAATGAACTGCACCTTTTATTTGCCCTTAGCTGAGCACAGAATAATTTAAATGACTATCCAGATTGTTAATGCTTAAATTCCCAGAACCAAAAGTACAAGAAAAACACATGCACGGACACACACCCCATCACCACCACCACCACTTCCAAAAAAACACAAACAGAAAAGGGGGAAGTTGAGCATCATGTCTTTTATAGCTCTGAAGTCCCCTTACACAACCATTCCATGGAGGAGTTGAAGCTTTAGGGTTTTGGTTTTATGTTTGTTTTTACGGAATGTTCTCAGGAGGTGTTAATCCCTTGATGATTTAAGGAATGTGACATTTGCCTTCTGACTCTTTATCACATAAAAATTTTGCATGCAAAACATTTATGATATTTTATCTTCTACTATGATGTCATCCCTTTATTTAACTCACTCATTCCATTTTCGTCTTTGAAAATGTTTTCAAAGGCTAAATTTCTTAAATTCAGATGTTTAGTGCCACTAAAGATGCCCTGAAACATATTGTTTGTTTTGCAGTGGATAGTTCATAGTTCTGTTCAAACCACAGAAATCCTGTGGTTTTTCTGGCTTGAGTAGCCAGTCTCAGGTACCCAAAATAATCTCAAATACCATTAAAGACATATGTTTATGAAATTTAATCTAGTCACTGTAGAAATCCTAACAAGAATGAATCAATTAAACATCCCTTTCTTCTATTAATTTAGTTGGTAGAAAGAGGAGGCTGTGTTTGAGTGTGATTAGCCTCAGCCTACTGTAAGTAACTGAAATCAAATGAGTTGTGCCCTTTAAAAGTCACTTTTCTTCCACTGATCATAAAGGAGCTTGAATAACTATCATATTGATATTGTGCATTTCTTAAATTTGTAGAGGAGATTCTCACGTCAAATGTTTTATTTAATCTGGTTTTTGAGGTTTGCTTACTTCCATCACCTTCCAAAAGTACTTCTAGTACTAATTCATGACCAGCAATATGTATCCCTGTTTGAAAATCTAGGTTAAAATTTAGCTTTAAATTGTTAAATACTTATTTAGAATAATAGCATTGTAGCTGATCCCTGATTTTCTGTGCAGAAGCAGATTCTGCAGCTTCTGGAAGTCAAATATATATGTCTTTTCGTGTTCTGTTGGCACTCTGCTACAGTAATCTAACACATACTGGTGGTCAAATTAGCCCATCTGACAAATCCAAAGTAGATGCATGAATTAGAATGTTTGTATTTTGTTAAGTGTTTCTAAGTTAGACTCATCCACAATGTAATAAAAATTAGGTGGCTGGAATCCACAGACAGTTTGTTTCAAAATTCTATTAAGAAAATTGATTTCTATAGTTAAAAGGAAATAAGACCCTGAAAATATGTGCTTTACTGGGGCCTGGGATTTTCTTTGCTTTTTGTGCCAATCCTCAGTTTTATCCCGTCCAAGAAACCAGCTACTGAACCCATGTAAGGCCCTTTTCAGATACACAGTTTGCTTTTCCTGTATATCAGCAATATATTCAGAAGATTCTTTTACCATATTAATTTAACATCAAAGTTGCAGAATCTTTAAGACAACGAATAAGACATGAAAGCTGCTGATCAGTGTTTTGCTAAAATTTCATGTATACTCATAGATCTCAACCTTTAGAATCATCTTTCCCTTTTTTTTAGCTTTAAATTCCAAATAATTTTACTTTTAGAATATTTTGTCTTCAAATATCACTTGTTTAATAGTTTCTATGAAGAAATGGCAGAGGTCCAAATATGAATCCCTCTAGCACACTGCCAAAAACTCTCATGGCTCAGAAAGATGGACTAAGATTTAGCTTTTTCAATCTGTTTGGATTCTCTAATAGGTATGTTTAAGTATTTGTAAAGGAAAATCATCCTGTTTTCTGATGTAATTAATTCTGCTGAAAACTTATATGATTTTGTAATATTGAGTGTTATTCTTATAAATACAAAGATTGTTCACCTTTACAACTTTCATAT
Source organism: Rhipidura dahli (assembly GCA_013399225.1). Classification (NCBI taxonomy): domain Eukaryota; kingdom Metazoa; phylum Chordata; class Aves; order Passeriformes; family Rhipiduridae; genus Rhipidura; species Rhipidura dahli. Next base: position 371,343 of record VXAC01005940.1, read on the forward strand.
TCTTTCCTTCCTGTTCAGATAAAACCAAGTGATATTTCAAATCAAATAAAATTACTTGGCATAATTATTTGCATTTTTATAACAAACTGATAATTAATTTCAGTATCTTTGATGATATATCTCAAGTGTATCCATGGATGATGTTTCAAGTGTCTCTTCTATCTCTTTTTCCAAGTGAGTCAATTAATAAGTAACACTATACTACATTTTTAAAATTTTAAGAATTTACCTAGAAATGCTGCTTGACTTTGATCAATATCATTTCTTTGCTGAAAGCCTCTATTATGAAAATAATGTGCAAATGATATTTTACATGTTATGTGGATATTGCAGTCCTTAAAAGAGTCTTTTGTACTTTGCAGGACTATTGAATAATGGATATTTGTGCAGCCACATAGTAGAGAACTTAGCTAGCTAATTTTCCCCCATGAAAAATGCTTTCCCTTTTTTTAATCAGCATAGAAAAAACAGTAGTTTGGACCTTTACAAAAATCACTTTTAATGTATCTCTTTTTAAAACAAAGAACTTACTAACTCCATTATTCACTTCTCCAGCCTGGAATGAACACTTGGAGGGAACAAAATATTACCTCTTGTTTGTGTAATTGGCGGAAAGTGGTTTAGAGTTGTAGCTGAGGTCCTTTAGCTTCCAATCAAATAATTAGCTACTGGATTTAATAATGCACATTTAACTCCTTTGTAAAATCTCTTAGTGGAATATTTAATGTACAGGGAAACACAAGAGTAATTATTCAGAGAGATTAAGTCCTTTTGTAGGTAAAATTAACAAATCTATTTGCTTCAATATTTGAATAATATGAAATTAAAACATTAAAAGAAAATGTTTTCCAAAGAGAATTTGGATAACTAATGCAGTAAATCAGTTGAAAACAAGCAAACCAAAAAATGGTCTAAATATAGAGTGTATCCTGATCACTGTGAGCTGCTTTGATGCTGAAATTTAGCTGTAGTTGACAGTAAACTGGTAGCCAGCTCTGAGTTTCATAGTGCTGTTATGAAGTGATGAAGAATAATGACTTGAAGTGAAACGTTAAAATAAGGTTAAAACCTGATGATACCCTTTTAACCCTTTGATAAGTAACTATGCAACATTTTGGTCAGGTTCATGTTCTGGTGTTTGCAAGTGGAATTTATTTTAATGAAAATGAAAGGAAAGAGGTCGCATCTTCATCAAAATAAAAATCTAGCAGTACTGTAAACATCTGGTTGTTGTTTTAACATATTAAAGGATACGACAATTTTTCCAATGATAAGCAAGAGAATTCAGGTTGCTGTAGATGTGGCTTCTGTGAGATGACCCCAGTAGTTGTTCCCATGTCAGACAGAGACAGAGGCACTTTCAGATGATTGCGAGATGGACCCACCACTGGACAAAGCTGAGCTGAGTGATAACATATTTAAGAAAGGTTAAAACCTGCTGTGCAATAGAAGCCAGAAGAGAGGAGTGAAAAAATATGAAAGAAAAAGCCCTGCAGGCACCCAGGCCAGAGAAAAAATTGCAGGAGGTTCCCCAGGGAAGGAGCCAACATTGCGCTGTAGTCCTTGGAAATTGCCACAGTGAGACAGATTTCCACACTGTAGCTCATGGGGACCCCCTGCCAGAGCAGGTTGATGTGCCCTGAAAGAAGCTGCAGCCCATAGAGACCCCAAACAGGAGAATAATGTTATTAATTTACAATAAAAAAGAAATTCCCTGTCAGGTTGGTTTCGTATATAATGATAATTGGTGAATAATCTCCCTGTCATTATCTCACCCATGAGATTTCCATTGCATTTTCTCATACTCAGCTGAGGAAGTGAGTGATAGGGTAACTTTGTTGGCACCTTGCATCCAGACAGGCTCAGTCCATGCTAAAGTTATTTTTAAAGGACCCATTTAAAATCTGCTTCTCACTACTGACTACCAATAAACAAAAAATTACTCACTTTAATTGGATGACTTTCTGATGATTGAAATCAGGTGAGTTAAAGAACAGCTCTAATGTATTCTCTGAAAATTGCATAAACATTATAGTGGTGATCTCATATTTGGAAATACTTCTGTCTAATAATCTAAAACTTAAAAAAAACCAAAACCACACAGAAGGTCGTGTTCATAGACAAAATAAAGTCTGCTGACATTTCAGAGAAGTCACTACAGACAAAGTACAAATTGCTGATGTCATAAGCATGCTTAAAGAAGATGGTGGAAATGTGAAAATATTCCACAGTAATACTGACAAACTGTTGCTAAGGGATGCTTGTTAGCATTGCTTGAAACTTCTGTGCAAGGCAGTTAATTGTGCTTTACATAAGCTTTACTTAGAATACTAATTTATTTGTTCTCTATGTCTTTTTAACCATTATTTCCTCTAGATTAATAGTAAATGCTCTATACTGTTCAGAAAAATAAATCAATATGAGAAGTAAAGACTTGCAAAAAATGTTTTATGGGAAAAGTGATCAAAAGGAGATACAGATCATAATTCTATTGACTGTAGAGTTTAAAGTGATCTTTTTAGATCAGTTTGCAAAATGAAAGTTTGCACATGTAAACACTATTTCATTCGGTTTCTTTGCTATTCAGATTTATTGCAGTTCATAAGCCTAAAATGAAATTAAACCAAATGTAGGTTTTTTTTTTTTTTTTTTTTTTTGGGAAAGGGCCTCCATTTAC
>VXAC01005940.1:374027-385291 GCA_013399225.1 Rhipidura dahli
TTTCTGTGAAAGGCCATCACTCTACATTTTCTCTAGCTTTCACTTTTTGTGTGATGGAAAATAATGCAGTACTCTGTTGTAGGGTTTTGGTTAATTCTTGACTTCAAACTGTTTTGACATTGTTTTTGAACTGTCAATTTAACACATTCCCCAGATTCTGTCACTGATAAAAGTTTAAGGATGGTTTCTGCAATCAGAAGTGAAGAAACAGAGATAAATCAATACAAAACTATAGTACAATATTACTTCTGGAAGTATGAGATGCTTTTAAATCACTTTTGGGGTCTTACCATATATAATAACAACAGCAACAAAACAACATTATGCATTTTTTTCACTTTGTGGAAGAATAACACAGGATGGAAAAATAGCTAATTTTGTTTCACAGTGGTCATAAAATAGAAAAAATGTCTCTTGTCTGGTGTTACATATTCCATCCTCTGATTTCCAATGGGCTGCCTTGGAGCAAATAAATGGCAAATAAATAGGGAACAGCTGAGGCAGCAAGAACTTTTTTATTACAAAAATGACTGAGGGCGCCTCAAGATGTGCAGCAGTGTGTTCCCAACATATTAACAGGCCAGTGTCTGATTCAGCAAGACACATCATAGACACATTTGTAAGCATGGGCTTGATCGTTCAACCCAGTCAAGGTCATATACTTAAGGGTTAAGGCCTTCAGATGGATTCATGCCTAATGGAGATGCACTGAACTATAAAGTCTTTCTTGCTTAAAGCAGACAATACAAGATCAGGAGAGAACAACATTTTAGTATTATTATAATTATCTATTATTATAGCACATGTTTTGGCAAAAGCAGAAGGCTCTATTGAACTCCCTTATGGAAGGAAGGAGCTTTTACTTTGCACTGAATATGAAGGTGACAAAGGTACATGTCTGGGACTGTGGCTTCTTTTCCTGGACAATTGAAGCTTCCAGGAGCTTTCTTCTCTCTAGTGAAATTGGACCATCCAAAAATGAATGTATGAGTAACGAATACTAGTCTAAGATGACCCTGAAATAGATGTTTTTAAGAATTAATCATTAGAAGATTAACAGAAAATGGGATTAATATTCCCTCAATATTCCCTCAAACTGCCTTTTTTGTAGGATATCATTAGTGTTGTTCTTTACCTGAACTCCAGGCTGATGTTTTGCATCCATGGACATCCCTCCCTTACAGCAGCATGGAAGAAAGCACTAAATAAAACATCAGACAGTCTGAGCAAGAATTTAAAATCAGTTCCCATAGCCCTTGGGAATCCATGGGACAGTGGAAAACATTAATTTTTAACTCTTCAACTGTATATCAACAGCAGAATTTTTACTGAATCCTTTCCCACTTCTTTTGTGTTTCAATCATATACAAGATAAAATTCATACTTTTTCCCAGCATTTCTTGCATCTGGAATTCATTATGTTTACCTTCAAATACCTAAGGCTACCCATTTTGTCCTTATCATTCTCTTAGCTCCCTCTGTCTGTAATGGAGATGAAAGAGAGCTGGGTCTTCCCACACTTCCTTAATCCCCACACACACCCTCTCCTTTGGGATTGTCTCTGATGTGATTTGTCCTAAGATAAGAACATGAAGTGGAAATCTCAGGAGGAACTGTCTGGATGCTCACATCATGAATGCTTTCCAGACACAAGGGAGCTGTGATAATTTCAACTGACTTTGGTACACATTGGCCTGCAAAAAGGCATAAAATGCTGCTGGAGACTGGGCCAACCAAGCAAATTGGTCTCCAGAGGTTGCAGGCAGCTTCCATCTAAGCAGACTGCCCCCTGCCCTGGCAGAGATGCTTGCAGGGTACATCTAGCCCAAAAATGGGGAACATTCACATGTGAAAAAAAAACGTGGAAAAAAAGCACTAAGATTTGGTCCCATACAGAGGTGAAATCCTAAAGTAGCCTGGTAGGTGGTTTGCTGCTCTGTACCAGTGAATTCTATAAAGCCAAAGACTGCAAACCTGTATATTTAGGTTTATATAAGTGAAACCTGCTTATATTATATGCTGTATTAATAGTATTTAGATATTTTATTTGCAAAAGATCTAATTGTAATCATCCACATAAACAGAGCCATATTTCTTGTGCCTGACTGAGAGTTTTATCTCCACTACTCTCCTCCCCTGTAGTGGGTATGAAAAGGACATTTGGTGAAAGTCTTTTCTTTCTACACTATCTGAGGAAGAACACCGGCCAAAGGTAAGAACCTTGGCTTTTAGGTGGCTAATGTCAAGATAAAAAAGCATGTTCCTGTGAACCCAGAGGTGCTACATGCTTTAATTCTGGTGATATATTAGTGGTATTTTCCTCTGTGATCTCAGAACATCAGTATTAGCTCAGTGTATTAAATTGTATATGAAAGTCCTAATTCCATATCTGGATGTATGGCAGTTTTCTTTCCTGTGACACTATGCAACTTGGCTACATTAATGGCATCATATGGAACTCAGATTGTAAGTGCTGAAGATCTTAAAAATCCAAATGACCAATTTACAACCTATAGCAATCTACTTGGGTCATTACTTCAAAGTCTAATATACATGAAGAAGAAAAATGCATAAATGTACCTCAAATACATAATTAAAAAAAAATTAAAAACCCATAAATATTTTCTAGAAAAAATATTATCTTTTCATATATGCACGTTCCTATTTTTAACACCTTTAATAGAAGGTTAGAAATATTTAGTAAAAATGAGTGAAGATATTAAGTGCCATTAAATCATGACCTTGTGTTGGTGTGACTAAGGTAACAAGGTGCTAATAAAATGGTCTAAATAAAAGGATACAGACAATTTTAATGAGCCTTAACATCTGAAGAGAAAATATCTGCATCTTTTTTGAAGGGTGGTCTATTGATAAAGTTTATCCTGATCAAAATGGCAGATTTAAATAAAAAACACTGTGACTAAATTTTCCAAGCTGACTCAGAAAGTAATATTCCATAGGAAAATTATTAATTAATTAATTAGTTAGTTAGTTTGTAAGTTTGTTGGCTTGTTTAAGTCTTTCTGCTAAATTACAGTAGTTCTTTCCTAAACTTTTACTTCCGTGGCTGTTAACCAAAGTGTAAATATGTATTCATCACATAAATACAGGCTAAAGAAAGTATCATGTAGCTTTTCCAATCTGTCTATCAATGGTCTAATATAATCTTTATTTAAAACTTACAGAAAGTATGTCTGCAGCAATTAGGCAAAGAATTACTTCTCAAAGGCCCCTTTTCATTGGGTGAAATTAATTCTACACATAGTACCAAGGTCTTTACTTAATTCCTCAAACAAGTCCCAAATTGAACAATTGTGTAAACCAGGATTGGATCTGATTAACTAAAGATTACTGAGTTATCTCATTGTTAGGTTTAAGATATCCTTTCTTTCCCCTTTGTGCTTGCATTCCTTAGTGTAAAAACATAAATAATGGATATAGGGGTTTATTTTGTTTATTTGTTTTACAGAAAGAAGCCCAAGCAATATCATTAGTATTAGAATTATACCATCACCAAAATTACATTTAGGTTTCTGAAACCTGTGATTGTTGGTGGTGCTAATACTGTTTATTCATTTGAAGTTCCAATTAAATACATTTTTTAAAATTTTAAAATAGATGTTACTGATCCTCTCTGGGTTTTTTTATTATCTGTCCTCCATCTCCTGATTTATCCTTGAAGTTAGCTAGGGCAGGAATTGCTTTATACAGCTCCTAACACAACAGTGGTGTGAGCTATGTTTTGAGGTGCAAGTGAGATGAAGATGCAGTTCTGCTGTGCTGATAGCTGGGAGACAGTGAGGGAATGATTTCCTGCATTTTTGCTCATGTTTCTGAATTTATGATAATCTCTAGGTATGACTGAACTATGAAGAGACACATTGCCACTCTACGTATCTTATGAATGCAAGGCATCATAGGACCCCTTTTCCTGGAACCAGAGGATGAAATGGATCTTTAAATCAATTTCCTCATATGTTTCCCTCTGTTTTATATTTTTCCCCAAGAAAAGTTGATACAGATTACTCTTTTTCTCCCCAGTGGGATTATTCAAATGCCTTCCCCCATGTGTTATATATTATCTTCTAGAGCTATAAATTAAATATTACCACAGCCTATTCACTCTCATTTCAATTGCCTTTGTCTTACTTGCCTAAAATACATGAGTTAGGCATATTTACATGTCATTATTTTTATTATACTAGCATATTCTATAGTTGATTTCTGGATAAAATATTTGTATCTAAAACCATGATTTATAAGTATGTTCAATTTTGAGTTTGCAAGTGTTGTTTACTTTTCCACATATAGCCTGTAGAAAATCCAGTCATAAAGACAAAATAGATGGCTGCTGAAACAGAAAACCACATTTTTCTTTCACTCTCTTTGATTTTTCTATACCACAAACTCAAATTTCTTGTTTAAAGCATCTATCCACTAGTTTATGATGGAAAAGTAATTATTATTATGTAATAAGGAAAAATCACATGGATTAAGAAAACAAACCAGGAAAATAATAACTATTTTTCTATACTAACTGATTAGCATTTGAGTATAATACACTGAAGACCTTCAAATGCCTTTGCACATCTCATTTTTCTTTCTCAGAGTGAATATGTCATAGATTTTCTGTGAGCATCTGGTTTCTCTTCCATAAGAGTTTCATTTTCTTTGGAAGCTTGGCTTGGTTTTCCCTGGTTTGGCTTACTTCACAGTTTTTAGCGGGTTTAGCAATCTCATATGTCACCTGTATCCTGTTAGGGAAGTCTAAAAGTATTGGGGATTTTCAGGCTGGGAAGTCTTAGTGTTACATCTCATCATTAACTATAGTACAGAAGCCTAATGCACATTTTACATAAGCCTGTTGTAGTGAGCTAGCTCTTTTAGGGTGTAAATACATTTTAGGTTCATGTTAATGATACAAATCTAGGTGGGTAAGTAGGCCTCCACACAGTGTTCCTTATTTTTGTTTTGGTTTGATACCTAAGGTTTTATCAGTGAGAGATAAAAACAATTCTTTGTACTCTACCAAATGTATTCGTTCTTATTCATCTTATTTTCTACCTAATTCAGTAGGTATTAAATTCACTGCTATTAAATTCCAGGGTTTAGTTCTCAATTTTTTACTTTTACCCAAATGATAGTAACAATTTAAAAAAAAAAAAATCTACCTTTATCTTAGGCATTAGATGTTTACCCATTCTTCTTCTTGCTATGGGAAAACAAAATCATGATTACAGGAATATTACACTGAGTTAATTAAAAAACTATAAAGACTTAAAACACTGGGAGAAGGAAAATAAAGAGCTTGCTTGTCAGCATGCTGGTTTATGATTTGAGTAAACTCAAACAGGATGTTAGGTAATGAAGATCAGTTTAGCAAATTATAGCATTAAACAGTAAGATCAGTAATGTGTGCTTGAAAGACATAGAAATGACAGGACTTCATGGAACGTAAAAGATTCCTTTGCATTTAAGTTGTATTTACTGAAATTTTCGAATTCAAAAAAAGAATTAAAAAAAAAAGGTAAATTATTTTAAGAGGTGTGTGGCATCAGAGCCGCTTCTTGACATTGGACTCTGGACATTAGGAAGAATTTCATGAAACATTGGCACAGGCTTCCTAAAAAGGTGGTTGATGCCTCAAGCCCGTCAGTGTTTAAAAGGCCTTATGTCCTTAATAACATGATTTAAACTGATCAGCTTTGAATTGGTCAGGCAGTTGGACTGGAGAGTCAGTTTTGGTTCTTTTCAGCTGAAATCATTCTGTTCTATTCTAGTCTATGCTGAATTGGGGGAAAAAAATCTTAAAAACCCATAAAACTTCCTTTTAGAACACACAAACTATTTTAAAAACATTTCAATGTAAATCAGCAACTTTCTGATATATCTCACCACTACAGGTATTTATTTCTGGGTTAGGGATGTTGTGGTACTCTTATAAAGAAAATATTTAAAGCTGAACTGAGTTGAGGGGTTTTTTAGATTATCAAAGCACTAGGCTTTATCAGAAAATAGGTGTTTTAGGGAACAATGTGAGAAACATGGGTTTAAGAAATGTTGCAATAATTGAAGTTAATAGAAGTAAGTATTAGAAATCTATTAGAATAATAGAAGTGACTCTAATAATAGAAATTGCTGTTGGTTCATCATTTCCCTGTGACATGATGAACCAAGAGATACAGTCTAATTCTCTCCTAGAGAACTGGCTCAGTGCTTCACAGCAGCTATTCCTGATTTATATCATCATCAATAAATTATGAATCAAGTCATGACAGAAAGTTATGCATGAAATAGTTGGAAAAAGATCATTTGAAAGAGAAACACTCTATTCTTGCAAATAAAAGGCAGCATTCCATAGAGAAACTAAATACATGTGGTAATCGTGAAAGTTTGGTCAGAAAAGAAAGGTGCTATCCATTTAAATTTCTTTTCCCCTGCTTTAGCAGCCTTATGGCAGCAGGGCTGTTGTTTCTGGTGATTGATATCACACACATGCCAGACAGAAGCAGCAAAATAGTTAAGGATCTATTCTCTTGTTCGCATGATGGTATCAGACACTGCAGAAAAGAAAAAAGAAAGATATCATATGTCATTCTCATCCTTGACCAGATTTTAAAGTTTGTGAAAGACCCCAAGTGCTGACATAAAGTGTTAAGAAACTTTTCTTTTTTTTAAGTATTCAATTACTATCCAAATATTATTTCCAAAACCTTCACAGTGCCATAGCTTCTAATTTCCATGAGAAGCATCAGTCAAACACTTTCTAATCTTATATGAAGGAAGAATATCAAATTCATAATGGAAACTGATCACATTTGATATAAGCCTGCATTAAACATAAGTGAAACTTCAATTATTTTAATAAATTTTGAAGAATATTCACATGCTTTTCTATTATCTGTCCCTTGTGCAAAAAAGCACTTTTCTTGAAAAGTGTAATTTCAGAAAGACCCTTTTTGCAATATCTATACTTTTCAAGAAAAAGGTTCTTTTTTTGACATAAGTATTTCTTGCATTAAAAAGCACATTTCCTGGTAACTACACTTGTAAGTAAAGAGAAGGCTAAAAAAATTCATTGAAACAGTAGTACCAACACACAACCTGACAGAAATTAAATTCAACTCCCACTTTTAGATGGATAATTCTATATTTTAAAAATTTCATGCATTACTGAGGCAAACATTAATTGATTCACCCAGCATCTCTACTGTGCATTCGTCCTCAAAGAGGTAGATTGGAAAATGATTGAAATGAATTCCCTGGAAGATTATAGAATCCAGCAACTCTCTATTTTCTAGCTACCAAGGAATAAGCCATGCATGTAGATAGTTATACAAGTTGCTTGAAGCCAGTCTGTGTGACTAAACTATAATAAAAATGTTTAAAAAATAAGATAGCCCAAAAAAAACCAAAAATAAAAGACAAACTAAATAAACTCAGAACAAACCAAGAAAAAAAAGGAACTCTCCCCCCTCCCCAAAATTCTGACTACTTTTCAGATGGAAATAATATCTAAGAGTGATATGAATGGGGGGATTCTGAGATAACTGGAGGAAACAGAATTTAGCCTAAAATGCAATGTTTTAATACCAGTAAATATTATATATGAATTAACAATTTGAGTCTAAAATAATGAATCCTTCAGTCTTCAGCAGGCATATTTCCATTTCACTGAGAAAGATTACAGAAGAACTGATCTTAAAATCATAAGAATTAGAGGTTAATAAAATATAAGTAAATTAATCTTTCCCAGTCACTTCAAAACAATTCTATATTTTTCTCTAGAAAAATCTTCCCAATGTTTCCTACTCTGTTTAGGAAATAATGACATGTTTCTGATTCTGATAATCCCACTTCCACTGTCAAACACAAAATTACTAGAATATATGCAAAATTCACATCAGGTTGTTAGAAAAAAGTACATTTCTCCATGGACCACACACTAATAAAAACGTGTCCTATCACCACTGCTTATATTGGTATTTCAGATTGGTTTCAATTGGAATATTTTTTCCTAATGATAAAGTTCTGTTTCCTCTCTTCTGCTAAAAATTCATGCAGTAGTTTCAGATATACTTCTACTCCCATAGTAGTTTAACATTTCAAGACTTCCTGATGCATTGTTTTGCTACTTCCACTTCTTTGAGTCTGTTATATTTACCATTTTTTCTTTTTGTAAATCGAGACTACCAAGGCAGCCAGTCATTTTTGCTATTCAATTTACCAATGCTTTTATCATAATTAAATTCTTAAATTACTATTTGATTTATGTGTGCTTTGAACATTAGACAATTAAGTGATCTGGAAAGTAAACTGATCCCACTGATTAAAGGGTGGGGGTTTTCTAAGTAAAACCATCAATAGTACCGGAAATGGTTCCTCAAGTTACACAGGGGAACATCTTAAATGTCAGCATTCTGAAATTAGATCTAAGAAACTATCTGAAATAGTCATGTCATATCAAAGTTAAATGTTTCACAGTGTTCCCTTATTGCCCAGAAGTTTCTCAAGCAAGACCATAAATATTTTAACACATCATTCTGGATGAGGTAGCTTAAATGTTGATGGTATTGTGATAGCAGCACCAAGGCACATTATTACAGACAGTTTATCAATCAACAGAAAAATCAAAAGTTCATTCAAAATGTTTCTGATTATTATACACACTTTAAAATAGCTCCTTATACAGTTGAGATGGTCACGCTACCACTCATGAAAGATGTAATTCAAATATAGTTTAAAATATTCAGTATTTTTCCTCTAATAATTTCATCATTTTAACAGTCTTTCCACATGACAGTGCCTGGAGTTGTAGAAATAAATAATCATATTTAAAAAGCTGGTTTGTAGTATTTTTGGGCAGCTGGTGTGGTTCTTTTGGGTTTTTGGTTTTTTTTTTTTTTTGGTTATTTTAAAAACAGTACTAGATTGTATGAAACAGCAGAAATAGCACACCATTTTTTTGTTTTGTTTTGGGAATGTGGGTATGTTTGTGCACGCATGTGTGTGCAAGTGTGGGAGAAAGGTGGGAGAAAGATGTGACAAGTTGTATCACCAGGGGGCTTTTTCTTCTCCAATCTCCATAGTGACTGACAGCTAGTTATTTCAACAGATTCAAAGGAGCACTGGTCTTCACAAGTTTAATATATCTCACACCCCAGGGAAGGCACTTTACTGTGCGTATGGCAGTTCTGACAATTCCTTGAGATCCTCTTCTGTTGGGAACAGACCACTTTTAATACATGCAATGCCAGACAAGAATAGCTCTGTAGCCCAGTTTTTAATATACTTGATTCTTAGACAGCAAAAATAATCCCCAATATACTGGCTACTATGTGAAAAACAGATTGTGTTTTCTTGGTTTAAAATTGAAAACTTAGAAAGAAAAATCACTTCCTATTTATTGACAGCTATTGAAGCTGCTTTGTAACCGAAAAAACCCCACCTTGAACTTTTCGTGTGGTAGTTAGAATTATTCAGAGCTGTTACAGTCCTGAAGTCTACTAAAATGGTGTCTTTATTAATATTCACATCTATTTGCTATTCTGTGGTTTGCATAAAAGCAATAGAATTAAAAAAGGAAACTAACCATTCTTCTTCTGAAAGAAATTTAAGACCCCTTCATGCCTTAAAGTTAAATGTTCAGGTTCAATTAAAAAAGTAATTTTATTTGCAGAACAAATCTACTGAGAACAGTCTATTCTATTTAATATGATTTTATGTACTGAACTACTCTAGTTTTGAATTAAGAACGAATTGAACTCATGCATTTAGACCATCTCTACATGAAGTGGATTACCTCATAAAGGCTGAAATAAAGTGATTCTGGATCTATGACTCTGAGCAGATCACACCGATCTGAACAAAGAATTTACACTGTGAACTTTTCATTTACAATGAAATATAGTGAATAAAAATCTGTAATCACAAAAACCCATACAGCTCATAGTACACAGACATGAAAGTGTCAGAATATAATAAGAATTCACAAACCACTTTTGCTTCAGAGCAGTTTCATTTCTAACTATACACTGCCTACAGTACCACTACTTAGAACACTGGGAAAGCCTCACTCACTATAGGTTGCAGTTGCAGGTCTGCAATTTAAATCAGATCAGATTTTCTTTTCATTTTGCAATGGCTACTTGCAAAGAGACTGTGAATGTTTTAGGACAGCCAGGCAAAAAAGCAAACTGCTATATTTATCTAAGAGAGAAAGAACATATTTTCTGGTACTCTTTTAGAACCTCTATTCAAAACAATTCAGCATTCATTAATCCATGCAATGCAACAGGCCCAAATGATATAAAAGAACAGAAGTTCAAACTATATATGGTGTGCCAATCAACTGTAAAGTGTAGAGTTGAGAAGATAATTACTTTCTTAATTAGACCTAATTAAGTAGTAAAATCTATAAATAAAACAGCTTTTATAGAGGAAATAACTTGATAACTGTAAAGAAAACATTTCCAGTGTACTGATAATGAAAAATTTTAGAGGTGGTATAATTTGAAATACTTTGTAACATATATGCAATTCCTGTTACAGATGGAAAGCTTTACAATCATCAAAAGTGTCATAGAAAGATGTAATATGCAGTGAAGGCTTGATTTTCTATTAATGTCAGAAAATACGTAGAGAAGTATTTTTCAGCATACTCTTTAACACTTTCTAATAATGATCAGAATTGTAATACCACATTTTCCAAATGCCCTGAACTTTTCCTGCTGGTTGGGTCAATTTTCCTACATAAGCTGCTGTATGTGTAATATTAAAAGGTTGATACAAAACTCTGGGTGTAATTTCACATATACACCTTTTGTTTGATGTAAACTTTGACATATGAAATTGTACATAATGTGTATATACAAAAGTTGGCATATAGGTTGTGTAACCAAAAATATGAGCATAAAATTGTCAACACTTCTTTTTTTCCATCCAAATTATCATCCATATGCCTAATACATTTTCCTTTTATCTTCCTCCAGGCTTCAAGTTAAATTTGGTTCTGCTTGGCAGATACCAACAAATGTGTGAAAGCAATAGAAACATTGTGTAATAACGACAAGAGAACAAAGCTATTGAAATAGTTATCTAGAGCATTCTTCCAGAGAATAAAAGATCCTTAATTAGCAACTATCAGGATATTGCTTTGCTAGAGATCATATATTTTGTCTTTAAATGCAGGTCATCATGGAACAATTTTGACATTCAGTGATAAAATATCTTAATAGCTGCATTTACATTAAAAAAAAAAAAAA
>VXAC01005940.1:387514-403230 GCA_013399225.1 Rhipidura dahli
AGGACTATTTAATTATTAATTATATAAATTAATTTGAAGCCTAAACAACATAATGCACTGGTAAAAAATCCATTGCTATAGCTTGCAATTATGAGATGACTGTGCATGAAAATGTGTATTTCAAAATCTTAATTACTCTGGTATATTAATTAAACTTTAGAGTATAAAGCAGAGAGTTCTGTAAGATAGCATTCAGCTGTTTCTAACCGTCTAGACCAACCATTTGTTTACTGACAGATTTTGTTGGGGTTGGGGTTTTTTTTTTCAAAATTGGTGATAACGTTCAAATTTTGAGGCTTTTGACAAGTTTTTAGTTCAATATAAAACTAGATCAGTTGAATAACTTTCTTTTTATTTTAGTCAAAGTCAGGTTTTGTTTCTCAAGAAGATTTTTATTAAACAAATTCTAAAACATATTTGAAAAATAGTACTTTCCCAGGAAAATTATGTGGGTTTATTTTTATATTGATCAAGTCCACAAAAAAAAAAAGAAAAGAAAAAAATGGAGAGGTATGTTCACCTCTCTTTCTAATACAAAGTTGGTATTTCCTACAATGATTACAGATATGCCAATAAAAAACAAGCTTTATGGAAACTAATGAAAAGTATTGTAGCACCCAGTAAAGTCTTACAANCCCCCAGAATAAGCCAGTAACCATGAAAATTATCTGACACCATTAAATAAACTAACATTGCAATAGAACTCAGTTAAACTGCCATATACATTATGGTGGCACTTTGCTGCATAATTTAGGTCTAATGTGCTGTTAAGTACGGGAGACTTTTAGACACATACATGAGCATACATAGATATCATGTGTGTCTATGATGCTGTTTAAATGAAAATGAAAAGTATACATAGAAATATATGTCTATAGTTATAAAGTTATGTATATAGGACGTTACCCAATATTTCTACTGCTCAATGTTTAATATGGCAAATACAAATATTATCAATCTAAAGACAGTTTTTGGATTATTCTGTTAAGTATCTCACTCCATTTCTGAGGTATTTTTTGATATTTGCTTTCTTTACTGTTCATTGAAGGATAATGTACAAAGTGTCAGACAGAAATACATGAAACAGTTTTATGATCTCAAAAGTTCCAGTGACTACTGAGTAGATATTTTCCCATTTGATCAAACAATCAAAAATTGAAGTCCTGGAAATGCTTAGTCATATAAAGAATTTTACTCCTATAAATAGATCCTGGTGATATTATTAAATTTCTGGAAGTTAAATTTTTCAGAGCATGCAAATATAAATACGATCAATATATTAACTATTAAAAGCATTATTTTTGCTATAATATCTTTGCTCTTTAATTATATATTCTATTTGACAATAACCCACTTTAAAACGTTCTATTAAAAACATTGCTTGGTTTTTTTTTTTTTTTTNGAGAGGTATGTTCACCTCTCTTTCTAATACAAAGTTGGTATTTCCTACAATGATTACAGATATGCCAATAAAAAACAAGCTTTATGGAAACTAATGAAAAGTATTGTAGCACCCAGTAAAGTCTTACAAAATATTTATTAGTGAAGAAATACAATACAAAAGATTTTAAAGGTCGGATCCTACAATGCTTTGCTGAACAAGATGGAAATCAGAAAAGAATGCAGAATTTGACACTAGCTGATTTATTTCTATTATGAGATGGATGAGTGATCTTCATATTGCATTAGTCATTTAGGCCCAGATACTTAAAGGCATAAAACTCCATCATAAATATTCTTTTTAGTAACTGTCATTTATTTAGCCCTTTATTTATTATATATATGTATTAAATAGTTTGAAGTTTACAGTAGACATTGAAAACTTCTTTGCTAAGCAAAAGTGCACAGATTTCTTTGGGTGTTTTGCTTCTCTAAGGACTGCAAAAACAGGCCTTAGGGAAGATCTAACAGGAAACCTATTAAGTGACCATGAGATCACACACTAATCCTACCCTTAGGATAAAATCTAATCCTATCTTTTGACTGAAGTGCTAAATTCCTCCTGGCCTGTCATCAGCACTTGCATAATCACTTCTTTCTTGGTTTCATGCGTGTGTGTCTAAAAGAGACTGTGCAATATCAAGCGTCATATATCAATAGCTCCAAGTCCAGGCACCAGATTTCACATCCTTCACTATTTTGTAGGATTTTTTTCTTACAAATGTCTATGACTCATTCTTTGTGAAGATGGTTTAACCCCTAATTTACCTCAATTATTATAATGTAACCTATGTTTATGACATAATAATGACTTAATTAGAAGTATTAGGAATGTAATACTTTTATTGAAAACTCATACAAAGGAAAACATAATTAATTGGCTGTTAACTTCAGTGGTTGTCTGTAGCCTTCTGAAACTGTTCTGCCGAATTATTTTTACTTACATCAAATTCTTATTGGAGAAGACGTGAGTTTTCCTTCCAGAAATGTAAGTAAGAAAACATGGCACTTGTTCACTGCACATAGATTTAGTAATTTGCATATTTCAAGGTTCTAATTGTTAGAAAAGTTGGTAAAATGCTGTGTTTCTAGTAGAGGATGACATTTAGATCTACTGATGAATTAGGTTCTAAAAGAGTGCCTTCTTCCAAATATTCAAAACTACTTGAAAGCCACATCTATGTAACAGATGCATACAACATGATATTATTTCTTTGGAAACCCCTTTTATGAACGACCTTATAAATTTTTGTTCAGGGATGACCCAGAATATTTAATACACTCTAAATATTTTATGCAGGTACCGTATGAAAAGGAGAACATTATTTAAAAAATGGCATTGCATATGGTTTGGGGTTTGTTTTGTGGGGTTTTTTGCTTTTTTTTTTTGGTTTTTTAGGGTTTTTTTGTGGTTTTTTTGGTTGTTGTTTTAAGAAGGTAAATATATTATTCAAATGAACTATACAGAGAATTTTTCTCTAGTCAATAATTCAAAGCTTCATCTTCTGTGATTTTGCTGGCAAATTTAGTAAATATTTATTGAGTAATACTGGAAGGATTCAATAAGACTAGAATTCAATTTATTTAGCCCTGTAGTCTCAAACCTTTTTTTTGAACATACAACATGTGCATTCATCTGATTCAAAGACTTCATTGCCATATATTCTAGTAGATAACTTCTTTGAGCTGCCTATTTTTCAGTCCCATCTGAAAGTATCTAATTAGACATACAGTCCAAGAGCTAATTTTTCCTCTTCATAAATAGCAATAATTTTAAAAATGTTAAATAATTTAATTATTTTCTCATCCACCAATATAAACAATTGAGAAAAAAGTGCTGAGTGAAAAACAATTCAGGCCTTTTCAGAGCATTACAAATACCTGCATTAGTTCTCATTTTTGTTTATCCATCCATGCTGTTTAATGTTTTCATAGCTGACAAATTTTATATGAAAGGTCCCTATATTAAAAGTAAAAAAAAATATCAGGATATGTGCTGTAATGCTTAACTTCAACTGGAATTTCATATATACAAACATCAAATCCTGTCCTCCACATATCACATCAATCAGCTCAATATGTAAATTGAACAAATATGGAAACATACAGAAAGTACTGATAGTAATATCAGGCTTTCTCAGGTAGAAATTAAAAACTAATCACCAAAAGGATAAAATACCTATAGAAGATTACTTATATGTCCATGTTATATTTTTCTGAAATTATTTTAATTATCGCACCAAAACCATGCAAATCTGAGCTCCAAAATATATGTATGCAACATATAAATCATGAAAGCAGTATCACTCATTAGACCTACTGGAACTAATGTTCAGACCTTCTGGAAAAAAAAATAGACAAAAACCCCTGTTTGGATGAAGACTAAAACAGAAATCTTAACCAAAATCTGTGCTTTTAACACTAATATTAATTTGGACCATGCACCCCTTTAAAATTATACTTTATTTTTAAAATTTGCTATCTATATATGAAAATATTCACTCCCTGCCTTAAACTACTGGGAGTATTGTTGTGTAAGTTGAACAGTTACACATTTCAGTGGCAGAAGTGATGTTTGAATGCAGCTTTTATTAGCTTCCTAAGTGCCCAGTGATGTTCCCATTGGCAGTGCTCCCATTGACTTCAATCAGGGCAGGAACAGGCCCTAATTTTGTAAGGCACTTTAAGATCCTTTGGGAAGAAAGGTGTTAGAAGAATACAAGCATAATTATCAATTAGTTGTCAACAAAGCACTCTCACAAATATCTCCCATGGTCACAGAACATGATATCTTAATTTCAAATTTCTGTCTGCTGTAGCAATTTTAATGCTGCTACTGGATTATTATTTGTCCAGGCTCTGGGACACTTTGTGACACCATAATTTCCAAATTTGACAGGAAAAATTTTGATGCCTGTGTAACAGAAAAAAAAAAAAAAAACCAAACTTAAGACAATCAAAACAATTTTTCTAAGATTAGATAAAATAAGATAGACTAAAATACCTACCTCTCTTCTGACTGTGCTGCCTTAACTACAGCTAAAACATCCTTTCTATATAAGAATCTGACATCAAGGATTGAAAGGCTGTACATATCTAAAGAGATGCTTACAAGTTTAAGTTTTAGCAATATTTTAAGTATTAAATACTCTATGTTCTGTATGTTTTTACTTTTGCATCTCTTCACTTAGATAGTTAAATTGAAATCTTTAAGTTAACTCCTGGTAACAAAAATACTTGCTTTCAGAGTCTCTGCCCTGAGAATAACTGTCTCCTTCTCAGTATTAATAAACAATTTTGACAATGTTAATCTTTTCAATATTTAGAATGAAGAGATAAATATAAATTGACCATATTCCCAAATCATGAACTCACTAAAATGAACTCCTATTTAACCACTGTGGCCATTTAAGTTGTTTTAACACGGAGAGGTCAAAGGCCTCTTAGCAATTGTTCACTCAGCTCCTAAAGGCCCGGTGAGTCCCAAAAATAGATATGACCTGATTTTTTCTGAGCTTAAGGAAAGCAACAACAACAATAAAAACAACTATTCTTACTGAAGTGTTTGAATGACAGCTATTTAACATCTTTATAATTCATTCAAATTCTGCAATCCCTATTCAAATTAAAAAAAAAAAAATCCTGTTTTAGAAGACAAGACAACATGACATTCAGAACCTATAGCTACTTATATGATATATATAGCTTTACAGTTCAAATATCTGAATAAATAAAAATATTCATTAACCCTCGTGGTAGCTTTCTGCCATTTGCTTAAACATTGTTATCAGTAACCTTTTCAAGCCAGCAACATTCAACTGAAAATAAAAAGTAAGCATTTCAGAAGCTGAACTATTTTTAGATTGGAAGGTCCTTAGGCCTTTTTGAACATATCAAAATGCTCTGTGGTACACACACCTAATTATATATTTTCTACATGAGTAAATCCAGAAAATACCTTTTCATACGAAGAACATACTTTTGTAAGAGTAATCATAATCCATATAAATTCAGAAACACTTCCTTCTTTATCACACAAACCAGAACTCAGACTAAGTATTGACATAAGCCTGTATGTGTCAGACATATAATTAAATTCCAAATTCCAATCATAAAATATGTTACACAAAAAATTCTGACTGAACCCGATGGGACAACTCATGTTAATCAAATTTTCACATGTGGAAGTAGTCAGAGAATCAAAATTTACTTTGGAAATTTTGTCTTCTTTGTTGTATTAAATGATTTTCTGCTTGGGTTGTGAAATAATACTGAATTTTAATGATTAAGTGAACAATTGTGTGGCCTTACATCAACACACGCAGATGGAGATAAGGGTACCTAAGTCTAAGACAAACATAAATGGAAATGGTTTCACCATGTAACTGTAAATTGAAATTACATAGTATTGATCAGACCAAAGATGGGAATTTTTTGGTATTTCACCTCAGATGATTACATAGAGCAGTAAGTAATTTGCAAACTTTTAAACAGCAAATGAGGCAAAAATAATACCTATTTTAACATTAAAGAAAAATAAATCTGGCTCATAGGAGAAATAGTGTGAAGATAGACTGATGAGATGGAGGCTTCCTTCCTCCATAATTAAATATCTGATCCTAACTAAATCAAACAAAAACTTTTTAGTAATCCAAGAAGTCTTAAGAAATATTTAAGTACAAATAACACTCAGTATATAAAATATACTGAAAATTATAGAACACATTCATTATATAAAATTATGTGTGGATGAAAAAATATTACCCATCATACATACATTCCATTATATCTTTAAAAACTGGTGAATTTAGAATCATTATCTTAACTACTTATATTTTTAGAAACAACTTTTTGCAAGAGAGTAGCAACTTCTTATTCTTTAGGAGAAAGTATTCTTAAGGAAGAATTAATGTACATTTTAGTATAATATGTATTAGTGGACTTTTACTATTATAAAAATATTAAGTAATATATTGCACAATAAAATTAATAGATCCTACTGTTCAACATGATATTATGGCACATTGCCACTTACTTGTAGGAAGCTATTACTTGTCAGGCCAAAAAAGTTAAAAATAAACATTTTAGACCCAATCAGAAATTGTCAATAAGGATATCACTTTACTACTTAAATCACTCTGTGGAAAAGCTTCATTATACAAGCACTGTCTAATTACATGACAAATTCTCTCTTTGAGACAAGGTGCATTTAGAAAAATTAACCAGCAGAAAAAAAAAACCAAAAAAACCAAAAAAACCCACGAAAAATAAAAGAATCCTGGACTGTGTGGTGCCCCAGAGACATGTACATATAAATGCATGTTAATGTAAGTATGTATTTGTGTTACAACTTTATGCTAATGAAGCTATAGGTAGAATTTTGAAAAAATTCCTACCTAAAACATATTTTCCTTTGACAATGATGAGGATTTTGCTCAAGGTGTTACACCTGCTACAAAAAAGCTACAAAACCAAACACACCTCTTCAGTGCCTCACAGTGTAAGAATGTAGAGAGAGAGGAGAAACATAGACCATGCGATTCTCCTTAGAAAATCAATAGCTATTTAGAAGAGTACAATATTTTTCTTTAAAAGAAATAAACACACAGAAGAACAATAGCTTTAGATCCCTTTGCACACAACTGTGCTCTGTACTTAAAATAAAAAGCAGCCTTCAAAGCAGGCAGTTTGATTCAGTAATGTGTAGGGAAAAAAGAATGACAAGGAAACATAAAATTACAAAATGTGTAACTGTTAACTCTGTTTCAAAGAGTTAGAATGTTTTTAAACATTTATGTTATAAACTTGAAGAACCCATCAATATACAGTGTCTTAAATAATTTCCCCCTCCAGCACTGACTACATTGCAAGATATGTTTGGATGGAAGTAAACAAAAAAATCCACCCTTAAAAGACCAAGGATAATTTAATCACTGAAAAAATAAAACAACTTTAAAAAACAGCCAAAGCTGTAACCGATAAAGATGTTATAACCAGCTGAGATTGGAAATACCTTTGTAGCAGGGATTTTTCTTATGCATGTAGGCTAATGAACAGTCTCCAACAGGAAGAGAAAAAAAAAACATACAGCGTAAAGACGTTACATGCTTCCAAAAATGTCAAATCAATGGGAGAATTTTCATTCACTTCAAAACCATCAAATATACTGATTAGGCAATTTTCCCTTTGATGCATTTTTCATCATCACTAAAAGAAGATATTTATACTTGGGAATAAACGATTCAGCAGAATATTCATTCTTTGAAAGTGGTTCAAGTTCTTTGATGTCAGTATAGGCATTTCCTATAAATTTGAAAACAGAATAATGTAGATATTCTTGAATTTTGAGCTTAATGTGAAGGATATTGTAACCTTGATATTTTGGTTTGTTATAAGTTACTAGATACCATCTAACCAGATGTGCGGCACTGTATGTAACTACACACAAACTCATACAACCACATCATTACATCACTTATAAAGAGTTAAAAAAAAAAAAAAATGAGAAAACTACTTAAAATTGGATAATTAATAAATAATAGATAACAGAATAATGACATATTCAATTCAACTTAGCAAACTGCCAGCCTGAAAATGTTTTTAAAATGTTTAATTTTCCAAATTTTAAAAAAGAATTTACAATGATAAAGTTTTATCATGGCCGAAGAGTACCAATGCTGAGAACAAACCTGCTTTTATTTTTACCAGAAAGTAACTGCTATTGGGACTAACAATTTTATTATAGTTGTAACTAAAAAACTGATTAGCTCACCTAAATTCAACATTTATAAAGGAAACAAATCTTTGTCATTTCTTGTAATAATTACTGCATAAATAAACACTATTATGAATTCAGTATTTTAAAACTAAATTCAGATATCTAAAAGAAAGACTTTTGTAAGAACTCTTGTCTTTCTCATAAATACATTTGTTATGTGTCTATTTATCCATTTGACTGGTCAAATTAATTGCTATAGTAGTGATGTTACAGAAAGTCAATATCAGGCCAGTTTTTCCATGTGATATTATGTGAAATGTAAAAGGTAGAGCCTTAAAATACAGGAATATTAATACCCCTCAATCCATATTCAGCCAGTTGAAAACTGGATTTGAGCCTCAACTTTTGTTCCTAGCAACCCCAACCCAAAATGTATATTATTATGTTAGAAAAGTTGAAGCATTGTATGACTGGACTGACCTTTTGGTAACTATGTGGATATAGCATTTATCTCCTACATATGCTATATGAAGAACTTTTGTTTCATTCCAAGCCTAAAAGCTCTCACAACTCACATGGAAATATTCTTACATCACAGTAAAGACAATTAAAAAAATATAGGTAGATATAAGTGTAGGTGTACACACATATATATATGCATACTTATATATATGTACACATACACTTTCATATATACACGTATATATATTTATTTTTTAAAGTACAGATGGTAAAAAAATACAGATGGTTAAAATAATAATCTAGTTGGTAATTAAACACTTTTTTCAGAAATTCAAAAATTGTACTAGATTGTTAGCTTTCAAATTTTAAGATTTTAACTCAGTGCTTTTGCTCTAAGCATTTTTGAATAAAGTTGATATGATGTCTCTGACAAAAGCAATCTCATATTTTGTCCCCTTTCTCAAATATAAATATAAATCTTTTGCCACAGTATTGGTACAAAATTTCCAAATGTATTAATAATCTAATGTTCACAAAATCAGATATACTGTTGAAATCATAAGAAAAAAAAATATTTTATTACATGAAATATTGAACTACAAAATTATTATGTCAACCTTTTATCTCATCCCAGTCTGGACATTTTTGGAAGATCACACAGAACCATGTCATGGTATACAAATAGTAATTGTGTGTCCAGCCAGAAAAAAACCAAAATATTTATATTTGACATGGCCTACAGTTTTCTGTAAAATTTAAAAATACTGTAAATATAAGCTTGCAAAATTGCAGCAAAAGTAGTTGCATCTTCCATGGCAAAAACACCACAAAGGGAACAATTTTTATCAATAGGTATTTCATCTGATTCAAAGTTTCAGGACCAAGTCCACAGAATTTAACAGAGGTATGTTGTCTGTTCACATGGTCCATTGTTCTAAAGAGCTACGTGTCTATCTGTGGATGTAAACTGAACTTCCCACATGATCAGGACAATATGGGTCCAAGATAAAATTTACAGTGTCATATTACAGCAATGCTCAGTAATTTGTCAGCAGATTGGAAATAGATGTGATTCATTTTGGAGGTACATAGCAGAACAACTAATGTTCATCATTACTGTACTCAAATTTTACCCTCTACAAAACAGAAATACAAAGAGAATGGGTTATTTCAATGACAAAAAGCCAGACTTGTAAGAGCAAGGTAAATGTTTTGCAAGTTACTCAAGTCAGTGGAATACAGTTGTGTACTTAGACAACTAGAAGCAAAATGTGGACCATTAGCTGTAAGTTAAATAGTTAATTTGATAACCATTTAATTACAAACTTCATTACACTTTATTTCTTTGTATATTCAATTAACTAAACGCCTCTTGTTCCTGGAACCTAAATGTGCCCCTTTTTTGTATCATCTCTGTGTTCTGTTCAGTGTTTTAAGCATAAATTATTCTAAAGCATAACCGCTTTGCATTTCTGCAGTATCATCATACTGCTAGATATTCTGAAAAGTAGCTGAATAATGAACAGGAAAAAAAATTAATTGTAAAGACTCATAATATCAGGATACTACTTATACACAGATGGAAAAATGCAAATCTGTAAGACAGTATTGCCATAAAAAAGATCTGCATGCTCTCACTACAGCAAAACACATTGCAAAGCTTCTTAGAAGGGTTGGGAAAAACAAATAGTGTGGCTGCCCCATTCAAAGTGCTGCTATCCCGCCCACTTCTCTCACAGAAACGCCTCACTCGTCTACTCCTCCATCCTCTTGTCACTACTTAGCTTGAGGTCCTACATTTTCCAGAGTAAGTGGATGCTGCAGAATAGAAGTACAAGTTCCCTACAATCAAATAATCAATAGAAATGTGAGGACTGTTTGAAGGCTGACAGCTATGGAATTGTGTCTGCCATTCACTCTCTCTTCTCTCCCAATTTTTCTTGTTTAATGCAAGTAGTGCCAACAGCATTCGGAGTTCTGCATAAGACAGTAAAAGACTTCAGCCTCCTTCTCTGGTTTGAAGATGCTGCATTTCAGTATGCCAGTCCTTAACCTAATGAAAGGCTATTCAGGTTCCCTGGAGACACTGAGCAATATAAAGAACGTGCCCTCTAAAAATGAAGGAGTTCTTGTTTACCCTGTCCTTCAGGATGTAGTGCCTTAATGGACTCTGCCCCCTGAGAGGGAACCATATGCATTAAACAGACTCTTAAGTTTCTGTAAGAAACAACATGCTGGTCAGACATTTTAGCTCCAGCTAAATAGAGATCTAAACAACCTACAAAACCAGGACCTTGCCTTTGTATTTCCTAACAACCACAATTAGCTATCCTGCTTTTCCAGATATATCTTCTATAATGTGTTTACCGTGGGTCATAAGCTCATTTTTATGCTCTTTTACCATTTTTTAAAATTACTTTAATAAATAAATTACTACGTGATAGAAGAAAAGGTACCACTATATCTGTTTTCCTAAAAGAAATACCCCTAAGAAATACTTATAAGCTTTATAAAAAAATTAAAACATAGGAAAACATTCAGAAATTCAATACTGCAGTATGCAGAATCCACTGAACACGTTTGCACAACCTGAAGTGACCATTAAAATACTGGATGTTAAAGATATATATCTTTAACTGGGCTCTGGAACTACAGAAGTGGAAGTTGCATGTTTTTCATTTCAACTGATAAAGAGGACTGACATAACATCTGGTGTTTCAAACACTCTGTAGAAATGTCTACAAATAACAGGCTATTATCTTCTGGGAGTAACCTTTTGAAATTCTGCTCATTTTGTTAAAGATGAGAGTAAATTATGAAATATAGAAAAGAAAGGGAGGAAAAGGGATGGGAGGGGATGGAAGGGAAGGCAAGGCAAGGCAAGGGAAAGTCTCACTCATAGTTTTTTTTGCTGTAATTACACTGAGAAACCAGGATTCGCTTCCACTTTTTTTTGTTGTTGTTCTTTTATCACAGAATTTCATGCACTTTTGAAATAAAACATGAGGCCACATGAGTGATTCAGTAAGCTCAACTTGACTTGCAAAAAGAAGAAAAAAAAAAAGAGAGGAATATCACTTTAATAACCAACCTAAACCAACCTGATAACCAACCTAAAATAATATTCAGAATTCTCAAAATAGGGTGGGTTTTTCTTCAATAAAATTATCCTCTTTTTAAATCAGAGACACATCTCCCTTTGTCAATTTCTTTTCCCATCTACTTTTTTTTACAATAATTATCCACAGATGATACAACATTGTAGCTACTGAGTGGGAACTCCCACTTCCACTGAAGTCCTCATTCACAAATAGCCCTTTCAGATATGTTTCAGGATGATTACTGACTAAATAATATTATTTTTCACTCTGCATTCTTTTTCAAGGATTTATCTCCAGGAATGCACTTTTTGTAGGTAATTGATGTCATTTAATCTTTTTCTCCAGTAACACAACCAATATTATGCTTTTTCTACTGAAGGTGAGTTGTTGAAAAGATTTAAATTAATTCTTCTGGGTGTAGTGTAGACCATTAGAAAAATTCTTCATTGCCAGCTATTAAATGCATGTGGAACACATGGAAGCAGCAGTACTACTGACCTCAGAAATGGCAGATCAGAATACAAACATAAACGGAATGTCAAGAGACTTCTTTCAGCTATTTCTTACAAATCCAAGCAATTCCTGCTCATTTACTCATTTGTGGATGCTGCCTCTTTGTGGCAGAATGCCATGCAAAAGGTACCTTTCACATTACGAACCTCATCCTATGTTTGAACCGACACCTATGCAAACTCATAAACATGAGTTTAGAATCACACAGAAAAGATATATATCTACACATGAACAGACACAAAGTTTGCAGGAGCTTCTCCTTCAATCCTTACTGAGTTAGCCTTTCTCTGGCAAAGTCAGTGAGGCTGAAAATTTTCTTACTCGTATCCATTTAAGAACAGCATGCCTTTACTGAGTTTAAATGGAAGAAGAACCAGGCCACTGGTTTCAGCAATAGTTAAAAAGGCAGCAATTCAAAGTTAGGGCTCCAAAACTGCACCTCAGGCAGCCACACACACATCTCTCACTGGTGTCAATGGGAAGCCTGCAGGAGATGGAAAGCAGTGAACAGAATAGCCATTTGTTATGTCTCTTGTGACAAAAGAACACTCCTTAACTCTTCGTTTCACACTGAAATAACACTCCACTTACTAAAGTGTCCAAGCTAAATACAGTCATGCTCATTGTTTTTTGGGGATGTTTTTTGCATTTGCTCAGTGTGGGTGGCATAGAGGGAAGAACACATGCCAAGAAACATTTTTCTTGAATTCCAGCAGACCAGTTACATAGCTTTGTTTTTGTAGAAAGTGACAGATTGTACATGGGTAGGAAAAGCAGAATAGAACAGAGCCCTTTTGCAATAAAAGATGTACTAGTGAGCAACTCTGGAAACAGTATTAAATATAATAACCTAATGAAGAAACAAAAAACCACATGTGAAATATCACTTACCCTGTTCCATGTATTAAAGAACACCTCAGTAAAGAAATAAAATGTAAATATAAAACTACCCTATTCAATATATTGTTGAAACATGTATATCCCTGTGTTGCTTTCTGACCCATGTTATATATGCTGGTAATTACCACATGTCATGTTTCAAAAACAGAGAACACATTATGTTTTGCCTAGAGACGTTAGATGTTTTTGATGAGCCTTAATTGCTAGTAAAGAGAACCCAACACACAAACAGATTATTTTGGCCAGAAATTTTAAAGTTCAGATACTCATTACTTCAGGATCTTACATTTGAAATATTTACCAAGTGTTTATTCAGAAACTATTAAAAAATCACATGTGCTGGGATACATATGAGACATCAGTTGTCCCATCTTACAGTGATGCTGTGTTTATGAATACCCTTGCCATTGCCTGCTGCCCAAAGGGGTAAAGACATTTTATAGAGATGTGTACAGTCCATCATTTGGTCTTTCAGGATGCCAGTAAACATGTGGATCTGTACAAGTGCAATTGTACTCAACTGAAAAATCATAAACTGGCTACAACAGTTGCAAATCATTATATTTTGGTTAACTAATACAATTTTTTTTTAAAAAAAAGAGAAAAAATGAAACCGAGAAATCAAAAATGAAACTTTTTTTACTGATAAAATGAATGCCTTCTACATGTCCCTCACTAGTTTGCCCAACCAGACTCCTTAGCAGGAGGTTGCTAAAAGATACATTTTTAAATAGAGAAACATCATTTTTTTTTTCCTCTTGTGATCAGATTTTATGTCTTAGATTGTCTGTTAAGATTTGGTCATAACTGGCATTATCTATAGTGATTTAAAAGGTCCTTCTGATACTGTATCAGATTTGGGAAAAAAACACTCAATATAGTGCAATACTTTAAAGCAATCCACAGACTTTGGACCCCATCCTGGAAAAAAAAAAAAAANAAAGCTTTGGGCCCCATCCCGGAAAAAAAAAAAAAAAAAAAAAAAAAGAAACACTTAAACATTCCAGTATTTTCATTTGTAAGAAGAATTCTTCATCATCTAACCTAACTTTTTGGGCTTTTGACTAACTTTGCTCAATGAGTGAGTCTCCAGAACGACACGCATTGGGTAAAGTTGTTCGTGTGCTTAAGTGCCTGCAAGATGAAGGCCTAAGCTGGGACTTCTTTCACAAATAGACATACTCAAGTGAGTTAAAAATTTGCAAGATTAGGCTCTAAAATAGTGAAGGAAAGAGAAATGCTAATGTGCATATAAAAATAGGTGCTACAATAAAATATTTTTTTATTTCATCAATAAGTTATTTTCACTAACCAGTTATGGATCATATATCTCTGCACTCTTTAATGATTTGTCCACATCTACAGTGATCCTTTTAAAGATCATATATATTTTTTTAATTCAAAAGTCCAGAAAGTATACAAACACATCCTTAAAAAAAGGAAACCTTGTATTAAAGTCGGGGTGTGCTAATCTCTCCATAAAAGCCATTTAGACTCACCCATGGCTAAAAGGGGAAAATGTGCGCCGTACTCTTCAACCAGAAAGAAAACTAAACCAAAGAATGTATGTTAAAAAATAAAAAACAAACAAAAAATAATAACAGCAACAAAAAAAAATATAAAAGAAAGCACGACCTGAATATGACCTGACAAGAAACCAAGAAACCTCCTGCCACCTTCCCCAAACACACATGGACACCCACACAATGCCAGTGTTGTGCCCATTTTACACAATAGGTGGTTTCCGACTTCCAAATGCAGTAGAAGAGAAAAAAACCAAAAGCAAACCAAACTGAACAGCACACCCTTTCAGAATCATTCCCCGAAGCTGAAAAGTCCTGTGCCAAGGCACTTCACCCTACAATAAAATGAATTAAAGGGGGGAAAAGAAGAGGGAGGCGAGGTGTGTGTGTGGTGGGAGGTCAGCATTTACGTTTCTTTGTTTTGCGTGTGGCTGTTAAATACAAATACTCTAGAGAAGGAGCTGCTGAGACTGGCGAGGGGACGGGGGGCAGGGGGGCTGTTTCTCAGAACTGGCTGAATGTGGTCTGTTTTTCCAGCACTTCGAGGTAGTCCGGCTCTGCGTTTAGTTTTGCTTTTAGCTCCAGATACTCGTTCCTGTTGGGCTCTACATAGACAGTACTCGGGGGGCTGTAGAGCACCGTCTCCCGGAGCCTGGCGTCCCCCGGCCCCGGGTGCAAGTACTGGTGGGCACGCCTAAGGTCATAGTTGGGGGAGTACGTGTAGGCGGCGGGGAGCTTGGGGTAGTCGGGGAGGGTGGAGCCGGGTGTGCCCAGCGTGGAGGGGGAGTGTTTGTCGGGCTCCAAAATGCCCCTGTAAAAGCGATCGGCGTCTTGCACCGGCGAGAGCAGCTCCTCCCGCGGCTCAATGGTGCTCACGCTGTACGCGGGGCTGCGCGCCGGCGCATCCTCCCCGCCGGGCGCCGGCGGCGGCGGGGGCGGCGGGGGTGGCGGTGCACCGCCTCCGGGTGGCAGGGGGTGGCTGCTGTAGGTGACCTTGAGCTCGTGAAGGTCTTTGTAATCCTCGCCCGAGTTGCCTTCCCGGGAGCGGTAGATGGGGTT
>VXAC01005940.1:408582-453684 GCA_013399225.1 Rhipidura dahli
CGGGAGCCTCCGCTGCATTCACGGAGACCGCGGGGAATTGGGTGGTCGCGGTGAAACAAAGTGTCGGGTTTGGCTACGCGCATTCTCCGACACCGAGGGTGCGGGCGTGTGTCGGGGCCGTTCAGCTTCTCTTTTCTCCTCTGCCCACCCTAGCCGTGGGTCGCGGAGGGAGCCGGGGCAGGGATGCAACAGCAGCATCTAAGAGACTCTATAGCCGCCCCCCATCCCCGCCGGAACCCGCGGAGCCGGCCGCGCTCCCGGGCGCTCCAGGCGGTGCGGTGCGCTGCGGTGCGGCGCCTCCCGCCGCCGGCAGGTGGCAGCGCAGGGCGGCGGATGGGCCGCGCGGGGCTCCTGGGTGCTGCCCCCGGCTCGGGCAGCGCGGCCGGAGCGGGGACGGAGGAGGCGACGCCGCGCCGAGCGCGTTCCCTTTGTTCCCGGTGGGATGACCGCCGTTATTAAGTGTGCATGCGGACCACAGAAGGGTTTTCGGTGCCACGGCTGCCTGTAGCTCTGGGGATGCTTTTTTACCGATTAAATTTCGGGTTTTATTTTCGGAGAAATGGCATGTTTGGCTGATCTTAAAAAAATAATTTAGAAAGAAGGCGTTTTAATTGCATACGTGCAAAGATGTGCACGTGTTTGCATTTGTGTATTCATTGGTGCTATGTGCTGTCTAGATTGTAGTACATAAATAATAGGTGTTATGCACACAGGAACACATGGAGTACACGCCGTGTGCACAGCACAGAGGTTGGAATCCAGCTTTAACTCAAAGGTAATGCTAGATGTATTTGTGCCTCTGTTTTTTCTGTATGGGTGTAAGCACTGAGCAGTACTCTGTCTGT
This sequence comes from Rhipidura dahli, assembly GCA_013399225.1. NCBI lineage: Eukaryota > Metazoa > Chordata > Aves > Passeriformes > Rhipiduridae > Rhipidura > Rhipidura dahli. Next base: position 409,428 of record VXAC01005940.1, read on the forward strand.
GATATGTGATTTCAGCACATCTGTATCTTCAGCAGACCCCTGTTAACTCATGTCTTAACATCCCAACATGCTAAACCCAAAAATTATTGTAAAAAATAATCTTTTTTGTAATGCTCAGCCTTCTCTGAAAGGCATATTTATTTTGTCTGCAAACATAAAAGTAGTGTGACTCAAATCTTATTTCCCTGGGCCTGAAATAAGCAAGATCTGGTATTTGGATGGAAGACAAATTTCTTTTATGGACCACATAATTTTCCTGACCTTGTAGAAGCTCTTTGAAATCTTCTCAGTGGGACAAATTACTTACTTATATTCTTAACGGATCCCTGACTTTCCTTTTTGATGCAAACCTAGTTAATTCAGAGGAATATTTTGAATGGCTTTAGATTGAGTTCCAAGGTGCTACTTTTAGTCAGGAAAAAATACCAAACCACACCATACACTTCCTCCACCCTGCCACGTACACTCTTTTAAGCTTTTTCAATATGCAACATGGAATTTATGATAGTGGAATAAAAAAAAAAAAAACCACAGATAGTAAACAGAGACTCTTACAGAAGTTTCTTACGGCCTCACTGTTGTTGAAACACATCTTTCTTTTGAATTAATAGTTCTGCATTTTGAATATATGGGATTCTATGCATATATGCCTGCATTTTTTACACCTGTCATATTTATAGCATCTGCCTGTGTTTCTATGCAATTTTTTTTTCGGATACACAAAATTAGACACACATAAATACCTTTTTTATTCACAATAGAAAAAGATATTTTAAATAACCTTGTCATCTAGGTTGAGCTTAACTCTTTCTTGAAACTGTTTTTGAGAAGTTGACATTTCATAAGTCTGAAATCATGTTAAAAGCTATCATGTTAAAATCAACACTGTAGATATATTTCAGTTTAATTTTTCTGATACTGTACTAGTGACATATTAAAAAGCATAATGGGTAGAAAGTCTGATTTAATAAAATGTTACTTCCAAGTTGTTAGACTGCTAGATGGTTTTAGTAACATGCAGAAGATTTAGTGTAGAATTATCATGCTCTTATTTACTTAATTCTTATTCTTAGTCCAAAAGTATATCTGACAGTGAAAAGTTATATCTGAATATTTGAACTAGAACTGTCATTTTAAACCAAAACACAAAAATTTCCAACAGTAAATGCTGTTAAGTTTGTGAGAAATACTTTTTTATTATAGTGTTGCTTCTTGCTAATTTCTTTCATCTACCTTCCATTAAACTGGGAAATGGTAAAAGCCTTTACACTGAAATACTCAGAAGGAAAGGTGGAAATAATTCATATAATCCTCATATGGAATACAAGTCGAGGGACCTGAGTGAGGATGGAGCAAGAGTAAAGATAGTTCAACAAAGGCATGTGTGGCATACATGCATTGTATGTACAACAACTTGTAAGTGTACAGATCTACTCTCTTTCTGGAGCACTTCAGTTTATAACAATGGCAGGAACAGCTGATCTAGCATGTGGGATCAGACATGGGAAAACAGGAATTTAGGTTCCAAAGTTGAATGAAATATATTGGAACAGAAGGATAGACACTCCTTATGGAAGAGTTGGAAAAAAAAAGTGTTGACATAATTTCATGTTAATGCACTAAAACATGTTCAGGAATGAAGACTGTTAACAATAGTGCAATAAAAATGTTAAACTTGAGGGTGACGATGAGGTAGTGTCCACTTGAATGAAAATCATTGAGCAAAGGGTAGGAAAAATATTCAATAGGGATGCAATCTATTGTGAATCTGCTGGTACAGATTTGAGCTGGAAAATAATGCCTACAAATATGGAGAGAAAAAAAAAAAAACTAAAGCTGAGATTGTGTGATGCAGATTTGTGTGATGCAGATTTGTGTGATGCAGATTTGTGTGATTTCTTATGGGCAAGCATCACCAAAAGGTTCAGCCAGTGTTGCTGAGGATGATATGAATTTGAACATGATAGAGGATAGTTTCTTTTATGGAACAGATACTGAGCAAGCAAGAGACAAGGATAATTTAGACAAAATTTTAGTAAATTATAGTATCTGCAGGAAAAACTAATGGTAGAAAATAATCTTAAATATGATGGTTTCAGGCTTTACTGCCTCATGTGAAGTTTCAAGACAGAAGAATATGAAGGATCTGTAACTGCTGTCCAGTGTTTCAGAAAGACAAACCCAGAAACAAAAAATTTTAGTGAGGAGTACTGGAAGAAGAATTCATACAGGACAGATGCTACTTTATGGAAAAAAAAAAAAAAACAAATATTGAATTTTTACAGTGGGGGAAAAGGGAGGAAACAAAAGAGCCCACATAAACCAGAATGAAAAAGAATTCCCAGAAGGTAAAAGCCTTAAGCAAGATATTAAGTGTAAACAAAAAACCTAAAGAGAATGGAAAAGAGATCTTGATTAGCAAGAAGGAATCTGCATCAATAATTAGAAGGCATAAAACCAAACTGAGAATGGTCAGAAACCTTGTTAAACCAAAATTTGTACAGAAACCTGAAATAGAGTAAAACCTTCTTAAGCAATGTAAACAGAATGAGAACTTAAGAAGTGGGATGGTTGTTAAAGGGTAGGGTGGGCATTAAGATTAATGTAGGCCTAGACTAAATAGATACCAGAAAAGTTGCTTCTGTTTCTGGTAAGAATATATATGTGTTGGTATACAGTGAAAGTAGGAATAGGGTAAGAGAAATGGCATTCTCAGTGTATCATGGCACAAGCATTTGGTCCAGCAATTTGATATCCTAAAATACTGAAAGGATCAGCTCCTTTGTCATACACTTAGCACTAATTTAAGACTGTAAGGTAAGTGGGTCTAGACAGAATTTGTAGACAAAATTAGAGGTGTTTCTGAGAAACAGATGTGTTGAGATACATATATGTGTTAATATATATATAAACGATGTAAATATTTACAATTTTAGTCTTATTGTCCATATTTTAACACATCAGTATTCCTAAATTTAATTCCTGTGAATCTATATATTGCTTTCTTTTGGCCTAGGCTGATAGAAATAGTGTGAAATTGAATAATGCAGTCTACAAACTCACAAATTAAAACTTTTGCTATAAACTGGGAAGATTCAAGTTTGTAAAATATTCCAGAATTTTAAAGCTAGTAGTCAATCAGGAAGGGTTTATAAGTTGCCATTATAAATGAAGTACTTATAAAGAGGGAAAGGAGAAACTTGAGTCTGTGATGTATTAGGCAGGATGTCCTAATAGGTAGGAAGGCATTATTCACATTGGAAAGGATGTGCTTTTTCATGAGTTCCTGGTGTATTATGCATGGTTCTAGTCACGCATTCAAAGAAGACACTGAAATGAAGTCTAAAGATCAGAAAGAAACTATGGTAATTAGGGCATGGAAAATGCGTCTACAGAAGAGAGATTAAAAAAAAAAAAAAAGGCATACATAGCCAAATAGAGATTGAAAGAACATATGAGTCATTAGAAATGCATTTTTAGTTAGATGCTGAAAAAACCCAACAAATCCATTACATATTTGAACTGAAGAGTGATGTTGGAGTGCCATCAAATACTTATATATTGATTATAAGACCTAGGAAAGGGAAAAAGTTTACTGACTGTCTGAGACTGGAAAGATCTTCCATATAGGTAATCAGGCCGACAAAGTTTTTTGAAACAGAACTTGAAGAGAAAAAAATTGTGTAATTGAATGGGACCGTTCCTGTTAGAAAAGCGACATTTGTGGCAAGTTGGAAAGGAAAGAGCCTTTTGAAGAAGTTGGAATATGTTTTTTCTACACTTATACTGTATCTCTTCTCTGCCTCAGGGCTTACTGCAGGCTCTCAGGTCAGGTAGGATGTTTTCTCCCTTTATTGTATAATTTAGATTCTGAGCTATGTTAATTTCTGTCTTTCTTCTGTTCTGTTTGTATAGTGGGACATGTTGTAACTCCTGGAACATTCTGCAGAGAATTTCTAACATATTGCCTCCTATTGAAGGGGTCTCCGCAGACCATTGGCAGTGCCCTTTTTTCTCCCTCCTTTCTTCTCTTTCCCCAAGGAAGATTTGAGGTTTGACTTTTGGTCTTTACTGCAAATTAAAGGTTTTCAGTCCGTGGGTAGCACCATCTAGACTAAAAGTTCTGTAGATCTCTATTTATTTTTTTTTTAACTAAATATTTAGTATGTGGTAACTCTCAATTGTCCCAATTGTGAGAATGTAGAAATGTAGATAGTCCCTTTCAGCAATATGCTTCTATTCCTACAGCAATATTCTTCTGTTACTACTTCTTATGAAAATCAAATTCAACTCAGTTCCATTATCTCAAAACTCCTAGCTAAATTTTCAGCATTTTCAATAGGACACGGCACGGATTAGGTGACATACTGCAAAAAATCTCTCTGAAAATTCCTAAACTGTTCTGTCATTATACATTAGTTCCAACTTTTCATTTCTCTTATCTCCTTGCTAGACTTAGGATTATCAAATAATTAAAATTATTTCATACCAAATACGTTTAATGTAAGGTATCTAAATCTATCCATAATAACTGAAATAAAAGGATTTTGATTTCTTTTGGGTTGAACACTTCCTCTGGGATACCTTCTTACTTTTTCTGGTGGAAATTGTGAAGTAGGAAAAGAGGTTTATTAATATCCTGACATACAGAGGTAACCTTAAGGTACAAATCTATTCGTTTATTCTTTTCTTTCTGCTTTAATTTTCTTACACTAAGCAAAACATATTTAACAGGAGAAACTCGGAGAATTACAAGGTGTTTTCTGCCTTAATGGTTAAAACATTCATTAGAAGGAGCAGGCTTAAAATTTATACACCGTATTAGCAGAAATTTGAATATGATCAGTATGCTATCCCTCAAACACAGAGACTGACCTGTCTCATCCCTGTTCACTTTGGGGAAGTTAAGCATCCCATAAGAATTTCTAATGAACTGTTCCTCACAAGTGACACAAGCTGGGGAAGTCAGAAACTGAAAATCAGGGATTATGTTTGAATTAGACTTCCAAGTAATTCAGCAGTAACAGCACTAATATAAGTCCTAATGTCTTCAAAAATGATTGCTGCAAGAAATACAGCAAGGAGTGTTGATCCTTGAGGCACATGAAGGTACCCAGCAAGAACTATTTTGGCAGTCTTAATGGTTTCTGAATACTGGATCTAGGCTCTGTAAATGATAGGTAAGAAAAAAAAAATATATACGCACATATATACATGGGTAAATGTCACCCTGCATAACTATAAGTAGATACAGGTGCTTAGCTTTACGGTTTGCCATTTAAACAATTTTTTTGGAACTTACTTGAACACACAGGAATTAATACAATAAAAAGAAAAATTCTTAATCTGAATTTTTCGAGGAAACAAAGCTACTCCTAAGCATTTCTACATCATGTTTGAACACATTTAAAAAATGTAGGCATATTACATGTGTCAGTTTCACATATTTATGTACATACATTCACAGGCTGATCCTTAAAGAGACTGCTTTGTCTTTATTTAAAAGAAATATGAAAATTTATTTGTAAAGTGATAATCAAAAGTCCATCTATTATTTTACCATTCTACCCAAGAAGCGCTGTAACTGTGTTATGATGTATTAAGGGTAAGTGAGGAATATTTTGTTTTGTTCTGTATTTTTAAGTAAGTAGGCTCGTTCCAGTGACAGTGTAAAAGCCTCAGAATGAACTGAACTTACATATTTTAGCTACTCGGCATGACCTGAATTTCATACCACTGGTGGCTCCTCCAGGTCTTCCTAGAGGGGCGTTTTCATCAGTTTCTGCCACTAGGTGTCCCTATATGTGTGCAGGAAAATTCTGATGGAAACATTAACTGAAGGAGCAGAAGAGGAGAAATTGAGTGGGAAGAGTGGAAAAGCTGATAGTAAACTTCATGATTTTGAGTATGTTTGACAATTATGTTGCATATTACTGAAGAGAAAATATGAATGGATTCACGACTGTGCAGTTATATTTTAAAACAAACTTTTTAGAAAAAAGAATAATAATGTGCTCTTAGATATTACAGTATTTTTGATGTTACGTAATCTTTTTGATATTATGTATTTCTACACATGTATATATATATACAGTCTTCTAAAAACTTGCCAGTTTGTTTTATATTTGGTAAATTTATTATAATTTCAAAATTATTTGTACCCTTTGGTCTATAAAAAATGGATTTTCACATAGTAAACACAATTAATTATGTATGTCAAAGAGCAATGAAGAAACATGTATTGTGATTAGCTTCTCTAGAACATCTTGATAAATGGGGTGTTTCAAGAATTAAGAGCCTCTGATGGATTGTACAGCAATGTAACTCTTACAATTAATGTTTAAATAGATGGCTAGTAATGGAAAATAATGTGGTTTAGACCACAATTCTTTTCATAATCAAGTGTCTATTAAATGTTATGAAAACATTCTTCTAGTGGGACACATCTTTAATCAAAGTCAGCAGCTATTATGACATGAAAGCTTTTAAGATTGTAATTATTATTATTACCTAATAACAGTAACAACAATAAAAATAAAAGTAAAAATTTAAAGATATGTTCTTTCAGTTATAATAAATAGGATACTTGAACAGAAACTTCAGCATATCAAATAATAATTTTCTCTGACATCAAAAAGCTGCATATACAATGAGAGCAGGATTATACTGATATTGCCTGCAAAACAGAGTTGTTGAGTAGTGTGTTCTCTTTTTCAAAATACAGACTTTACTTAAAAGACAAGCAATCAAACAAGCAAGCTTTAATCATTCTCAATACCATTCAAAACATGACTAGAGAAAAGCTACTTTTCTGAACCTGTGATTCTGGGCTTATTTCTTTTGAACTTGTAGAGAACAGTATCTCTCTTTTGGAGATGTCAGCACTGTTAAACATTTTATTTCTGGACTTCTGTATCACACATACAAAGAATTTGAAGTCTAAGAATTTGGAATTAGTGAAAGCAGTTTTATTTTAAAGGTATTTACTATCAGCATAATTTTATTGGAATGTCTCTACTGGTTTTAAGAGAATTATGGTCGTGATTTAAAATTTGAGCCCATAGGCTTCTAACACAAGAGTGAGAGAATTGCAAGTCCACTGCCCTGGAAACCCGTGCATTGATGAATACATTAAGGAATCATTGCTTATTATTCTTCATTAGCCTTGTGTACTTCAACACAGACATGATAATCTGGTATTTGTTTTGGATTTCCACTTGTCTATTTTAAATTAATTTAAATTTAAGTATATCTCAGTTGACAAGACTGAGTCTTGACAGACCAAGAAAGCTATGAGACAAATTTATTAAAAAATAAAAATCTGCCTTTAAAGATACTCTGGTGGGTTCCCATAGTCTTCATACCACAGGCTGGGATTAGGCTACTTTGAGTGTCTGTTGCTTACAACTTTTTTACCTTAGGCAAGGGAAGGAATAGAACTGGTGCTTTCATTCAATATGAAGAAATAGAACATGAGATTTGTGAGGAAGGGATATTAAACATTATTGCAGACAAGTGGAAAACACAAATAAAAATCTGTGGTTTATAATCAGTAAAATAATTGCGTAATACAAGTGTGTTATTAGTTTACCACTGAAGTTATGAGTTTAAATGAAAAATTGTAGTGATATATATCATAAAACTTCTATATCGCATATACTCCCTATATAAAGCCTAAAGATGCTTTGCAAGATGCTGAAGATACATTATATTGAATAAAAAGAAAGCAAAGTCATCACAACTCTATGATACATCTTAGTTAAAAATATCAATATGCCCTGCAAGCATTGTATAAACAAACATTATACAAACCATACAAGTTATGATACACAAAGAACTTTCTCACACACTCTGGTAAAGAGCACTATAGAGTTAAAATCTTCAGAGGAAAAAATTCTGAAGAGCAGTTTATTTCTGTATAGAGGTGGTGTGAAAGTTGTGTCTTAATGTAGTTTCAGCCCTAGATTTCTATACATATCCCTGTGGAACATAAACACCCTGCAAAGCTTAACTAGAAAGCCACATGGGATTTTACTGTGTTTATTGCTCTTATGGTGGTACCCAGTAGTTGCAAATGACATTCTCCTCTAGGCATATCTGATCAGGTAGTATCAATCCCTAGTGTTGTTCTATAGCCTGTGACTTAAAGAGAATAATTTGGAATGAGAGTGTCAATCTTAGTGACGTCCAGTGATAACCCATGAAAAGTGGGAAACCACTTAACTATACTTGGCTACCTGTAAACTTGAAGCCATGGTAGAAATAGCAGATGAAAGAGACGTGAAAGGGAATATTATCCCCAGTTTTCATTTCAGGAATGGAAGGAAAAAGAGATCAATTAACTGAAATGTTGCATTATGGAATATCGAATACCTTATAAAATAAATTCATTTCTCAGAGCTCCCTTTCCAGTATCTCATCTAGAAAATGAATCTGAATCCTAATATAGTAAAATGTTGGAAATATTTGATGTCCTTTCATGTCTTGCTTCAGTTTGTTTTGTTTTGTTTTGTTTTTTTTTAATGCAAATTAGTTGCTGAAAGTTGTGGCAACAGAGAATTTTAATAAATAAGAGTATCAGTGCCTAAATCATGAACTCTGCCTTGCTTAGGATGAACTTTAGCATTTGAAGCCTATATAGATTCTGCAAGCTTCAAGATTAGTTAAGAAGATGTCTACATTTACAAAATTACCTACTTCTGAAATGCATCTATGTAGTACTAAATTAAATTGAATTAATTCCTTCCACTTGAACAATTTCCCAACTATTGTAGGAAAAGCAAGAAATATTTTACATAGCTTTATGAAATGAGACTTACTTTTTAAAGGCAGATGAGTACCATGTTTTGACATAGTCTTACTAGGCATGGTGTCTAAATCAGGACAAATTCATCTTAAATACTGTCCTATTGTGAGATGTGAGATGGCCATCTCACAAGGATTATTCTGATTACCTGAAGTTTTCTCTAAATACATGTCCCTCTCTACTGATCATGGGGATGTAATGCATTTAGCTTACTGCCTGTTGCCTAAAATCAAGTGGTTTTAATACATACTTGGGGAATGGTCAGTCAATTAATAAAACCAGAGACACCTGAATATAACTGTAAAGAGATAAAAATACCTCTATACTTTATGTCAGCTTGTAATTGATGTGAATGGGGATTTCTGGGAAATATGGTGTTGCTAATCATGAGGTGGAAATTGTGTCAAAATTCAGACTTGCATTAACAAATTTCTTTTCAAAACTTAATATTACAGGAAAAACCCTAAGTTCTCTTTCAAAAATAATTTCATACTGTTACTAGCAAGTGCACATGAAAATTTCTGTACAACCAAGTTCATTTTATCTAGTTATAGCTGTAATAATTTGCATTTCCTGTTTGTTTTTCTGTTAGATTAGCATGGATGAATCTATGGATTATGAAATAGCTGTTAGGATTGATGTGATAGGAGGTCTTTGTATCACATAGGGTTTTTTGTCTATTTCATTTTTTGCTGTTATACGTTGTTGAAAATCTCACATAGATGTCCTAATAGGAACTCAGTTTCCATGCTTTGTTCTTATATTTTCTAATAATAGAAATTCCTGCTTATTCCTGTTATTAATTAAAAGAGCTATCTATTAATTTGTATTTTATTTTCTTTCATTACACATTCCATTGTTCTTAATAATATTTTTAACCATCTTTTTTTGTTTGCATACAGTTAGTAAAGCTCACTGGTTAAACTTCACATACAAGATGAGATGGAATAAGTGTCTTTGTTATACTGAAGGGAAAGTATAAAAAAAAAAATAGAGAAAAATGCTGTTATCCCTTGCCTATAAAATTTGCAGATGTGACAGGATATCCAGAAAAATAACTGCATGTGATTTATCAGTACTGACTGCTGACTGCCACAGTTTAGTTTGCCACACTAACACCCAAAATGCTACTGTAAAACACAGATTTTTTTTGGTTTTGTATTCCTCCTTTTGACAAAAACAGATTTAATTGATTTGTGTGTCCCATCTGTTATCTTCACTCCAAATTCCTAGTTGGAAGAATGCAGTAGAATTGTGAAAAACCTTCTGACCCTTCTGGATGTGACAAGTATATAATCTCTAGCCTTTCAACATATGCTGCTGCTTACAGCATACTTTCTCAAATAAAGAGTGTATTTTTAAATATCAAATATATTACTTATGTAGAGTAAAAAGTAATTAATCTTCTCACTTTGCAAAAAAAAAGAAAAAAACCCCAAAAAATACAAACTATTATCCAAATTATTTTATCATTATTTAATATGTACTTTTATTTTTCTTTTTTGCAAGTAGGAATAAGATTTGCATGCCAGAAATATACCCATATGAAATAGCTCTGGTAATACCACACAATTTTTATCCATCCTTTGCATACCTGAAAATTTTAATTATTTATTGTCTTGAATACTCTTCCACTAAGGATAGAATTCTTTTGATTGCTTTCCTGAATGAAACTGTTAATTCGAGCTGCTTGTTTACAGACTGCCGAAGCTTTAAAGAGCATTTGCCTAAAGATCTGACATGGATAAATTAGTGCCTAAGAAAATGCATCACATGATGTTTATTGTTGTCATTGTCATTTATTCTTTTTTTGCATAACTTCCAGGAGAGGTTTGTTGATAACAACTGATTCAGAAGTCGGGGCTTCAGTGAACGCATATGTGCAATAATGTCTTGAAGTAAACTTGTGGATAAGTTCAGGGACTTGAATGCCTAAAGGGGGCTGAGGTGGATTTCAGGTACCTCGGATTTTAAATGAAGACAGTTCCGCTCAGAAGAGCCTTCTGTGACACCTAATCCTAAAGAGGCAAGAAACTGTTCCTGTGGGAGATGAGATGTTCTTACCAGAAAAATTCAAGCACAGCAAAAGGTACTGGAGCATAACTGAAAGGAGGCTTATCTGCTCTAGGCCGTCTCTGTACTTAATGGTAAACAGGTGTTAAAAGCCTCCTTAGGAACTGAATGATCCTCTCAAGAAAGCTATTTCTTTCAGTTGGCTATGTCTCTTTGTCCCTCAGGGAAAGTAAGTATCTAAAATAATTTACAGGCTCATTTTGGGGGCTGAAAGCTAGATGGGAAAAACTCAGGTTCAAGATTTTTTTTTTTTGTCTATGCCAGAACTCACTAAAAGTGAGTAAGCATCCATGCTGCTAACCTCAGTTCTGGAAATTAGGAGAAGCAGCTTACATGAAACTTATGCACTATTATGTTATGTTCTTTAAAGGTTAGTAATAAAAAAATTGAGTTAGAGGTTGTGTCTATGGGAAGTCTTTAATCCTAAACCAGATAAATTAACAACTCTGAGGGACAAAAGATTCTGAGACAGACAAAAATTATGTTTGACTGAGTCAGTCTGCTAAAAGAAATTTTTTTCTTAACCCATATCAAAATGTTCCATAATGTGTTATAATTCAGAAAAAGTCTGTTTAAGAGTTAATTAGCCTCACATTGCTCCTTCACATCTCCCAGAGGAAATACAGTTGTATGTAAATAATATGCACATGAGAAATTCCCATTTGATGGCTATGTTGTATGTCTTAAAAGCAGCTCTTGACTTCCAATCTCTCCATTGCTCTGATGAGATTTTTCCCAGTGCTGTTTTTGACCTACTAACTTTTCCGCAGTCAATTTCTTTTTGGAGCGTGGAGAATCAGGAACCATCTCGTGTCAAATACTTAACTCTTTAGCATGTGACATGCCATACTTTCATGTAATATCTATAGCCTGATAGATACCACAGAAAGATCTTGTAAGAGGTCTTTTCTTGTCATGCCCTTCAACATATATGCTCCAACCAGAAAGTAATAGCCATTATGATGCTCATACCAATTCAGAGAGTGAGGAATATCTCCTCTTGACAGCCTGAACATTATGACTCATCACACCTAACTTGTCCTGATCTCAACCCTTTACATCTTAACCAGATAATGGTACTTGTGTTAATCCTGAGGACGGTGGAAACACCTAGTGTAAGGTTAGCTCTATGCTTTTATCAGTTATAAAACTGATTATTAAAAAGCAATTAAAAACAACTGCTATAAAAAGGCACTGACTTTAATACTGGCGTGCAGCATATTCTGTCTAAATGCTTTAAATTAGTTTCAAGGAGCTTTGGCCTGGAGAATTCTAGCTTTTCTTAAATACTTCTGATTATTTTTGATACTTTTGATACTTTCTGAAAACTGGTCTCAGGAATTTTACTTTGTTTCTTCTTTTTGCTGTGTTGTTGCTAGCCTGCTGCTTGTGGCACTATTCTGGTTTCTTCATAAAGCATCTAATAAGACTTGATTCTGACAGAAAGTCTGTATTTATGTTATTAAATAAAACGTATTTTCTATGCTTTAATAATGTATTGGCATTTATCTTTTTTTGGTTTTGGTTTTGTTTTTCTCCAACTCCGTGTTTGTGAGTTCCACTGTAATTTGATACTAAATTACTGGTTTTACAGGTCATTAAAAACAGAGTATTTGGCTCATCTGTCACATGTATTTCATTCAAGGAATATTCCAGGAAGAGTATACCTCTCACATCATGCTAGTTTGTTGTAAAATGTGGTGAGACTACTCCTTTCATAGGGAAGTTCAGTGATAAGAAATTGTGACCAAGGAACTTCATAACATGAGTTAAACAGTCTCTTCAAATTCACAGGTTTCAAAATCACACTTCTTACTCAGAGGAAGCACTGCATGTAGAAGGCTAGGCTTCTATATCCTGTAAGGCCAATTATGGATCTAAACATTTAAAAGTTTTTGTCTCTTTTATTTGGCATTTTTCATTTATAGCAGTGAAAGACTGTCAGTTAACAGTCTTTCAAATGCAGCCTAAACTCAGAATTCCGCTCCAGGAATGCCTTTTTAGCCTGAGTGTTTGTAGTATTCAATTTAGTTATATAGTAGTTCCACGTGGCCTTTTCAATCTCTAAACAAGGGCAGGGATGAAAATTAACCAATATAAAAAGAGCTGTATGAAGTTGTGAATGCTTGGCAGAGTGTTATGAATGTTGGACAGATCCTTCACAGACTGGCAACACTGACCAACAAGGTCATAGTTTCTTGAGGTGACTTTTTTACCAAAGATATGGAATTATTCTATAACTACAGGTAAGTGCTTGGAATTATATCTTCAGGTTAAAAAAAAATACATTTCTAAAGAACACAGAGTTTGCAAAGATCTTGAAAAGATAGTTTTGCAATCAGGAGGAAAAGCCTCTTTGGTTCTATCAGAAAAGAGCATGCAGATATTATTTCCTTCCCTTCCACTTCACATGCCTATCTTATATTTTCAGTTGAGAATAAGTGATCATAATTATCAGACTCTTGAATATTCTCATGTAAATAGGAAGCAGTTCCAGAGACTCTGAGGATTAATGTGAGATGAACTTTGAGATCCAGATGAATTCTACTGTGTGGCATTGTATGTTTCCAGCTGATCACTTGTTATGCAAGCTGCTCACCATTAAAATGTCAGGATTCATAAATGCACCAGAATATAATTGCCAAAACTTTTAACTGAATAAAACTTTAAGATTCTGTTTCACAGCATGGAATTTGCTACTTCTCTGGAATTAAATTTGTGATGAGGATAATTTAGATTTTTAAAATCAGCCAGTTAATACGTACTGAAAAAAAATCTGAATACATTCTAAAATACCTACTGCATAGTAAAAAATACTTTAAAAAATGGTATTTCCTTAATAAATTGTACTAGAGCAGGAAAATTTTAATTCTTAAATGCCTTCTTTTTTTTTTTTTTTTTTTTCCCTGGGGTATGCCCTTCAGCATATATTTCAGGTTTTTTCTCTATTTCAGGTATGAGATCATGCCTATAAAAGGGCAGTACACACACTTGCCTTGCTTTATATAGCCTGTGGCCACATCATATTTCAAAGGCAGTATTGAGTCTGCTCCTCTCAAAGATATTTAGGGGCAGATGACCCTTGAATAAGGTTCTTCTCCACTGAAATTTGGTAGCTTTGTGATAAGAGAAGATGCTTGCAGCATCAGTATAAGACAAACATCAAGAGGGTGGCTCTGCAGATGGCAGCATGTGAATGAAGGTCCTAGGGGTGTGACTCTTCTACATGCATATATTTATATATTTTTGTCTCTCCTAGATTGTACCTACAAGTATAACTTTTGGGGGTGGCAGGGGGAAGTGTCTGCCTTGCTACCCAGTAGTAATGCATCATTCCTCACTCATCTGCCTTTTTTAGGACACTGCAAACCCCACAGGAAAAGTGATCAAACCGTTCCCAAGGCACAGTGGCTGCATTAGCTCTTTGCCTACAGGCAGGGTATGTGAATATAATTCTCTACACTCCCTACTACTAATTTGACCCCAGAACAGTAAAGAAGAAACTGCCCTTCTAGATGAGATTTTTGCACATTCTTGAATTGTGTCATTCCCATGATAAAGAAAAGTAAATCAAGGATATGATCAATAGGCTTCCTGAACCTGAAAGGTTGTGGGGTTAAAAAACGGAAAATTCATAATAAAGGGCAGTCTTTTAAATAACATTCCTTATCAAGAATACTGTTGAAATCTCACAAATTTTAATGGAAAAACACTGATTGAAAAGGTACTGTTGAAACAAATCCTTTTTCATCTGTGTTTGTCATGCTGTTAAAAAATTAATTTTTGTTTCTAACATATTTAAACATTTTGAGTTATTTGTCTGATGGGGTGCTTGAATCCTTGAAGCCTAGGTTACCATTTACATTAACTCAATAGCAGCCTGTTGCCACGTGTTTGGAGCCTGCATTTCTATGGTACTCCTTCTGCCTACTGATGTTCCCTAGTTTTAAGTATACAGGAAGTGCAAAACAGACAACTTGCAGTCCTGATATGGGGAAAGAAAAATAGAGCATCAGCAGATTTTACACACGTTTAGATGTGCCTAGTCTGCCGTGTCGTCTCCTAGCATGCAGTTGGAGCATTTTTCAGCCACACAAGAGTGACTGTTTTGGAGCTTTTCCAGAAGCTCAGCTTGGAGTCAAAGGGAGAAGTCTACATTTACAAAGAACCATTCACAGCTGTCAGAAGTTAGCTGTCTGTGGGACTCAAAGTACAGCTGCAGTTTTTCCAGAATACTGGCAACGTCTGTGACAACCATAGTCTTTCACTAGTACTGGGATTTCTGAAGCTTTATCCAAAAAAGTGTCAATGTCCAATGCCTGTATATTCCATTTCTGTATTTTTGTTTATTTTTTATTGTTTTGTATTCCGTGATTTACTGAATTATTTTTCTAAAGTTAGAAAATTATAAGATATGAACATCTGAACTTATATGCTTCATATTTCCAGGGCTTCTGGGTTTTGTTTCTAAGCTTCCAGAATGAGCAGAAAACATTAAACTCTGGGTTTTTTTGTTTTTCTGAAACAATTACAATTGTATTTGTAGCCGTTATAGTAAAGAAGCGGCAGCAATATTTAAACTAAACAGGAGTGATGGGAATGTATCCTCCCAATTTTGGTAAAGCCAGAAGTATATCCTCCTCTTTTTACTTCAGTAAGGATGGTATCTACAGCTCGATTTCTTCTGTAGACACCCTTAAGTGTTCCTCATTTTCAGCTCATATTGAATATTGAGAGAAATAAACATACTGTGATATAATGCAGTGTAAAGTGCAAGCGCATTTCTCAGAAATACAATAAACAGAGACAAAATGTTTAAGTCATGCAACGTTTTCTGAATTCTTTTTCTTATCCCCTTCTCTGTCTCCTTAAAAAGTTTGCATCATTATAGCAAGGAAATGAAAAGCAATTGTGAACAGAAACCATACGTTCTCATTTCCTCCATGAAGTACATAGTACACATTAGAATAATATAAAGCAGTTTAGAGAAAACACTAACATTTTTTGGAATTATATCAGAGAATGTAATCTTAAAGAGTATTTTAAATATGAAAACACAGGGGAAAAAACCTACATGAAGCCAGAAATTTGACCTGGATCAAGAATTAAAAAGAGGATAGTTTTTATGGCAGGTATTTTATTCCTAAAGCAGCTTCAACATTCTATTTTTGCCTCATTTTCTTATCTTTTTTTTTTCCTTGTGGGTAAATCTCATTGTTATCAAGCTTTCATTTTATGTATGAAAATTTTAGATGTCAATGATGAGGGAGCATGCAAACCTAGCCAAGGAACCTTGCCCCAACTCTTTTATTTCTTTACTTTGCTTTTGTTGGAAATAGCTGAAAGTTCCCAGTTCATCCAGGGAATCACTGTTAAAAAGAAGGGGAGTAAAAAGGGGGATGACATTTTATGAATCATGACTTCCCTTTTTTGTGTTATTCCTGACCGTGATCTACCTTACTTGGGTGTCCTGTTTAACTTCTAACTTTATTACCTTATTGAGGCTGACCATGTAGCATAGAAATATTAAAGACTCCTGAGGCGCTGCAGTGAAAATCCCTCTTCAGTCAGGGCTGGGTGTATCAGTCTGTCAAGCTGCTGTCCTGTGGGCAGCATGGAAACTGACTGTTGCTCAGTGGGAGCATTTCTAGATATCCAGTTTCTCTGAGTACACTGATTCTTTCTTTAAAATCTCCTGAGTTACTGTTCTAATTTCCAGGAAAAAAAAAAAAAGGCAAAAACAAACAAAAAACCCCAACAAAACAAAGCCAAACAAAACAAAACCCATAAAAAACCCCAACCCTCCATAAGAAATCCAATAAAAACCCCTCACCTATATTCATGGAAAAAGAAATGAACTGCAAATACATGCTGTCAGTAGTTTTGATCTTAAAGGACCCTTTTTATTTTTAGTTTCTTTTTTTTCTGCAGTAATAAGAATGCAGATGCCACAGGCCAGTGATTTTGGATCTCTCTGTGAGTGTGTGACTTTTAACACATAAGATTTCTTCAGAAAGAGTATATTTTGGATTTGAATATGTTGCCATATTTTGAGTAGTGTTGCCTTGCTATATTTAACTGTGCATCAGGATGCCATTCAGTGAAAATTACTTTCCCTCTGTGTTGTCATTGTTCATTTCAAGGTTTGGTTAGTTTTATATTTTTACTATGGCTTTTCCTCTTCAATATTTTTTGAAGCCAGATACAAATCACCATATTTTAATTATTCACCATTATCAAATCTCTTTAAGCACTGTAACATATATATAGATGGGTGAAATTACCTCCATGACTTTGAAAATAATATTCAAAAAACACCGCTGAAAAAGGCAGTGAAAATTAGCATCCAAAGAGAATCAAAAAATATTTTTTTTTATTTTATTTCAAAAGGTATCGTAGTAAGTATATTTTCTTCACATCCCTGAAAGATGGAGAGAAAATCCATGTTGATAGATGTGTTCACAGCTTTGCCCTGTGGAGTCCAAGCCAATCTTTAAACCAAATAGCACATTATTATTCTATTGCCATCATGTTGCCACAGGTTTCTAAGCAGCCTTGAAGCAATCACTTCCTAAGCCACTGGGAGCTCTTTATCTCAGGAAATTTGACATGCCCATTTTGGGTAGAAAAGTACTCCAATGGAGTCACCTTTCATCATCTCAGGTCTTGCAAGTTGTCAAAAGACTTAGCTTCCAAGGGGGTTATGAAAGAGCAGATATTTTTCATTGTTTGGATTCCATATTCCACTTTGGCCAGTGTTTATGCAATAAAAGTAAAATGCTCAGGAAAAAAAAGCAGAAATCTTGACATGTTATTGCTGTTTCTCTGTGAAACCCATCCTTGTACTCTGTTTTCTAGCACAACAATAAACTGTCACTTGGTTATGTTTAACAGCAGAACACTTGATGGTGGAAACATTTTTCATTAATATCTGATTAGTACAGGGAACTTGTTATAATTTCTTAGCCCTAGAGCAATATTTTTATTAAGTTTCAAGAGTTAAATTTTATATGCATAATGCAAAAATTCGGAGTTGAACTGTTAAAAAAGCCAAAAGACTTTTTGGAATGGATACAGTAAGTGGCATGAGGCAGAGAATTAGCGGGACAAAAAGTGACAAAAACTCATCAGCCAAAACAAAAACAATTTATTAAGTGAAGAGAAACAGAACAAAGCAAAATAAATAATGCAGAGGCAATCAACCACCACCTCCTACTACCAGACTGATGTCCAGCCAATTTCCAAGCAATGCCTGCCTTCAAAAAACTATCTCTGCTTCAGACTTTCCCTCCTTTCTACCTTTTATTGCCCACCATGGTGTTATATGGTACTGAGTATCCCTTTAGTCCATTTGAGTAAGCTGTCATGGCTGCGTCCCACACCAGCCTCTTGCTCTAGAGGCAACTACCTGCAGGGATATGGAGAGTAAGGAACAGAGAAGTTCTTAGTGCTGTGCAGGCACTGTTCAGCAGTAGTTAAATCATAGCGTGCTATCAACACCATTTAGACCACTAATCTGAAAGGGCACCATGTGGATTGCTGTGAAAAGGATTGACTCCATCCAGCCAGACTCATTACAATACATTTTTTTTTTTTTTAACATCAAAGTTTAAATTCTTGCAGTATTTTTGTGAAAGAGTTGATTGTAATTACTATCAAGGATATGGCACTAGACTAGGTGTACTTTCCTGGCTTGATACTGTATGACGATTGTTAGTTTCCTAACTCGTGATTCCACAGAACTAATTGTGGGAAAGCAGACTGGATATTTGTGTTGTAAATTCTTTCAAGAAAATTAAATATCAGGGAAAGAGTAAAAATTAGCTATATTGTTCAAAATCAGCTGAAAAACAAAATTTTAAATTATCCTCTTTTGAGAGCAGGGAGTCATAAACAGTTTCACCAAAATTTGCATAACATTTACCCAAGTGCAGGTGTAATAAATATGTTCAGAGAATCATCATCAAGGACTGAAATTAGAAAATATTAATCAAAACATATACTCAGAAAGTTTTGCCTTTATTTCAATATGTTCCTTTGGAAACTGGAAGATGATGGCTTCCAGTAATGTATACACCATATTTTAGCAAGTGTGTTCCTAAACAGATGAACAAATATGTATAAATATATTAATATCTATATATATTCACGCACATTTGACTGCCAGTATATCAGAAAATCACAGCATGGCTGAGGTTGTCAGGAGCCTCAAGAGGTCACCTTGTCCCTTTCCTCTGCTCAACCAGGGCTACCTGGAACAGAGAGTCCAACAACATGTCCAGATGGCTTTTGAATATGTCCAAGAGCAGAGATTTCACAACTTCTTTGGGCAACATATATGTGCCTTTAGTATGCATCTACAATTTTTTCACAAACTTGTATCAAAGCAAAAACTGAGAACTCTGGCAAACAGCCAAACAAAAGATTATAAATTGTTTTTAAGTGTAAAATGCCTGATTATCTCCACTGAACATAGTTAATATACATGTATTATGTCTTCAATTTTTTATGTCAGTAGGAGGTTGTTCCATCAAATGCTATTTAAATAATTTTGAGAGGGAAATACAATGTAAAATTCAGACCATTTTTACTCATCTATGGTTTGAATGTCTTTACGTATTGACAAAGTCTTGTCTTTTCAGGACTACATATGACATTGTGCGTTATTTTGACTAATCTTTTTTTTTTTAACCAGTCACAAGGCTGGTTTTGTACCCATTTCTATTTCTGAAGATAAATATCAAGGCTGATTTATGCCTTTGCCTTTTTAATAATACAATAATAACATTTAATTAAAAATGCTATTTATTAATTTTGCTAAGTTTATTGATTATGATCTTGAAAAGCATTTATGAGGACATTTAATTATCCATCTACTGATCTAATTTTCAGGTCATCTGTTTTGATGTGGCTAAAAACTAAAATCCATTAATGGGATTTTTCCATTGTGAAATTTAGGCTGATTTTAGAGGTTAGGAGCTTATTTAATCAAAGCTCTTTTCAGAAATATTTTATCAAAGACTATTTCTCATTGCAGTTTTAGTGTACACATGGCATTTGGAAAGACTAGACTGAGTTAGTGATGATGTTCAAATCATTGAAACACAGGCTCATAAAGTAGGCTAAGTCAAAAGGGACCTTTGGAGGTCATCTCTTCCAACTCCCCACTCAAAACAGGGCCAGCTTCTAACTACCAGATCTTATCATTCTTTTTGTAAATGTTGCTCTTGACACAATTATCAAGGGAGTAACTGAGAGTTTATTTCTATCTGTGAAGGAATTTCTGTTGACTTGACTTTCAATTAGCCTGGAGTCATCGATAGGAGTTCTGAGTTCCTTTGAAAATCAGCTTGTGCTAGTTTTGAATGACTGAGAATTTTATAGAGGTGGGATGGGCTGAATTTTGCTAGACACCAGGTGCAAACCAGAACTGCCCTATCAATCCTCCTCTTCCTCAGGACAGGGGAAAAAAAGTATAACAAAAGGCTCATGAGTCGAGTTAGGGACAGGGAGACTTCTCTCATCACTTACCAACATGGGCAAAAGAGAGTCGCTTGGGGAAAACTAATTTAATTGTTTACCAGATTAGGGTAATGAGAAAGAAAGCCAAACCTCAAAATATCTTCCCCTCCCATTCTTATTGGGTTCAACTTCACCTTCAAATTCTTTACCTCCTTTCCAGGTACAGTTCAAGAGGATGGGGAACAGAGCAGCTGATTGTGTTGTCTCTGCTGCTTCTTCCTCCTCAATGTCTCCCCTGCTGAATTGTTTGGTCCCACACACAGGGAACAGTCCTTCACAAATATCTCCAACATGTGTCCTTCCCATGAGCTACAGTTGATCAGGAATGACTCCAATGTGGCTCCTTTCCATAAGGTGCAGTTCTTGAGGAACAAACTACTCCACCATGGGTTTCCCACAGGGTCACATGTCCCACCAGGACGCTGGTCCACTATGGGCTTCCCATAGGATCACAGCCTTCAGGCATCCACCTCCTCCAGCAAGGGGTCCTTCAGAGGCTGCAGGTTTCATAGGAACTCCATGGGTTACAGAGGAACCACTACTTCAATAGGCCCTTCACCACGAGCTGATGGGGAATCCCTGCTCCAGCATCTCCCCCCATTCCTTCTTTGCTGAGTTTGGTGTCTGCAGAGTTGCTTTTCTCATATATTCTCACTCTTCTCTCTGGCTGCTGTTGCACAGTAGATTTTTTTCCCTTCATAACTATGTTAACAAAGAAGTGCTACCATTTTTGCTGACTGGCTTGGCTTTTGACAGCGACAGGTCCATCTTGGAGCTGGCTGGCACTGGCTTTATCTGACATGGGGAAAGCTTCTGGCATCTTACTCCCCCTCATTTTTACCTTGCCACAGAAATCTCATGCAATGCATAATGTATCCCAAGTACGATACTCAAGGGGACTATGGGACAAGTGTATTTCTTAGCCTTGTAAGACCCAGCTCTGCCTTCTCTGGAAATACCTGTACCAGAACTGTAACTAAGTCAAAGGAATGAGGCTTTTATTTCCAGCACTCCTCTTTCTGCACTTTGACAAAAATATCATTTGTTTTAGGGTTTGTTTAGACAATAGAAAATTGCTTTTCCTGTCTCATGAAGTTCTTGCAATAATTCTCCAATGCTCCAATCTCCAAGTGTGTGAATTCACTTATTGGTGATAGAGAAGAACAGACAGTTCCTAAATGTAGCTCACTTTATCCTAAAATACATTAGATAAGGTGCTAACACCATATTTTCCAATGAAGAGAAAACATTCCTCTTTGTATTAAGTACAAATGTAACCAAGGTGGAACATATCACAAAGCCTTCATGTATACTGAAGACACATACATTTTACTGAGATGATTCTTATCCAAAGAATAAAGTCCCCATTTTCTTGTCTATTTATTTTTCTGAAGAATGTCATGTTTGTGGTGAAGGACACTGCTGCATCATAACACTTCCAGGTTCTTTGAATTCTCCATGTTGTAGCAGTGGTATTGACCTTTCAGTCTCTTTGTCTTCTTGTTGACAATGGATTTAGTATATCATGCTTTAGCCACATATTTTCACTTCTTATAAAATCGATTTGAAGGGTGATATCAAGTTATCCCAGATCCTCTGTTCTCCAATGAGTTCTAAAGAAAAGGGGGAAAATTTGCATGTGCTGTTTCTTCTTCTTTTACTACTTTTGTTCCATTGTAACAGTATAAGTAAATGTTTTTCTTTGCTTGTGAACATGAAAACCTTAAGGAAATCACTTATATTTTGGTTCTACTCTTTATTTAACTACTTTATGTGTTTATTCTTTGTAAAGAGTATTTATCAGGTCTGATAATATCTGATAATATCACATAATATCTATTAATATCTAATAGATACTAGTGCTTCTTTAAAAGAAGAAAACACCAAAGTTTTTATGTCCCCAGTTTTCTACAATACCTTATTTCCAAGTGACTGTTATCTGAAAAACAACAACTTTCAACCTGATCCAATACCCTTACAAAAGTTCTAAGATTATGGTTTTTGCCGTACTGACTTACAAAATTAGTTTGATTTGTGAGAGAAAGAAACATGATCTCCATCTTAATGATGGAATCCCATTCTTTCATGGGTTACAGGTTGTAAAATGAGCCAGTATACCGAGTAACCTATTCAAACTAAGACAATAAAAAGGAACGGTATAGTTAGCAACCTGCAAAAAAAGAACACAATAGAAATCAATAGTAACTATTTTATAAATAATTAAATAGGAAAACTCAAACTCTGAACAGTTATTATTCCATTCTTCTACCTTAGTAGTACTTTAGTAGTAGTTAGTAGTACTTGGTTCTATTGCTTTGGAAGTGTTTCATGTAGGAAGGTAAAATGCCTTCTATATTTATCAGCATTTGGACTTATACTTAAAGCGTGTCCTCAGATTTATTTTAACATGTATATATAGAATGTGCTGTGTATGGTTTGCCAATGTTATTTGCCTTGGTGTGTCTTAGCTTGACATGATATTGCATGGTTTGTTTATTTCAGGAACACTGTAAAATGTCTAGGCTGTCCTTTCATTTAATTCTGAAGTCCTTATCATTATTCTGATCAACCTTCCTTAACTTTTGGTGTAGTGTTAGCACTTTTATTATTCTTAAGATGTGTTAGTAAGGAGCATCCTACAACAAATTTAGCATTTTTATCATCTACTGAATGGAACTCATGCTAGTCCCAATATTGAAACTTTTCCCCTTTTGAAGGACTATTTAAATAAAATACAAACAAAACCCTGACACTCTTAAAAGGCATATCTGTGTGTAAAGTGCTGTTGGAATATTTGCTCTCATTTGTATTCATATGTAATTTCAATCAGATAATTGGCATAAGTTATCGTAGCAGAAGTACTTTGAACAAAAATAGCTGTGTTCACAATCAAATAGGTCATCCAAAAAATTAGCTCAACCATATAGTTATTCCATTAAAAGTATATTAATTATCTAAGGTCAAATCTTTATAGACACAAGAAAGACTCTAGAGGCAGTTGCCAAAAGATCTTAAGCATTGGAAAGTTGTAGTGGTTTAACACCAATAGACAGCTCATGCTGCTTACCCACTGCCCCACAGCAGGACTGGGGGAGAGCTGGAAGGGTAAAAATGAGAGTTAGGATAATGCAACATGGACTGGTTTTTGTTGGTATTTGGCAGTAGGGACAGATCTTGAAGCACCTATGGGAGCAAAATTCCTTCACTGCTGATGTGTTTGACATGGAGAATAAAGTAGTTAACGATGTAATGAGTTATAAATAATGATGATAATAATATTAAGAAGAACAACAACAACTACGGATGGCAAATGTATTATGTAGCCTAAGTGAAATCCAGCTGTTTTTTGAGAACAAACAAGCAAATAAAAAAACCTGACAACATAACCCAAGACAAATTAATCAGCAAAGTTGATACAGCAATTGTGGTCCAAAAATAAATATGTCCCTGAATGAAAATAATTTTCACGATAGCATTATGCAATAACAAAGAACAAATCAATAAATTTATGTAGTGCAAAAGATGACATGTTTTCATGTTACCTTTTTTTGAAGAGTAGTAACAATCATTTAAGAACAGTGCACAAGAGAATATTATTAAAAAGACTGCTGTTGTAAAAAGAGGTAATTCTGAGAATAAAGAAAATCAAATACCCGAAACAGAAATTTAAATATTTTAGAAATCTAATTGGTCTTGTATACATATGTAGAATCAAAATTTTGATTAATGGTAAACCGCAAAATATTTTAGGTTTATAGATAAAATATTCTTTGCTGAGTACGATAACAGTCCTTCATTGTTGCCATGGCAAACACTGGCACTCACTGTTACACCCTCCTGTATTATCACCAGCTAGCTCGAGTGCTCCTTTCAGGACCTGCATCTGAGACTTTTTTTGAGGGAATCTGCTGCCTTGTACATTGAGTAGTGACATTGCAAGACATACAGCTGATAAAGGCTGAAACCAGGATGGAATGATTTCCTTTCCCTAGCCATCAAGCTGAACAACTGTTTAGCTAGGAATTGGTTTGGCTGAGGAAAAGCAAGTCAGATTTATCTGTAGTTTAGCACTGTATTAGGACAAGAGAGTCTCAGATTCTTGTCTCTGCACAGTTTTTGGGTTTTTTTTGGTTTGTTTTTTTTTTTTTTTTTTTGTCTTTCAAATCAGTCACAAGGAAACTGCACGAATAATATTTTATGAAGTGACCAGAACTCCGTGCTGTGCCTTTTACAGGGCCAAGACAAAATGTTAACTAGTCTGACTTCAACCTGAATGTTCAAATAATCTTTTTTATCATGGTATGAGAAGCAATTTAAATAAATGTGTATGCTCATATAAAAAAAAAACAAAGCAGGGCAGTCTAGACAAAATTTTGCTAATATTGTTCAGTTTGTACATAAAGTACTCCAAAATACTCTATGGAAATATACTTTTTTTCTGATCCTACTGTGTCAATAGTGCTGCTTGGTAAACAGAAGTTTTAATTAATCAGTAAATATAGGTAGAGCCTGAGGAAAAATATAATTTTTAAATAATTATATTTTTCTAGATTAGTTAAAGAATAATTGGGAGATTCCTTTATGGTTCTGTACTTTAGGAAATTATTTATAACATAGAAAATCAGTGTCAACTGCTCCAGTAAATATGCTTGATGTTATTTGGCCACCATCCATCCTGCTTTCACAGCGATAGAGTTCTGAAATTTTGATCCAGCAACACCAGTGCTTCTTGTAGATTGAAGTCTACCCTAGTAAATTGAAATCTCAAAGATATGAGACAGTTTTTAAGTCACTGAAAGCTGTGTTTTAAACTATCTAACCTCTATACCCCCTATACTTTTCATATGTACAGTAATGTCTATTACATTCTTTATAAATTAAAGCTTTTCAAGGTATGTATTAACCAGTGATTCTTATCTCCATCTGTGTTTTCTGAAGAAATTTAATTTTCCCTGAATTAAGCTCAGGAACTTCACGGTAATATCTAATTACTCTGCATTTGTTCCTTTCTGATTTTTTTTCTCTTTTTTCTGAATTGTAAGACTAACGTGATGCATACAGTACCTTAAAACAATTCACATTTAGTTTCAATGGTTTAAATGTAAAGCACAATAGATCAAGGTTATACATAATTGCATCATTTTTCTTCACAATTATCTTATTTAGAAATTAGATTTGAAAAATAATTCAGTATGAAACTTATGGTTGTGATTGATTGTAAGATCCAAATTCAAAACCATCAAGACAATATAGGCAGCTTTTCTTAATACCAATAATAATTTTGTAATCCATAAGTCACTGAAATAACAAAGGTTTATGTGTTTAGGAGTTTGCATGATTCACATTTATTTTACTGACATGTAGGACTCTGATGGGAAGATGTTAGCTGGTTTATGTTACATAAATTTGCAGGAAGGATCAGCAGAAGCCACAGGTGATGAATTGACTGCAGCCCCACTCCCTGTTTCCCTGTGCCACTGGGGGAAGAGGTAGGCAATTTGAAATAAAATTAAGCCTAAGAAGCAGGGAGGAAAGTGTTTGCAGATTTGGGTTTTACTTCTCATTAGCCTACTCTGATTTTATTGGTGATAAATTAAACTCATTTTCCCAAGGTGAGTTTGTTTTGCCCATTACAGTAATTGATGAGTGATCCTTCCCTGTTCATTTCTTGACCCACAAGGTTTCATTGTATTCTCTCTTCCCTGTCCAGCTCAGGAGAGAAGTGATAGGACAGCTTTGGTGGGCACCTAGCAACAAGCCAGATTTCCCCATTTGTCTTGTTGGATAGTCCATCTTGTAGTGAAATTGTCAAGATATAGGATAAAATAAATTATTATTTATGACAGGAACCTGTAGGGTTTTTCCCTTCTTTTTTCCCATGTTAGGAAAGTAACCCAGAGGATTTATAGGTCCTAATGAAATAAATCAATACGATAATGCAGTAAAAGACTAAAACATCTCCTAGATGTGGGACTCCTTGACCACCCATATATCATCTTACTTTTCAGTGAGATTTATAGTATGCAAAGAATTCAAGAGAGAGTCAAAATGCAGTTGATCAGTAACATCAATAGTTGTGTAACTACCTTGAGGAAACACAGGTTTTCTTCACAGCAAGAAGTTTTATTATTTAACCCTATTACTTTTTTTTTTTCCATGCCTGTGTGCACTTTGCTTGTTAAATAAATAGTTATTTTTCTCTTTCCTCCAAGGAATTTCTTTCTGAACCTGGTGGGGCAGGGGTGGCTGAAACCTGCCTTTTATCAGAGGATGTTTTCCTCCAAATTTGTCTCAAACCGGGACAAATAATCAAGATAAAATATGTCAAAAGACACAGAAATCTGAACTGACAGAATAATTCCTAATACTTGGTTAATCGAGTCTTTTACAAAAGTTAAAGAATTTACCATGTAGACATTCAATCTTCAGAAACAGATCAAGTTCATGGAGTAGCCTGAAATTACTTCTGAACAACTCACTGAGTATATTTAAAATTTGCAATCTGCCACACATACTAGGTAGTGCAGGTGTTCCTTGATTTTTTAAATCAGCTAACCAGTTGGCAACAGCTGTATTGTAATCTCAAAATCCTATTCACTGGGTTTGTATGCAGTTCTACAAAATCTTCCTATCAATTTTTATTTGCCCAGCAACCACATTTGCAGTCCATTTTTGTGCTCTGTATGAAGTTCTCTGAAGTTCCTCTGCTGAAATATTCAAAGCAAGTGAAACAAAAACATTGCAAACATGTTTAGAATCAATTAATTATTTTTGAAATGCACAATTTTACTCTTTCTCACTGTACTTCTTTTTTACTGGATGTATTTTATTTCTTATGGTCATGTATAATAAATATGAACCCATTCAGCTATCTTCAGGCAACATAATAGACCTCCTCTGAAATAAAATATCCATCTAATTGTAAAGAAGTATTCTCAAAAATAATTTAGTTTTAATAGAGCCTATCAGAGATTTTCACATAACAGATAGGATGCCAGATAATTACTCTATTTTTTAATTACATCCTACATTTTGGCCTAATGCCTAATCTGAGCTCTTTATGCTCTCTTCTCAGAATTAGCACATGCCACACACTGATTGCTTCATAGTCACTTGTTTCTGTCTTTCACTTCTTCTCAGATTTTAGAAAAGGGTCTGCATTTCAATTTCACATTTCAGTGTGAAACCAAGTAATATCCATGTCATTCAGCTTACTGGGTTTGTAGTATTTTATAGTATTTTGACATGTTTAGCATCAAAATTAAATATACATGTTCTTAGCATTGTGTGCAATGTAGTAACAGTAGAATGAAGAACTATGTGTGAGATTGATGGAGAACGGAAGAAGTAAGAAATGTTAGCCTACACATTATGCCTTGCACCCAGCTTTCCTGCTGCAGTACTGGTACTACTCATGCTCACTGAGCAACAACTCAGCTGCTAACTCATGCCTTGATTCTGTGAGTGCAGTTCAATTAATTAAACATTTGAAGGGCTCTAGGTTATCTGAGACTTAGTTTCCAAGTTGGCTTTTGAACCATTTTTTTCTCAATCTTTTAGCTACTTTGCAGCTGTTCTAGTATGAGCTGCCTAACCAGAACTTACCAGAGAGTTTTAAATTATATTTTCTGTAGAATTCCAATAGTGCAAGTCTATAAAAAAATCCCAAATAAATGTTATATCACCACAGTGCCTATAGAGATTAGAGCGCAAAGACTGGGAGCCCAAGAAGGAGAGGAACAGTTTGTAGCACAGGGGACAAATCAATAGATATTTCGTAAGGCATACATTTTTAAATATTGTAACTTGTTACATAATCTAAAGTTAACAATATAAAACTTCAGCTTCAAGTAATTCCTAGAAGAAAAGATTGAAAGAAGGAGAATGAGAAAATTTTAGTACAAATCCTGGAATAACATTATCTATTACAAATCAGGCTATGGATATTCATTTTGATACATACTGTTATTATAATTTAGTGATATGGTGAGTTTGCAACCATAATTTCATGACTGTAAATATAATTCCATAATGTGATTTATTTTATTGCTAATATAGTTTAGTAACTTAGATAAGTTCTGTAATTTATCCAGCATAAAATGTGCAACAATACTGGAATTCAGTGTCAGAAATTAAAAGAAACAAGGAAAAAAGAACCAGCTGTTGATCAATGAATCCCACATATTCAGCTGTGAAAAAGAAAAGACTAGAAAAACAGCACACCTGTTGGACCTCTTGGATCTTCAGAAGCTGCCAAAGAAATATAAAAATAAAGAGCGAGAGAAGGCATTTGAACACAGCTATTTATTAATTTTATGAATTTGCAATTATATTTAAAATCCTTATTCATGGTGTTCTTGTTCATTTTTTATGATGCAATCTAGATCCACAGAGTACCCAGCCATATTAAAATTTAGTCAAGTTATAAGAAAACAATACATTTTAAATTAATTCATGTTCTGAGCAATGAAGTCAAACAAACAAACAAAAAAGGAATAAGAGTTATTTTAGGAAAACAAAGATCTAAAGTTTGGAAGGGATTCATGTTTCCTAAAAAGGATATAATGTCCTATCAGGCTTCTGTTAAGAAAGATTCAGTCAATGGCATTTTTCTGCGCAAGGGACAGGGTAAGTAAAATTTAATAAAAATATTGTTGTTCTTCCTTCCCTTCACCTACTGAACTTAACAAAGGCAATAATATCTAATTTACAAAGTTCAGTCAAACTCACCTTTGCTATTGGATGGTATTTATAGTCTCTCTCCATGACTCCTGTGCCTGTACAAATGTCACTGACTCCCTAGGGTTGTAGAATGGTTCAGATCACGCACTACATTTTAGTGAAATCCTTGCTGGGCAGGAAACAACTGCTTGAATTCACAATTTCACTTTAATAGCAGATAAACATTCAGTAATGTTAGTTTATGGTGGGCTTTTGCCTTGAAACAGAAGTCGCTCAAAAATTGTCTGACACACCACAGCTCTGTGGGTAAAAAGCCACAGCGAGGCCCCATTGTGCTCTTTTCAAACCAGAGAGTCGTGGAAGGATCATGAACCTAAGCTGACATAGCTCAACTTTGCACCTGCACAACTCACTGTAATCCACCGATGATTTTCAACTGAGGTTTATTAACAGCTAAAGAGTACATTCACCAGTTTGCCAGCTACACTTTTTCTAACTTGAAGTCATCATAAACTCAAATTTCTAATGTTGATTAGTTTAAAAAAAAAATAGACGTATCTTACAACAAAGTTTGTTTCTTGCAAAAAGTCAATCTTAATGGACAGAAAACTGAATGAACATAACTATCTGACCTACTCTCTGCCAATTTCACTGCATATTTTTATATACCTCCTCTTTTCTGTGCATTTTTCCATAACAGAGTGCATAAAATACTGTTATACTGGAATGTTACCTCTGAAAATGGGGACACGCTTGAACTCCAATAAGGTATTTAATTCTTAGAATTATTTGGCTTTGTCTTATCAAATTAGCTTTCCCCTTTTTCCTATACATCTTAAATCACACCAATATTGAGAAAGCCCAGATATCTTAATAAATATTTAATGTAAAATAACTGTATTTTGCAGTATTTTAATCACAGAATTGTTACTTTTTCCATTTTCAAAATATAATGTTTGAAGGTATCATATTCAGATGTTTTAAGTGCTAAAGCCATGCAAGATATGGCAAAGATGACAGGATGTTTCAAGAACATATAATATAGGTCTGTAGTCAAAGACAGCCTCTCCATATATCCAATGAGATTTTAATTAGCTCCATAATCAAGCCTTGTTTTTGATGAAGCTTGTAATACAAACTGAATGGCATGATATTTTAAAAAAAATGCATAATTCCAAATTAATAATTTTCTATATTAAGGGAATATTAGCCAAAAGTGCATTATCAACTGGAAACTTTTGTTCTGTGATATTTGAAATTATTTAATTTGGTTGGTGCTAATTAATATATGCCATGTTAGTAACTGCTTTAAATAAAGGATCTGTCTGTTACAACTCTCACCTAACTGCACAGACCACTTCATGAGAGGGCAGGTAGGCACACCTTTACTACTCTACTGATATTAAGCTATTCTACATTTTTGGTCAGTCCTACTACTGGTAAGGATGAGATTAATTACATCTTACCTTATCTTTTACAAGGAATTCAGAAGTCCATGTTGAATTTTCACTGAGTAGGAAAAAAAAAAGCTTTTCCACTGAGAGGTTTCTCAGGAAGTGAAGTGACAGGAATTTTCCTTTCCACTGATTATAAAGGAAAGACATTTGTGTTACTGCTGTATTTTCAGAGGGTAGAAGAATTAGTAACGTAATTTACCATCTGTGGTTAATTCTATTTGGAATTACATTTTAGTTTCAAAGGTAAAAAATCTTATCTTCTAATTAAAAGCATTATAAATGTCCTGGGTAACCCAGAATGTTGTTATATTCCATATCTATCTCTGGCCAAAATTATTATTATCTGTGCCCTATCTATTAGTATCTTTGGCCCTTACTCATCTATAATGCTCTTTTTGCTCTCCTTGCCTCTGTTTGGAACTTTGAAATTCCAAGTTTGTTTTCATATGGTTACAAGAATAATTTGGTTCAAGTGCTGCAGCGGAAGGATAGTTATTAATGTGATTACACTAACTTTAGTTTTCTCAGTCGTCTGCAGTCCCCTCCACTCTTCTGGCAGGCTTTGCACCCTTAAACATTCCCACATGCTTTTATGCTACGTCCCAAGGTATACAATGTGGATACTTCCTGTCTTCTAAAAATCATTCTGCTGAGCTGTTACACCATTGCATGTTATCCAGGCACTTTGAACTACAGAGAAACATAAAGAAATGAAGGTAGAAAGTAAGAAAGGAAGAAAGGAAGAGTATTATAATTGAGATTTCAGAGTCACCACAAGGTGCCCCAGAGGAGATTAAGAAATTTGCTTGGCTACAAATCAAAAGGAAATTAAAATATTTGTTTTCAAATATTTACACTCTCTATCAAGTGATGGAACTTTTAAAAACTAACTGTTTTCTTTGTCATCTCAAAAAAAAAATCATTCTTTTGATAATGGAACAGAATGGGAATCAGAATACATATTTTTAAACTCTTTAAGCAGTTAATGAATTAATAAAAGTAAGATTAAAGAAGTACTCACTGAATTCCAAAATGTTAGAGATAGAGGGACCTTCCCCTTTAAACCTGCAGACCATTTAAACCTATTTTATTCTTAAACAAAACCTACAAGCCATAGCTTGTAGGTTTTGTCTCCTGTGTATATAATAGAAAAAAATATGTTTCATATTTATATAGTATCTTGTGTGTGTGAACACTGTATATAACTCTCTCTAGATAGAATACAACTGGCAGTAGTAAGATATAAACCTTAACATATTTGACAGCACTTCCTTCCTATATATTCACATTCACACTTAAAAGCAGTGCTGGGAATAACTCTGACAGTACATTGCAAATATCTTACCCTGCAATTTTAACACAGGTCTGACTGACTGCTAATAGCTACAGTTCTGTCTCCATCCGAGTTCTTCTTGACCTCCTGTTCATTCCTTCTGTGAAGCAGGAAATAAGAAAAAAAGGGGATGCAGCCTGGGTGCAAAGTCAATGGCAACCCATGACAGCTCTAGCAACTATTGTTACTGTGCAGAAGACTTGTTAGAAACTTTTTTGAACAGAATGTGTTTAAATGGCTGCCTTGGAGGGAATTTATGTGACAGTCATATGTAAATTTCTATAGAATCCTCCTGAGTACCTGATGACCTATGGAACAGAATGGAAGATGGTTATTAAAGTAATAGATACACAAAGGCCTTATTTAAATTCTTTTCAGTGTTCAGACTTCCTGTGCAAAGTTTATGATCCAGCTGTCACACAAAAGCATCTCTCTAGCTCATTATTTCAAATACAGTTCATCCTACATAACTTTCTGTGAAAACTTCCTCTTACCGTGCAGGCCTGCCTGCCTGGAACCTTGACTTCTATTGAGAAGTCTTTGCCCCTTCTTGTGCAGGTGACATGAGGTCTGCATGGGGATGGTGCCTGAAGACAACCAGCCTTTAGGAGAATTCAAGAACCAGTTCTGAGACATACAACACTGCTCCTTTTCCTTGTTAATAGAGTAGAGAATGAAAGAAATGCAGAAGCATTGCTACCCTCAAAACAGATTAAATAAAGAACTGGATGTCATTAAAAGGCAAAACTTGTGCTGTGAAGATTTGAGGACACCTATAGCTTTGACAAATAATAGTTGTGTTGGAAGACTGAGTTTTTGCCAGGTCTGAAAATGAATGGAAGAGTTTTAGAAAGGACCAGAGGCCAGTAGGAATGTTACACATGAACATTTGCTATTAACAGCATTTTAGAGGGAAGAAAAGACTATCATGAGTTCCAGCATCATACAGTCACTGAGTGGTTGACATTGGAAAGGACCTCTGGAGATAATCTGGTCCAACCCCAGCAAGGCCACTTACAGCCAGTTACCCAGGCTCATTTCTATACAGCTTTTGGATATCTCCAAGAATGGAAATTCCATGACCTCTCTGGGCAACCTGCACTAGAGCTCAGTCACCCTCACAGCAAAAAATAATTCCTGATGTTCAGAGGCAACCTCTTCTGTTTTGGTTTATTGCCATTACCTGTGGTCCTGTCTCTAAGCATCAGAGACTGGCTCCATCTTTGGGATCAGTACAGTTTAATACCTTGATCAACAGCATAGACACTGCAATCTATACATCCTCAGCAAGTTTGCAGATGACATCAAGTTGATTTGTGTTGTTGACACACCTGAGGGAAAGAATACCATCCAGGGGGACCTGGATAAGCTTGAGAGATTGGCTTATGTGAACCTCATGAGAGCAAGTGCAAGATCCTGCACCTGGGTTCGGACAACCCCTGGTATCAGTAGAGTCCAGAGGATGAAGGGGTTGAGACCAGTCCTGTGGAAAAAGAGACTTGAGGCTACTTGTGGAAGAAAAGCTGGATGTGAGCCAGCAGTGTGTGCTTTCATCTCAAAAAGCCAGCCATACTGTGGACTGCAGCAAAAGAAACCTGGCCAAGATGTCAGGGGAGGTGATTCTCCCCTGCTATGCCTCTCTCGTAAGACCCCATCCTGCATCCAGCTCTGGAGCCTTCAGTACAAGCACGACATGGACCTATTGGAGCAGGTCCAGAGGAGGCACACAAAAATGATCAGAGAGATGGAAAATGTCTCCTATGAAAAAAGACTGAGTTGGGGTTGTTCTCAGCTGGCTACTGGAGAAAGAAGGCTCTGGGAAGACCTTACTGAGGCCTTTCAGTATTTAAAGGGGGCTTATAAGAAAGAGTGGGTCAGAGCTTTTCATGGGACCTGTAGCAATAAGACAAAGGATACTGATTTTAAACTAAACAAGAGTAGACATGGGGATAAATGAGGTTGGTGAGTCACTGGAACAGGTTGACAAGAGAGACAGTAGATGCCCTATCCCTGGAAACATTGAAAGTCAGGTTGGACGGGGCTCTGAGCAACCTAACCTAGTTGAAGATGTCCCTGCAGGTGAATTGGACTAGATGACTTCTAAAATCCCTTCCAGCCAAAACCATTTTACGAATCCATGATGTTTGCAACTTTCATTCATTGATAAGCTCTCCCTGAGCCTTTCCTTTTCTAGGCCAAAGAGTCTTATCTCCTTCATCCTTTCCCAATTTTCTTCATAATCTTTGTGACCCTTTGTTGGACTCTCTCCAGTAGGTTCATGTCTCTCTTGTACTGCGGAGCTCCGACCTGGACAGAGTAATCCAGGCATGGTCTCAGCTATCTGTTTCATAAACATAACTCAGGAAACAGTTTTGTGTTTATAACAAAGTTTTAGGGCTAGATAAGCATCAGAAAGGGAAAAAAAAAAAAAAAAAGAATGATAAAATGAAAAGAAGACTTGGGTTGTTTCAACTCTCCTAGTGCCACATGAGATCTCTGGAAAAATCATTTGCAGTACATTCAGTGCCTCTGGTGTTAAACATCAGAAAGAGTGGTATCTGCTGAGAAAAATATTATCAATTAATGAGTGAAGAGGAAACAAAACCACAAAGGAATCAATTTGGCATAGGAGCTTAAAAGTGTGAAAGAATTCACAGAGAAAACTGTCTAAGCAGCTGCATGCTCCTCAGCTGTTAAAAGTTGAGTACCACTTCCCTAAATGAAACTCAAGAATTATCTCCTTTGAATGGCCTCACTTATCATCATTTTCAGTTAGTACAAAAAGTCTGTAACCTCATCAAAATACTGTTATTAACTGATACTGTTATTAATGGACAAATACAGTACTCCAGATGATTGATTTTTCAAATATCCTCTACTCTTCTCAAAGGCAAACCAGTAATATGATATTCACAGATGCAGACCAGCTGATTTGTTTATGGACCTATTAGTTAGAAGTGAGATTGAATTATTACTTTCAAAGAATTGCCCTTGCTACTAAGTGGTAGGTCTAGTAAAATACTTTAAGTTCTTGAATACTGCACTGATTTGTGGATTCTGCCAGAAAATATAAGAGGAATGCTTTACATTTAAGTATTTTTACAAATAAGTGTAATGGGAAAACAAGTAAATTATCAATGCTAAATTCAGAGTTTCCCACTCAGGCAAAGTTCCATTACAACAATTAGGAGATTGGCCTAACCCCACACCCAGATTGTAAGGGCATGTGACCTTATTTCTCTTTTCTTTCCAAACAGCACAGGAGTAACAATATTCCCATTGAATTCAGAAAACATTTTGTTTCTACTTAAAAAAAAAATAAATTGGAACAAAAAAAAATCAGACAGGATGTGCTCGAAGTCTGGAGCAGCTGAGCTACATGATGCAAAGCTGTCATTTCCTACACTTCTACCATTCACATTTCAAGTGATTTGTATGCTGAGGCAACTGCTGTAAGCAAATGATATTGATTGAGCTTCAAGGATGACACGAAAACACCCAGATGGCATGCATGCTTTACATTGTAAGCACTGGATAAATTATAACTTAAATATTCAGAAGGTGGTCACAGTACCTACTATGTCAGTAAATAGGAAAAAGTAGATTGGCAATGGGTTTTCAAAATAGTCGTGTTCCTTGTTTGTCTGAGAGACAGGAATGTGTACCACAGTCTGTAATTAAGATTTGAAATCTGTTCGTGTTCAGCTGAAATAATTACTGCCCCTTTCTGAATCTAATGTTATTGAAATTAAATAAGAAGGGATTGGGAGGAGTTTTTTTTTAATCAGCTGTCATACACATCTCCTGAACAAAGATCCTATGTAATGAATGAACTGAAAGTAATTTAGAAAGAAATTCTCTGAGGAGGAATTTTTTTATCACTTACAATTCATGTTAGTAAAAGGGATGTATTATCTTATGCTACCAACCCACCCAGTAATTACATTCAAAGGACACTGAAGACTTGTCGTTCTGTAAAAAAGTCAAAACTTTTAAGTTCATTCACTTGCAAAACCTGACATTTTGGAGAAGGTGGGGGATACAAACTGAAAATAAAATATTCATAAAAAACTGATGCTTAAGAAAAAACTGCTATAGTAGGAAAATAAAACTGGATGGTTGCAACTAAGGAAATATAAGTCATCAACTGCAAATCTTGAGTTGAGAACTGAAAAGATGTAAAAAAATCGCTAAATAAGGTATGTTTCATGTATATTTAATGTATATTAAATAGTGATACTGATATTTTAATGCCAAAATTTGATTATTAAATACTGAAGTTACTGACAGTATAACCCATACCTTTTTTTTTAAGCTGAATATCTTCTTAAGGCAAGCTTATTTAGACTTAAATGGAACACTTATAAATATTCTTTTTCAAATTCTATTTTATGTAATTGTCACTAAAATGATTAAGAGAGTTTTGTTTCCAGAGATTACTCAGTAATTTAAGATCAGTTTCAAGGCAAAGATAATGATACATTGCAATATACAGACTTTTATAGTTCAATTATCCATCAATCTTGTAAAATGGAACAATTTTCCTTTTTTGACAAACATTTGACTAAGGAGATTACTGTAACTACTTTTAAGTGCATAGCTGATGTTCAAATAAATAATTTATTTCCTCAAACACTCAATGCATTTTGAAGCACTATTTATTATGCACAGCATTAGGAAGACAGTTTAAGAAATTTTACTTATTTTGGATAAGCAGATTAATAGAATAAAATTTGATGGGATCTTTTGTGTCTATATGGAGCAAAATCCAAAAGGATGTTCTGTCGTAAGAGTTCTTACTCCTCCTGGTTCAATATATGAAAAATACTATGATGACCATCACTTGAAAGCAGAAAGATAAAATCATAGAATTTTTAAGCTTGGAAAAACCTTTCTTAGTACACTAAGATCATTGAGTCCAGCCTTTAGCATCCTACTGCCATGTTTGCCACTAAAGCAAGTCCCCAGGTGACAACAGAACTAAACAGTAGCATTCATAACTTAAAACCTTCCCTCCTCTCTTCCCAACCACCCCAAAATATACATTTGTTCTAGATCTGGATAGCAAACTTCAAGTGACTCATCATAATCACTAATGAGCAAGCAGCTCCAAAGCTGAACAAACCTGAATGTTCAAATAAGACATGGGAACACATTGCAGTGATGATCTTGTTTCCTTTTTCAACACAGGGAGGGAATCCTTCATTGATAGTGTGGGTAGCAGTACAAATCTACCTTCTTCTTGGCTGCAGTCTAATTTTAGGCAACTAAACCAGATATTGAATAACTGTTCTTTGAATTTTATCCTCTTCTTCTCAATATCCATCACAATATTTTGTTAAATTCAGCCAAAGGACGTAGATTTATAGGATCAAGGACAAAGAGCACATTTCTTGGTTTGCCTTCTCCCTAGAGTAACATTAGCTGATAAAAATGCATTGTTTAAACAAATTAATTATTTTTGCATTTTCTTAGTAACACCACCAGAATTTTCCTGCTCTGGAGATTGAAAGCTGCATTACATTAAGTGTTCAGATAAAACTGTTTCTACCAGGAGAAACATATTTTCTTATCTGTGGCTATAATCCATGGATTTACCTATCATAAAAGTATAATTAAGGATTATAAATGCATCAGCCTTCTTCAGCTGAAGAATGAAGGAATCTCATGGGTGGAAGGAAGTCTACTGTTCTTAACACAGGAGAAGTAAATCATGGTCATATTCCACAAAAACAGTGTTTTCTACTTAGAAGAATTAATGTCTACTATTTTTTACCATAATAGAAAAAAAAATGTGTGTCATAGTAACAAGAAAAGAAACTAAATCCAAATGAAATGAATTAAATATCTGGAAACAAAGAGTAGTAATAATTTATTCACTGTAAAGATAACATTAATGTATTTTACTGGACACTTTTGTATTGCAATGTTACCATGTAAACTCTGTAGTGGAATTATACAGTATATGCCATTTTCATTTAAGATAAATCTTGATAAGCTGACAGTAAAAAGAAAAATAGTGATGCTAGCTGCAGTATCTCATTTTCAGATTAATTATGCAGTAAGTAGTCTCAGTTGTAATGCTGGAGTTCCCAAGTCTTTCAGTGTTTCAATTTTTTGTCCTTTTTTGTGATTTAATACCTTAGTCATCCCACATGATAAGAAATTCTTCTTTTTAAAAAATGCAAAAAATACCTTTCTAGATCAAACTTAAAAAATAAATACTTTCTTTCTAAGAAATGTTTTTTTTTACTATGATGACTTGCATAGATTCTCCCTGCCCTTTACTCTTGAGATAGTTTTGATGGAAATCTTGCTACTGCCCCAGCTTTTGTCTTTTCCACCCAGCAAGCCTCATTTCCTTACTCCTACCATGAGCAAGAATTTCTCATTAAACAGTTTCTCAACTTAATTATATGACAGTTCAGCTGAAGCTCCTGAATCTGCTAATTACAGATGGAATTGATTTTTATTATATTTTACAATTATATTTTGAGAGTTCTTTTTGAAAGTCATAAATCAAGGTTACCTCAACAGCTCATTATATGGTATGAAACTAAGATTTATATTCGAAATTCAGTATTAGACTACAGAGACTAGGTAAGAGCTCTAATTATGTTATAATTATATAACATATAAATGTTAATATACATGTATATATTAATATTTTTGAATTGGATTACAAGATTTGAATTCTTTATTGACCATACTAAGAGAGCCTGCTGCAAAGTACATTAGTACCAGAAGTAACCTCAGCATAACAGTCTCTGCTGAAGTAAGGAGAAGGTGGGTAAATAAAAAAAAAAAAAATAGTTTTGAAAATAAATAGGGTGAGAATTCTGGAACTTTTGCTTGTCTTTTCTTTTCCTTATTTCTGTAAACAGGACGAAGTCTTTCATTCAGCTTAAAAAAAAAAAAAAAATCCCCTCTTTTCCCCTATTTGTGGTAATTATACAGATTTTATTTTGACCAATTTTAACTTGAATAAGTCAGAATTAAGGAAGGATTCAACACTTGTGAAGCTTGAACATCATTTGACCATGACAATAGCCAGAGATTGGAATAGTCATTTTTTCTTTATTTCTCTCAGAATCACAGAAGGGGAATAATGATAACTTGTATTACAGAAATGTTGACCGTGTCCAGCAGTGCTTTTTACAGCATTTTTAAATATAGTGCTTTGATACAAAGCAGGAAGAAATTTCGTACAATTCAGTCTGGTTCTATGAAACACACAGCATTTTTTATAAAGGCCTCTAGAACACATATTAAATAAAAACAGTGTAAATTCTTTTCAGAACTAATTTTTTCTTGAGAGAAAAAGATATTTAATGTTCTTACTGCTCATACCCCAAAAATCAGAGGACAGTAAGCTAAACATAGTTGTTTTGATGATAATCTTGAAAACAAAGTTATTTGGGGTCAGATCTACTCTGAGCTTTTTAGTTTTCACCAACACAAAACCTACATATAGATGAAAATAACAGTGTTGCTTTCCACTTCAGTCAGCAGTCTAAACAGCAGGATTTGTACTTTTATGCCAGCAGAGGATGCCTTTGAGTTTCATTAACTTCCCATGAGCTTCTGTGTAGAATTAATGGATTAGGAATTCATCTTCAAAAGCCTAAACTGTTCTGTCTAGGCTATTTCTTTTCTTGTACCATATTGCCTAAGTTGTGATAACCAGAAATTCCTGACCTAGAGCTTCCTCTTTGTAATCAGCTGTCAGGCTACTTGATTTAGAAATACTGGATTCAGGATTTCCTTTTTTTTTTTTTTTTTTTCCCACCTCCTTGGTCTGCTGTAGCTCATATCTGTAAATGTCATGGTCTCATTTTAAGTCCCATCTTTTCCTGTGCAGCTTTAGAGAGGCTGGGTGAAATACATTAACATGATTGGTCTTTTCTGGTGAGCTAGAAAGGCAGGTTAATCCACTACGTGGCAAATGTATGGGAAATTTCTTTTATGTCAGGGATATAAGGGATTAGAATCCTTTGGATTGTATTATTTTAATTAAAAAGAAATAATCAGTCCTACATCATGTTACATGAAGCCTAACAATTCTGTTAGCAAGTGCCAACCAGACAAGATATCGTTATGCAAAGGATGAAATGTAGTGGCTTCAATAATGTTTTCTACATGCATATTGGGATGATCTAAATACTGGTGCATTTTTTAGGTATTTTCATTTCTCTAATAGTAATAATAAAAACTAAAAAACTCAAATAAGTAGCTTTTGTATGATAACTAGAGATGCAGTTCATAGTTTTTATTTTTTAAGAGCAACCATTAATGAAGAACCAAACATATGCCTTTACATTATTTGAATATTGAAAGCCAGATTATGAACTTCATTGAAATTAGTTTCCTATTGCAGGTATAATGGATTGCTAGCAGTTCTCATTGCATTTATTTGACTTAAAATAATTATAAACAATAATAAGCTTCCTGGTTAATCTAAGCTATTATCATTAATATGGAGTAGGTGATTACAAACTTACCTGAAAAAAATATTAAAATGGAATGGATGGCAATAGACTAGACTAGACTAGATTAGAGCAGACTAGACTAGACTAGACTAGACTAGACTAGACTAGACTAGAATACAATAGAATACAATAGAATACAATAGAACACAATATTTCAGTTGAAAGGAACATATGACGGTTGCCTAGTCCAACCGCCTGAACACTTCAGAGGTGGACAAAATTTACAGAATATTGTTGAGGGCATTGTCCAAATGCCTTTTAAACACTGACAGGTTTGGAGCATCTACTACCCCTCTAAGAAGCCTGTTGCAGAGTTTGTTACATAAATGCTTTTAATATCTGGTCTGAACCTCCCCTGGTGCAGCTTTGAGCCATTCCTAGATTTCCTATCACAGAATTCCAGGGAGGGGAGACCAGCACCTCCAATTCCACTTTCACCCCTCAGTGTCCTTTTCTCCAAACTAGACAAAGCAGATGCTCCTGACTGGACATGCCTTTCCACTGTTTCACCAGCTTTCTTATCCTCCTCTGAACATATTAAAGTGCATTAAATGTATCCAGAGGAATGGTAGTTATATGGTTTATTGTGTAAGTATAATTGAAGTAGTTTCATGAATATTTTTTTAAATCATTGCTTAAATAATACTTTCTTGCCAGTAGCATCTAAGCACATTTAGCAGGTCAGATAAATGAAAAGATTTTATGTTGCACGCTGCCTCATTTTTGGGCAAAAACATTTACAAACTACATTCTTGTTTGTCCTTAGCTAAAAAAGGTCTATGAGAGCAGGAACTTATCTTCACTTAAAGCAGGTTTTAGTGCAACAATTGCTTCCTCATTCAGTAAAGAAGCTAAAACTTTTCTATCTCTAAATTCAATTTGAATGCAATGTGTCATGTAAGCTTTTAATTTGTAAAATCTATGTTAATTGCTTTTCATGAAGCTTACTTTCCCCTCTATAGACAGTATAATTTCAAAAAATTGAGATGAGAAAACTATGGATTTCTCTAGCTTTTTCATTTCCTATTTGAATTTTCAATTATATGTTAGCTCTTTTAAAAATGAACAAGATCTAGGCATTGATCTATTCTAGACTCTTCTTTGGAAAACAAGGCTATTAATTTATGTACTTGAATAAGAGCAAAAAATTATTAGCATTCTACCTCTTTACTCAGGCATTGAGATAAGAATTGAAATAGGTATAGAATTTGCAAGAAGTCCTGAGATTTGTCATTCAATTCCTCTGTCCCTGTGAAATTTTATAAGGCCCAGAAATTATTTGGAACCCTTTAATTTGAGCCTCATAGGAAGAGTATTATATGCTCCCTCAGCTAGCTCAAATGCTGCAATTAGCAATACAAATGGTTTCCTAAATTCTGTTGATATCACTGCTGTGCTTGTCCTCATTTATAATTGGTTTAATGGTTCAGATCAGAAATACTTTTCTTTGATGTTTTCACAAGTGGGAAAAAAATTATGCACCTTTTTGTGCCTATCTCAACAGAAGTAAACAATTTTAATAGCCTGTGGGATTGCTAATTAGAGCTAATTGTGCCTTGATTGACCTGTCTTGACAGTAAGTACCTTACAAAACTTTTTTCATAAAGTAAGGATTTCTCTGCATGAGGAACTTGTACACACTGAACCTCAGAAGTAGAGTTGTTTGGCTGTGATCATCTGAATTTGTTAATTTATATTTCATAACTTCTTATCAACTTGTAAAACAATGGCAAAACTCAAGCTCATCATTTTTGTACTGAAACATGTACTTTCTTATTCTGTCACTGTCTACAAAACCAGAAACTAGCACAGACGAAATCTCTAGTGAATCAAGGTCTGAATGTCAGGGATAAACTGTTCTTTGTACAAACACACACACAAAAAAAAAAAAAATCAGAAGGGAACTATGAATTCTCAAAATCTTGGTGGTAATATATGGCTTCCATACAAATAACTGAGATGTAATGATGGACTTTGGATTACTAAAATTGCATTTTTGCAATTTTTTGCAATTGCATTTTGAGAGAAAGTGTGGTATGCTAATATATAAAGAAATTATATATTTACTTTTGACTCCTTTTGGTCGATAAAAGGTATTCAGAATTTAGAATAACCAATTAGAGTTCATCTCTGTGTGAGGTCAGTTATCTCCTGGGTCTAGGATGGTTATATCTTACAGGCCTCAGAAATGTTTACCTTTATGTAATCTAATGTAGAGGATGAATTGCAGAAACAAGAGTTTTTAAGTAGGTTTGATACAAATTATAAAAATATTATATTTTTATATTTTTCAATATGGTCTCCTACATAAGTGGTCTACACTCTGGTCTAAAACCAGAGTGAATTCTGTAAGGAATTGTTATGAACAAGTGTTTGAGGTCACTTAAAAAGCCTTGTTTGTAACAGGCTTCTGACTTTGAGCTGAGGTATTCTTGTCTATTACGTACAATTTTACAAGAATTCACTCTTGAGTGATGAATGAGTCAAATGTTTCCAGTTTTTAGGCAATTGTCAGTTTGAAAAACAGCCAAAAAAGAGCTTATTCACAGTGTTTGTTTCTCACTGTGCTGCACAGTTCTGTTCTTTGGCCTCATGACTGGAAAAGAGACCTTGATATGTCATTATTAGTAAATTTTGTAAGTTAGCCCTTCTGAAATTTCTTGCATAAGTAACATTCTTTTCCTGTTTTAGGAGGAGAGAAAAACATATGCAAATTTTGCCATAGTGCTTCTGCTACAACACTTTCACCAGGAAAATTAGCTGAATTATATGAGCTATTTTCTGTTTTAACAAACCACTACTCTGTAAT
The DNA here is from genome assembly GCA_013399225.1 of Rhipidura dahli. Taxonomy (NCBI): domain Eukaryota; kingdom Metazoa; phylum Chordata; class Aves; order Passeriformes; family Rhipiduridae; genus Rhipidura; species Rhipidura dahli. The sequence goes on from VXAC01005940.1 coordinate 452,599, forward strand.
ATAGAAAATATAAATAATGTTGTTTTGATGATCTGAGAGGAGAGCAAAAATAAAAATACAGAACACAGCTGGACAATCCTGAAGCCTTAAGAAATTTTAATACTTGCTACCTTATTCCCGTAGTCTTAGAGGCATCACCAGTTATGCTATATCCCCTTGCCAAAATTTAAAAAGTGGACTTGTGTTTCCAAATTCTGTAAGAGGGATCATAATGTCTATGGTAAACTGAAAAAAACTTGTCAGTGCAATAATGTGAAATGACTGACTAATTAAATAGGCCAAATTCTCTTGAGAATGACCACTTGTGGGCTGCTATGTATGCAGTATCATACCCTGAGTCATAAACCACAATAATTTTGAAATCTATTCCATGTTCAATCCTTGTGTCAGCTGTTCTTGTGGCACTTTATCTGACAGCAGCAGTTCGTGATTAAGAGATAAGGAAATTTATGGAAGTAAATAAGAGTGCTATATTCAAAGACAGACTAGACAGTATTACAATATCCCACTTATCTTGTATGTATTTTTAGATAGATAGATAGATAGGTAGGTAGATGGAGGTTCTATACACTTCAAAACATTCCAGAATGTTATTTAGAAAGGAACATTGTGAGACTAATGCATGGACAGAGTAAGGTGCTACTTTTCAACTGTTTGCAGAGTACAGAAAACAGTCATGATGGGGGCATTTCCATGTTCACTGTCTATTTTGCACGTGTATGTGTGGATAAAACATAGATATACAGGAATTTGTATACTGAAACAATATAATGTAATATTATGATAATATAATATAATGTTTATTTCCTGCTCTAAAAGGAATAACATTAAAACTTTCATGGAATGAGTTGTTAAAGCTTTTTAAGTAAAACTGAAAGGTAACTTCACCAATCTATTTTTAAAAAGAATATTCTGTCCTGTGGGTTCTGTGTGAAAATGCAGAAGCAATCTCAATTGATTTTTCTATAGCTTTTATTCCTGTTGCCTTGACATCCTTTATTAGCTGTTTGTGGTATTATAGATGCCCTCATGTTAGATGAAGGGACATTCTGCAATGATTATTTTCTCTAACTTAAAAAAAAAAAA